>CM036764.1:52124497-52724497 GCA_020796225.1 Arion vulgaris
CTTCATCATTATTATGAGCATATTTTCATGTTATGCAAGTAGAAAATCATCTCTATCTTAGTCTATATGGAGTGTGCTGTGATAATCGTCTCTCCTGTTATATCGTTTGCTTGATAAAAGCCTTTTGTCGAAACGTTGCTGTATATTGTCATTGTTTTTGTATTTTGTACAACTACAGTACTTTGATATTACGTGTTTCGCCATGTTCGTTATTATTCACATACAAATATTTTCAAGTGCACTCAACTTACTTTCTTTATCTTGGAACTAGTATGATTAAATGCACTCAACTTACTTTCTTTATCTTGGAACTAGTATGATTAAATGCACTCAACTTACTTTTTTTTATCTTGGAACTAGTATGATTAAATGTACTCAATTTACTTTCTCTATTTTGGAACTAGTATGATTAAAATTAACATTAACCCCTTCGTTCTTCGGTGTGGGTATACAAGACAAACACTTTATATGATTATAAAAAAGTCTTTCTCAAAGATATCACTATAACAGACCAGCTTGTTGCATTTTGCCTACGTACCAGACACGAGGTGGCGTCTGTGGCCTAGGGGTTAGTAGCTCGGTCTATTAACCCCGAGGTTCTGAGTTCGAAACACGCTGCGGACAATGTGGCTGCAAATTGTTTCGCGTGGATTTTTACAAAAGGACGATGACACCACCCGTTCAGAGAGCAATGGTAAACTACTGAAAGTATTAATGCCTAGAAAAATCACAAACAGCGTTAAAAAGCTGGGGTTGATTCGCAAAGTCCTGTAAGGATATGCAATTAACTTTTACCAGACACGTACCATGAAAATAAGCAGAACACCAAACCAAGCAAACATACAAATAGACAACACCAGAGTAAAGCAAGTTTCTGAATTCAAATATTTAGGCAGCATTTTCACACAGGATGGAAAACTCGATAGAGAAATAGAGACAACGTGTCAAAATGAAAATGCAGTGATCTACCAGCTAGCACCATTACTACAACACCCAAAGGTCAAGATGGAAGTGAAAAGACAGATGATAAAAAGTATTTTCCTACCAACACTTTGTTACCACTGCCAAACTTGGTCTCTTACAGCAACACATCACAGAAAGCTCACCACGTGTGAAATGAAATGCTTGAGGAAGGCAGTGGAGTCACCAGGAAAGACAAACTACGAAATGATGACATCAGAAGCAGAGTGGGCATAACTTCAAGCACCGAATACATCGAAAGACAACAAAAGGTTTGCAGTGGTTTGGTCATTTAATGAGAATGAAATACAACCAACCACCAATAACAGCATACAATAAAAAGAGATCGGGTACTAGAGCTAAGGAAGACCAAGAAAAAGATGGATAGACAATATCAAGACCACACTACATAAACACAGATATAACACAACAAGGGCGACTCATCTGGCCCTAGAACGCAAATTAAAGCTCCCATCCCTACGCTTAACGGCAAGAGTGGACAGCCAACTACATCTTCCACCGGGAAATAGACAATAGACAATAGACAAGAGATAGACTAGACACTGCAGACACGACAGACACCTAAGACTAGGAATAAGTCAAACCGATCTATGTCTGTGTCAACAGGCGAGTAGACACCCGAGCATATCCTGCAAGACTGTCCTTTCTGGGCGAGCTAAGATGAAACATGTGGCTAAATTCAGACGACCTGAAAACTAAGTTTTGGAGAAACCTGACATACCTGAAGCGGACTGTCCAGTTTGTGATCCACAGTGGATTAAAAAAGAAAAAAGTAAAGGAACCCTTGTTATGCCACGTAGTATATAAGGTAACACGATGCAAGGTCGTCGGCACACGATTGATGATATGGTCAACATCATGCTGACCGCATTTATTTCTCAGCACTTTTCCCGATATCCAATTGAGACTGAGTCGACCCGAGAGCCGTTACGGTAGGAACAAATTCCGCGCCCATTATGAAATTGAACCCGGCTCACTAGCATAAGAAGTGAGTTGACTAACAACTACACTACTACGGCTCTCTCAGTGGATCGCTGAAGAAGAATGAAGTAAACGTTTAACAATAATTTATTGAATTATTTCCCTTTGTTCCATTATCAGTCACTATTTCATGGACTGTATTTCATATAGTTGTGAGACATCGAACATTGACAAAGCGGCAAAGAAGATCATAAATGCCTTTGAATGCAAATTTTACAGAAGAGTACTTAGAATATCATGGACAGAGAAAGAACAAATGCTTCTATTCAACAACAGCTTGATATTAAGGATCTAGGAGAGTTGGCTATTAAAGAACATAACACCAAGGAAAATTAAATATTTCGGACACATCAAACGACATGAGTGCCTAGAGAAGATAATTTTGTAGGGAATGGTGCCTGGAAGAAGAATGAGAGCAAGACCTAGAAGACAATGGGTGCAAGACGATATGAGAATGACTGCTACTGACGCCGGTCAACTTGAACAGAATAGAGAGTTTTTCCGGGCCCAAATTGGGATGTAAAGAATGTCTGTTACATGCGACGCATGTCGTAAGAGGCGACTTAGGAAGTTGAGCGTGGGGCTAGCTACCCCACACCGTAAAAAACACTAGATAGCTACATAACGGAGAGTGAACCGAGTAAACGCTGGCTGAAACCGGACACATCGCCGAAGGATAAGCACCAGAGCTCCAAATGGTGCTGAAGATGTGACGTAAAACACACCAATGCTAAGGCTGCATGAATCAGATTTCTACATGAATAGAATTTATAGGGAGATCTGGTACATCGTTCTGGGCGATGATCACAAGAGAGAGAGATGAGAGAGAGAGACCTATTCATTGCGTGACGACAGCTTTGACGTAGAGGCTTTAAAATATCCAGTAATTAGAAAATCCACTGGTTAATATACAATAGTTGTCTAGTGACTAGTCCTAACAGAATTGAAGTGTCTACGCAGAATGCGGGAGTATCAAGAAGAGACCGGTTTAGAAATGAAGACATCAGTGGAAAAAATGGGTACAGCATCAGTAGCCACAGAAGTAGATTACTAACAGACAGTGCGCCTCAAAAAGTAATGCTACTCCGATACAGTTTATACAGAGCAAAAGGTCATCCACGCGAACGGTAGACATCAGAGATAACAGAGGCGCTGAAAAAACATTGTTTATGAAGAACACACAAAAACCCGTTCTGTAATCTCTTCTTATCCTGACGCCGTGAGGCAGAACATGATTAGAGCAATCGCCCCTGTATTGCTGGGGCCACAAGGGAGGCAAAGAATAGTACCACTGCGACCTAAAAGGCATGTCGTAAGAGGCGACTGATGTAGGGGCCTAGGGAAGCTGCTCTAGTAAATAGAAATCAACGCAGAAATCGGATATGCTGGCCTACTTGTAGATGCATAACTGGCACAACGTACAATCGCTCTTAGGCTCAGATCACACAAAGTGGTTAACAGGTGCTCGATATGGAGTGTTGGAAGAAGAAGAAGATGAAAAAGGATTAGAGAAAAGAAAGAAGAAGAAGAAGAAGAAAGACAACAGCGGTTTGTTTTTAGAGTGTGGTGAATTTTTGGGGATTATATTTTCTGTCAAGTTTTGTTCAAGCAGCGCTGACAAGCAAGTGTATGACATCATGCTAGTCTTGAGAGACAGTTTATGTAATACTGCTTCATTGTGGAGATTCTCTAATAATATTTGTTCTTGCGTGGTCCCCGATAACATACGGCCGGCCGGCTTGTCACGTGATCCACGCATTCCAGTATTGTTGTATAAAGACTAATTCATTTTACAAACAAGACAACATGCTAAATCAAGGTTATATTATGTTACAAGGTTTTTTTGTTGTTTTTCCGATCCAGCTTCGGCTCGGTGCCAATGGACATCGTAACCCTTCGGTTCGGTGCCACGAACACCGTAAATCTGGGGAATCTGTGGCTTTTTCTGCCATCCCGCGGAATTGAACCCGCACACACAGAGGGATAGTCACCCGTAGTCCAACGCGCTACGAACACGCTGGGCAGACGGGCATGTTACAAGTTCAGTTTAACAATAAGGAATATCAGTATTATTAACACTTTTCATTAATAAATAACCATGAACTCATAGAATTGAATAAAATTGCAGAAAAGGCTAACATTGTTCCATCAAACGTATACAAAAACCAGCCCCCATTAAACGGGAATCTTTAATTTCCCGTCTAAGCTTGTCGGCCTTATGTTGCCGGGGAGCACGGTTGTTGTTGTCTCATAGACCGCTTGATATCAGCGAGGTGCCTTAGTCTGGCGTCCCTGGTATTTATATAAATAATTTATATCAAAGAGATGCCTTAGTCTGGCGTCCCTGGTATTTATATAAATAATTTATATCGAAGAGATGCCTTAGTCGGACTTCCGTGGTTATCAGAAAATTCTTTGATTTCAGCGAGTTGCTTTAACCTGACTTCCAATGGTTCAAAATCAAATGTTCTATAGAAAAGAGAGTTGCCTTAGTCTGACTGTTCAGGATCTCCAACCAGTGTTCAGATAGAATTTTCAGGTCGATATGTCCCTGGCAAAACTCTTCCCATTTGTGTTCTAAAATATATATATTTAAGCTATCTTCTTCTTCTTCTTCTTTGCGTTCGTTCTTTACGACTAATTTTAATCACTCTTGTGATATGTTTGATCTTTGCCAAGAACGTGTATACGTTGCACATTGGTTTGGTAGGCCCCTAAACGCATAGACTTATACACGTTTAGGACATGTGCATCCGATTTCAGCTAAACCTCCTTAGTCGCCTCTTACGACATGCGTGGCAGGTAACAGTGGTTCTATTCTTTACACCCAAAATTTGGGCCCCGGTAACCACTCGGGCGATTTAAGTTATCAATTGCTTTCTTTCACTCTCTCGTTCTCTCTTTCTCTTTCACTTTCTTCTTTTTTATCTCCCTCCTTCTCTCCTCCTCTCTCCTTCACTCCCTTTCTCTGTCTTTCTCTCTTTCTCCCTCACTTTCTTCTCTTTTATCTCTCTTTTTTCTCTCTCTTTCTGTCTTTCTCTCTCTTTAATCTATCTCTCTTCCTCTTTTTCTCTCTTTCTCTCTTGCTTTCTTCACTTTTATCTCTCTTTCTCTCTCTCACTCTCTCTCTTTCACTCTTTTTCTCCCTCTTTCTCTCTTTCACTCTCTTTCTCTACAGGACCACAAACAGAGAACTGTGGGATAGGACAGGACAACGGCAGGTGGAACAAGAGATAATGAGCAGAAGGTGGAGATGGATAGGACACACACTGAGGAAACCCCCTGACAGCATCGTGAGACAGGCTTCCGATGGAATCCCCAGGGCAATAGAAGTAAGGGAAGACCCAGAAACACCTGGAGACGGGAGATGGAATGCAAGAGGACGGGGAGAGAGTGGCGAGATCTGGAAAGGATGGCCTTGGATAGGCGGGATTGGAAGGCCTTGGTTGCGGACCTATGCTTCCCTAGGGGCGAAGGGTGAAGAAGAAACTCTCTTTCTCTCCCTCTTTCTCTCCCTTTTTTTTCTCTCTCTCTCTTTCTCTCTCCATTTCTCTATATCTCTCTGTCTCTCTCTCTCTGCGTCTCTCTCTCTATATATTATAAACATTTTCAGCAAAGTGCACTTTCATACTTTTTAATAAAACATGCCTTTCTCCTTCCGATTAGTACTCTTTTCCACCTCCCTACTCCCCATTCCCCTCTCTTCCGCATAATAAGGTGATCTAATGATCAGTAGCTATTATCCCTGGCATCCGAACCGGATCCGTGTTAGGACCAGATCATCAAGATGTCTGTCCACGCGGCGTGTTCTCCACTTTGATTTTGTGGCGCTGCCCTCGACCGTGGTAAACATTCAATTTGTTAATGGTTATTAGCGTGTTATATGAGAGATGATTAGAGTGGAAAAGTAAATGAGGAGAGAGCGAGGGTTGAAGAGAAAGTGAGTGGTGGAAAAAGTTACCCTAATCTCAGTGTAGGTGAGATCGAGTTCCTAGTCCTATCGAAGATGAACGATAAAACGTAGGTTCTGTGTTCAATTTGAGCACGTAAAAGAACCATTGGCAGTTTAAAATCGAGAATAGCAGCCTGGAAAGCCGCTACCCGGGCAAAATTCATTAGATAAGATTAAAATTAAAATTTCTACATAAATATCTCCACCATCTTCACAATTATATCGGGGACCCTCGCCAGTGCAACGGAGTGTGTGCACTGTCGCTAAGGTCTTCCTGTGTAAGAAAGAGATCGGAGCACACATGGTAACTCACCAAAGTGCAACGATGATGATTCTATCAATCAATCAATCATCACACACACTAGAACTGCTAGATTGCAAGAGTTGGAGTTGAAGTGGCCACAAAAGAGCAGCACAACAGGTAAATGAGTTGGCTCATCAATCAACATAGAAATGGTACGGTCAGCAGCTGGACGCTGTTGGAGATATTGAGCACAGGCACGAATACATAGTATCACATAAGCAAACAGGACATGAATAATGAAATAATACGCGTTATACTTTTTATTTAATTAATCATTTGTTGCATGCTTATGTAATACTAGATATATCCGTCTTTGTCCTAAATCGCCTAATTACTTAGTATTACCGCAACCTCTGCACTGTTTTCTCCAGATCTGATCTGATCCGGTCTGACCACCTCAGATTTGTAGGTTTTCGTATATTGCCTTGGAGATATTGCAAACCAGAATGGAACATCTATGGACATGTTCTGAGTGCAATGAAGATCTTCCAAACTCAAACTGAAACACATGCATATACATATATATATATATATATAACTGTCCTCTCCTGGGTGAGCTGAGAAGCAACATGTGACCACACCTAGTCGACCTGAAAACTAAGCTTTGGGTAAATCTCACAGACCTGAAGCTCACTGCCCATTTTGTGGTCTACAGTAAATTAAGCACATGACCAGAAATAGCTGAAGAAGAAGAGGACATCTCTTGGAACGGTTTCACCAATTCCTCATCAAGTATTACTAACAACTTTCACCCGTGCGAAGCCGGGTTAATCAGCTAGTATATATATATATATATATAATCTGTGATACGTATGCTAATATTATGCTGCGACACACACGAATATATACATTTATACAAAATCACTCTCACAAGTACACGGAACAAACACATATTCAAACAAACTTACACAAAAACACACACACTTAATCACTCTCACACGTACTGCGAATAAACACACACACACACATACTCAAACAAACATACAAATATTTCAAACACACAATCAACTCTGAAAAACAGTCACATAAACACACCTAAACACAGATTCTCACGCGCATTATCACACAATACACATTACTCTCCTCACATCCATCTCATAGATCCCCCACCCCTCCTGTAAAGATTCCTACTCACCACAAAATCATCGAACCGTGACCGTATCAAGTGATACCTAAATGGCATGCCATTTGAAACTCCCGGTTCACTGAACAACGACACAGGCATTCGCGACACTTGGTTCCTGACACATTACTAAAATTAAGTAGCATTTTCTCTGGAGCCGAACCTTTCAGCTTCCAGACTACGGACCCTGGACATGGTTCAAAGGACATCACAGAAGAGAAGAATGACTTTCACTTAAATCCTAATAGGGTACAAAACTGGGAACTCAAGCGCTTGGCAATTTCATTTTGTCTAAAAATATTTACTACTCAGTTGAGCTTTTAATCCGACCCAACCGACGAATCTTTTATTTAGTATCAAATTCTTCTCTTGTTTACCGGTGGCAGTTCTTTTTTAGGGAGTATATTATAGAATGATTGATTGATTGATTGATTGATTGATGGGACCATAATCATTGCAAATCAGGGCATAGCGATGTATGTTCCGATTTCTTTCTTATACAGGCAGATCTTAGCGGCAGTGCATGAACTCCGTGGTAGCCAACGAAGGTCCTCGATGTTATTTTGAAAATGATGACATTTTTGCAGGAGTTTTATTTGATCATACTTCTTCTTTTTCGAACGCTCCATATCGTCCAGAGAGCCGCTGTAGCGTAGTTGTTAGTCAACTCGCTTCGCAAGGCTGGTGGTCTGGGTTCAGCTCCCGCAATGTGCGTGGAATTTTTCCCGACCGCGACGGCTCTCAGGTCGACCCAGCCTCAACTGGGTACCAGACATGCTCTGGGAAAGTAAAGGCGGCCGGCGTGATGCTGACCACATCACTCATCGTGTGCCGACGGTCAATGAAAATACAGGCCTAACACTGTATTGACCTATATACCACGAGGTATGAAAAGGTTCCTTTACTTTACTTTACTCCATATCGTCCACTTGTTAACCACTCTGTGTGATTTGTATGTGATCTAAGCCTAAGAGAGAGTGTACGTTGTGCCAGTTATGCTCCTACAAGTAGGTGCACATCCGACTTCTGCGATGCTTTTTATTTACTCGGGTAAAAAGGGTTTAAAAGCCGAAGGAATGACTTCATTACACCGGGTTTTACCCCATACGGCTCGGTCCTCTCCGCAGAAATGGCACGCCACCTGCCGGGAGTATTGCACAAAGCACGAGCTCCGTAGCTCCAGCAACAATCCTAGTGGTCTCTGGAAAAACTGCACTCGTGAACAGAATGGCGCGATCCGGACTCGAACCCACGACCTTCGACTCACAAGGCAATGGACTTAACCACTTAGCCACAGAGACCCCCAAATTACTAGGGTAGCTTCACTTGGTTCTACATCAGTCGCCTCTTACGACATGCCTTGTAGGTCGCAGTTGTACTATTCATTGCTCCCCTTGTGAGCCACGGCACCACACTAGCGTTATTTTAATATTATGTTGTGAATTTTGCTCGGGTAGGGTCTTTCCAGCTTACTCTTGTCGATTTTCCATTGATACGTGTTCTTTTAAGTGTTCACTTGAACACGGGACCTACATTCATCTCCGATAGGACTAGGAACTCGATCTCACCTACACTGAGATCAGGTATCTTTGAGAACATATACCGATGTTTCCACGAAAGAGCGAACCGAGCACTTTTGGAACAAGAGGCGACCATATAGCCTCTGCGCCACTGACATAATAATAATAATTCCTTTAGTACCGTTTTACGTTACATAGGGGCTACAAGCATTTTGTCCATCCCGCTCTATCCTGGACAACTCACTCAATCTCATCCATGAAACTGAGACCGATATTTCTTGCCTTTTTCAGCAAAGTTCGTTTCAGGGTCTCCCTAGGTCGTTCTCTCTTTCTCGAACGCTTTGCCTCCCACTTCAATACCAGCTTTGATATTCTTTGATCATTTCTTCTCAAGGTATATCCAACATATCTCCATCTTCTCCTTCTTACAGTTGCTACTAGTGGTTGACCAGACATTTCTCTGATTTCATCACTTCTCCTGAATTCGTTCCATTTTATATTCATTATATTTCGCAGTCTTCTATTTTCAAATGCAGTCAACTTACTATCTATATCGGACATACACGAATTAAAGAATTCAAAGAAATACAAGCAAATAAAGAATTTATTGAAATACACACAAATTAAAATAATCATAAAAATAAAGTCATAAATGATGGGATAAGGTCAACAATGTAAAAAAAAGTTATAACGGATTGAGATTTACAATGTATAAATAAATTAATTTTGATGGAAATACTGGACTAAAGGCTAACGACCATATGTCACAATCATTTTGGATGAAACGGAAACAGAAAGAGACCTCAATGAGTCTAGCGAGCAATTGCTAAGTCTGTAGGAAAAGATACCAGATAGTGCCCACTAGTCCGTATGAAAACGGCAAGATTAAAGGTATTGGTTGTTTTGTTTAAGCCTTGAAGGACTTAAGTGCCTGGTCGGTTAGAAAAGGTGGCAACTAGAGGGCGTTTCTCCATTGAAAATCTTAAACAAAAGCCAGTGTGGTCCGGGCAGTGCTATGAGGGTGAATGAAAGAATAAATTGAAAACACATGTATGTGCTTCTCGGGTGAGTTAGTACTCTATGCCGGTTAATGCTGGGAGGAGGAGGTGAAGTGGTTACAGGAGGAAGGAGGATAAAGTGTGTTAGGCTATGACGTAGCATCTGATAATATAGGGCCGGCGGGCTCTGATCAAATTCTCAGAAATCAGACCACAACCGTCGCGTGACCATGCCAGTATTGCATTCCAGCGTCACATTTTAGCATTGTTAGATAAAGAGAAATTTGTTTTAAAAAAACAACACAACACGCTAAATCATGGCTAAATCATGGCTAAATCATGGCTAAATCATGGCTAAATTATGGCTAAATCATGGCTAAATCATGGCTAAATCATGGCTAAATCATGGATAAATTATGGCTAAATCATGGCTAAATCATGGCTAAATCATGGCTAAATTATGGCTAAATCATGGCTAAATCATGGCTAAATCATGGCTAAATTATGGCTAAATCATGGCTAAATCATGGCTAAATCATGGCTAAATCATGGCTAAATTATGGCTAAATTATGGCTAAATCATGGCTAAATCATGGCTAAATCATGGCTAAATCATGGCTAAATCATGACTAAATCATGGCTAAATCATGGCTAAATTATGGCTAAATCATGGCTAAATCATGACTAAATCATGGCTAAATTATGGCTAAATTATGGCTAAATCATGACTAAATCATGGCTAAATCATGGCTAAATCATGGCTAAATCATGGCTAAATCATGGCTAAATTATGTTACAAATTAAGTTTAACAATCAAGAATAGCAGTATTATTAACATTTTCTGTAATAAATTAGCACGGACTCGTAAAATTTTGTAAAATTTGCAAGAAACCGAACAATGTTCTATAAAACGCGTATAAAAACCATCCACCATTAAACAGGATTTTTTTTCTCGTTTGATCTAGTTGACCTTATGCTGCCGGAGGCTACGGCTATCAGAAGGAAGAAATAAAAATGAAATGGTCTCGCTGCTTAGACAGACCATGAAGTGTATGTCCCTTCACATTTCAACATCCATGACACCCAAACATCTCCATGATAGCTAAACAACATCATTTTCGTGCCCACTATATATTACTAGCGCCATACATGGACAATGAGCAAAACACAGAGCATACGCCTGCTCTACACGATTTTCAACTTTTCATGGATTTTTTACTTTCTCAACGTGAACACGGGACTTACGTTTATCCTCCATCTACGATAGGACTAGGAACTCGATCTCACCTGCAATCAGGCTTCTATTGGGAAAAAACATCCCGATCGGTCCCTCAGGGATCGATCCAAGTACCTTTGGAGCGAGCGAGAGACGAGAGCCTTACCTCACCACAGACACATCACAACACTACCACACAGACACATCATCTAACTTACCTCACCACACAGACACATCATCTAACTTACCTCACCACACAGACACATCATCTAACACCCCACCACAGACATCATCAACACCTCACCACACAGACACATCATCTAACTTACCTCACCACCAGACACTCATCTACACTCACCACACAGACACATCATCTAACTTACCTCACCACACAGACACATCATCTAACTTACCTCACCACACAGACACATCATCTAACTTACCTCACCACACAGACACATCATCTAACTTACCTCACCACACATACACATCATCTAACACCTCACCACACAGACACATCATCTAACACTCACACGACATATCAACACCTCCACACAGACACATCATCTAACTTACCTCACCACACAGACACATCATCTAACTTACCTCACCACACAGACACATCATCTAACTTACCTCACCACACAGACACATCATCTAACTTACCTCACCACACAGACACATCATCTAACTTACCTCACCACACAGACACATCATCTAACTTACCTCACCACACAGACACATCATCTAACTTACCTCACCACACAGACACATCATCTAACTTACCTCACCACACAGACACTCATCTAACTATCACCACACAGACACATCATCTAACTACCTCACCACACAGACACATCATCTAACTTACCTCACCACACAGACACATCATCTAACTTACCTCACCACACAGACACATCATCTAACTCCCACACACTCATCTACACCTACACAGACACATCATCTAACTTACCTCACCACACAGACACATCATCTAACTTACCTCACCACACAGACACATCATCTAACTTACCTCACCACACAGACACATCATCTAACTTACCTCACCACACAGACACATCATCTAACTTACCTCACCACACAGACACATCATCTAACTTACCTCACCACACAGACACATCATCTAACTTACCTCACCACACAGACACATCATCTAACTTACCTCACCACACAGACACATCATCTAACTTACCTCACCACACAGACACATCATCTAACTTACCTCACCACACAGACACATCATCTAACTTACCTCACCACACAGACACATCATCTAACATACCTCACCACACAGACACATCATCTAACTTACCTCACCACACAGACACATCATCTAACTTACCTCACCACACAGACACATCATCTAACTTACCTCACCACACAGACACATCATCTAACTTACCTCACCACACAGACACATCATCTAACTTACCTCACCACACAGACACATCATCTAACTTACCTCACCACACAGACACATCATCTAACTTACCTCACCACACAGACACATCATCTAACTTACCTCACCACACAGACACATCATCTAACTTACCTCACCACACAGACACATCATCTAACTTACCTCACCACACAGACACATCATCTAACTTACCTCACCACACAGACACATCATCTAACTTACCTCACCACACAGACACATCATCTAATTAGTGGAAGCTAACGATTTACGCTTATATAGAGAAATATACACAGGTATTGATTTAGTGATAGGACCATCATCATTGCACTTCGGTGAGTAGTCATGTGTGCAGGAAGATCACAGCAGGAGTGCACGAACTACGTAGCACCGGCGAGGGTCCCGGGTGTAATTTTGAAGAAGGTAAAGATATTTTGAAGAAATTTTATTTTAAATCTTTTCCAGTAAAATTTTACCGGGCAGCGGCTTTCCAGCCTGCTCTTCTCGATTTTGAACTGTCAAGGGTTCTAGGGCTAGGAACTCGATCTCACCTACACCGAGATCAGGGATCTATGAAAAAATCCCAATGGATCCACCAGGTAACGAACCGGTTACCTTTGCTACAAGAGACGAGCGATTAACCTCTACGGCACAGAGACCCACTAAACACGGGCATACATAATGTTTATTTCAAACTTAGTAGATTCTCTCTCCCTCTCTCTCTCTCTCTTTCACACACACACACACACACACATACACATACACACAGACAAACTCAAACACTGGCGTAAGCATGTAAACATCAGCCACACTCACACACACTAGCGGAAGTTAACAAGCCCTCGCCCCCCAACCTTTGTTTTTCCACACACACATGAACACAGAGATCCGAACTTACAATCTCTCCCTCTCTCTCTCTATCCCTTCCATCTCCCGTCTCTCTCTCTCTCTCTCATTCATTTCTTGTTCTCCCTCTCTCTCTCTCTATCCCTTCCATCTCCCGTCTCTCTCTCTCTCTCTCTTCCTCCCTTCTTTCTCCCTCCATTTTTACCTTCCTCATTCCCTCACAATAACCCCCCTCTCTCTCTCTCCTTCTTTTTCTCACTTCCTTGCTCTCTCTCTATATCTCCGTCTCTCTCTCTTTCTCCGTCCTCCTCTCTCTTCTACCCCTTCTCTCTATCCATCTTTTTCTCCGTCCCTTTGCTCTCTCTATACCTCCGTCTCTCTCTTCTTTTCTCCCTTCTTCCCCATCTCTCTTCCTCCTTCTTTTTCTCCCTCCCTCCCTTCCTCTATCTCGCCGACTCTCTCTCCTACCAACATCCTCTCTCTCTCCCACCCTCCCTCCTCTCTCCCTCCATGTTTCCTCTGGATATAAACGAACATTTCTTATTTATTTGACGCCTAGGAACAAACTG
The DNA here is from genome assembly GCA_020796225.1 of Arion vulgaris. Lineage (NCBI taxonomy): Eukaryota > Metazoa > Mollusca > Gastropoda > Stylommatophora > Arionidae > Arion > Arion vulgaris. The sequence continues at coordinate 52,138,426 of CM036764.1, forward strand.
AAAGCATTGTAGTGGGACAGCCCCTGCTTTGTTCAACTGATTCAAACAAGGAAAAGAGAAACAAGAAAGACAAGACCAAACCGCCTAGCGGTTATAATAATACAGCCTGAACAGCGGAGCACCAGAGCAAACGGAAATTGCATCTGTATAAAAAGCCACCCATTGTTGGGTGCCAGTCTCCATAGCGACAGTGCATTATGGGGAAACCGTCCCAGTCGGTTACGAGCGGACCTGTGAGTCAAACAAGACCAGGTGTATAACTTACTCACCTGCGCGATGATAACGTGTGCGTGTTGTGTGGTTGGATGTGTGTGAAATTGACTGTTGTTCTGATGTAGATACACTACACGCGTGTGTGGTAGTGTGTTGTATTGTTCGTAAGGAGAAATGTGTGAGGGGACAAGACTAAAACGGAGAGAAAGTGTGTTTATTGTCTATCCCCAGGTGGGTGATGGAATTGGTTTTCCACTCTTGCCGTTAAGCGTAGGGGTGGGAGCTTTAATTTGCGTTCCAGAGCCAGATGAGTCGCCCTTGTTGTGTTAAATCCGTGTTTATTTAGTGTGGTCCTTATATTGTTTACCCATCTTTTTCTTGATCTTCCCTTTACTCCATTACCTGATCACTTTTTTATTGTATGCTGTTATTGTTGGTTGGTTGTATTCCATTCTCATTAAATGTCCGAATCACTGCATTTGTTGGTTTTCAATGTATTCGGTGCATGAAGTTATGTCTACACTGCTTCTGTGTGTCGTACAACTACACACGTAGTAAAAAAAGCACACACACACACAAGACACAGGCGGGTAGAAAGTATGACAAGAAAGAGATGCTGTGTCGCGGAAACGAAAGGGTGTTTATTAATCGTGGACGTGCGATATGTTAGAAAGAGTGGAGGGAGGGAGAGGGTGAGAGGTAGCATAAAGACATAAAACGTGTCGCCAGGCCAGGCAGAGTTTGTTTGACAGCGCATGCCTGCCCGTGGGTTGACGGTTACTGATCACGTGATAGAGCCAACTTGTCAGCGAAATGCTGCTCACGTTGACCTAAATATGCTACCTGGCTAGAGACAACAACAGTGGGTGTGAGTCAGCCAGTTAGTCAGTAGGTGTGTTTGTTTCATAACACTGATAGGACAACACGAGTTCTACGCAGCGTACGCGATCTCTAATATTTTGAGTATGTCACCCATCCGTTTAGTGAACTAAGAATAGAAGAGGGGGGGGGGATGGGCGCACACCAACGACAGAAGACAATACGGGTGGACTAAATACCACACCATTTTTGGTTTTGAATAACATATTGTATAATGTGTTTGCTAAACTGTATTAACCGTCTGTGTTACTGCTATTTACAGAGAAAAGAACAAATACTTCTCTTCTGCACCAGCTTGATATTAAAGAGAGTTGGTTATTAAAGAACATACAATCAAGGGAAGTTAAATATTTCGGACACATCAAACGACATGAGTGCCTAGTGAAGATCATTTTGGAGGGAATGGTGCCTAGAAGAGGAATGAGAGGAAGACATAGAAGATGATGGGTGCAAGATGTCATTGACGATCTGAGAATGACTGCTGCTGAAGCCGGTCAACTTGCACAGAAAAGAGAGTTTTTCAGGACTACTGTCAGGGAAGCCAAGATCCAGAAGGGATACGCTACTTAATGATGGTTATTCTCGAATCCTGTTTTGCCTTTCAGCGTCAGGTAGAAAAATGAGACACCTGGTGCGAGCCTCTCTATGAGCATTGTCTTTCTTTCTTTTGTCCAGTTCTGATTTGCCTCACAGCAGCAGGATAAGAAGAGATTTCTAGAACGGGCTTTTGTGTATGCTTCATAAACAGTGTCTTTCGTTGCTTCTGTTATCTCTCTTAAATCCTTTCCTGCCGTTATCTTCTTTTTCTTCGAGAGCTTCAAATCGACCATTTGTTGAACTACACTTTGTGATTTGTATGTGATCTTAGCCTAAGAGCGATTGTACGTTGTGGTAGTTATGCGCCTACATGTAGGCCAGCACATCCGATTTCTGCGCGATTTTTATTTACCAGGCTAGCTTTCTTAGGCTCCTACCTCAGTTGTCTCTAACAACATGCCTTGTAGGTCGCAGTGTTACTATTCTTTGCTCCACTTTCGAACCTCGGCAACACACGGGCTAACCATGACAGTTAATGGCGTGAGACGAGTTAATAGTATTCAACCATTTATTCATTTTATTGGAAGAGACAAACATGGATATTTATAACATATGGTAACTTTTTGAAAACAATGACATTCAAGAAAACAATGACATTCAAGAAAACAATGACATTCAAGAAAGCAATGACATTCAAGAAAACAATGACATTCAAGAAAACAATGACATTCAAGAAAGCAATGACATTCAAGAAAACAATGACATTCAAGAAAACAATGGCATTCAAGAAAACAATGACATTCAAGAAAACAATGACATTCAAGAAAGCAATGACATTCAAGAAAACAATGACATTCAAGAAAACAGTGACATTCAAGAAAACAATGACATTCAAGAAAACAATGACATTCAAGAAAACAATGACATTCAAGAAAACAATGACATTCAAGAAAACAATGACATTCAAGAAAGCAATGACATTCAAGAAAACAATGAACGTATTAACAAACTCGTCAATGTGGTCTCTGTGGTGTAGAGACTAGATGCACGTCTCTCGTGATAAAGGTACCAGGTTCGCTCCCACGCGGAGCCTTCTGAATATTTTTCCAGAGATCCCTGATATCAGTGTAGGGGAGATCGAGTTCCTAGTCCTATTGGAGATGGACGATAAAATGTAGATCCCGTGTTTAATATGAAAAAGTAAAAGAACCCTCTCAGTTCAAAATCGAGAAGAGCGGGGGAAAGCCGCTGGTCGGTCAAAATTCATTAGAAAAGACTAAAATTAAATTTCCTACAAAAATGTCTTCATCATCTTCAAAATTACATGGGGATACTCGCCGGTGCTACAGAGTTCGTGCACTTCTGCTGAGATCTTCCTGTGCAAGAAAGAGATCGGAGCACATATGGTTACTCACCAAAGTGCAATGATTATGGTCATATCAATCAATCAAGTATTCAAACGTCTACATCAAGATAGTAAAAGACATAAGACTAAAAGAACATAAAAGGTATTTTAAAAAAGTGTACACAACATTTACTTCAACTAATCTTAGTTTTATAATGGTCGCTCATCATCCATTCTTCACCAGACACCTTCTGACAATCAACGCAGCCAACAGAAGTTGGACAACTAGAGCGGTGTCACTTCTCCACAGTTTTAGATCACAGCAGGACTGAAATTACTCTTCAAGAGCAGGGCCAGCTGCTTCAGGAAGTGAAAGATTACATTAGTAAGTGGTTCCACAGAAGTAATGAACGATTAGAATATGGACAATATTCTCTTTATAAGTAGCTGTCTACGAAGATCGGAGGTGGAGGAAATGAACAAGTTAAATAAGTGAATGTGAATCGACTGAAGTTTAGATAATATGCCACCAGACACTAGATATGTAAAGAAAGAAGATCATTGATGGATAGTCGATCACGACCCATCTTTCTGATTTGTATGTGATCTGAAAGGAGAGCAAAGAATAGTAACACTGCGACCTACAAGGCATGTCGTAAGAGGTGACTGAGGTAGTGAAATAGGGAGTCTACGTTAGAAAATAAAAAGCGTTGCAGAAATCGGATGTGATGTCCCACTTGTAGGCGCATAACTGGCACAACATGAGAAGAGACCGGTTTAGAAATCAAGAAGTATGTAAAACATCAGTACTGAACTTAATTAAGACACAACAAATTAAATAGTTCAGCCACATTAGCAGACAGTGTGCCTCAAAGAACAATATTACTCCGATACATTGGCTACAAATCACAAGCTCTTAGGCTCAGATCACATACGGATCACAAAGAGTGGTTTAATAAGGTGTCGACATGGAGCATTCGAAGAAAAACTATCATAGTGATGTACAAATGTACACCAACACACCATCATTTATTTGAATGCCTTTAGCTGGAGTCTTTGTGGTGCAGAGGTTACGTGCTCGCATCTCGTTCGAAAAGTACAGGGTTCGTTGCCTCACATAGCCATCGGGATATTTTTCAGAGAAGTCTGATCTTGGTGTAGATGAGATCGAGCTCCTAGTACTATCGGAGACGGACGATAAAACATATGTTTCGTGTTCCAAAAAAGCACGTAAAAGAACACTTGGCAAGTTCAAAATCGAAATGAGCAGGTTGGAAAGCTGCTGGTCTGGCAAATTACATATGGACAAAAAAATATTCCTACACAAATACTATTACTATTTTCTAAATTGCAATAAGTTCTGTTAACCCCTTGTTTCACTGTACCCCAAGGTTGAAAAATGAAAACCGTGGCAGATCCTTTATACAACTTCGCCATCAACAACAGTAAACGAGTCATCAACTTTCTAGGCACCACTTATACGTTCAGAACAGTCAGGTCTATTTTTACCTTTCGTAAAAATCCACGTCGAACAAATTTGCTTCCAAACTGCCGGCCGTGGAGTTTGAACCAGGTACGCTTGGGTTGTTATCGAGCTTACTACCTTTCGAGCTACAGACACACAAACGCACATATATTTTTTTATTCATTATTTGTTTGTTGGGGATTAAATCTTTTTCTTACCGCACGCCGTTTCAACCAAAAGAACGTAACTTTTATTGGTTATATCAGAATGTATTTAACAGCAAACATAAAAAATAAGAATTAATTCCAAGCAAAGAATCCAACGTTTAATGTTTCTTAAGTTTATATTTTGTTGACAGTGTGTCTGTAATCTTATTCCATCTTCTTTCTTGCTTGTCTCTAATCCTGTTTTATCTTACGGTTCCAGATTCCATCTTTTGCTTGTCTCTAATCCTGTTTTATCTTACAGTTCCAGATTACATCTTCTTTCTTTCTTGTCTCTAATCCTGTTTTATCTTACAGTTTCAGATTCCATCCTTTTGCTTGTCTCTAATCCTGTTTTATCTTACAGTTCCAGATTACATCTTCTGCTTGTCTCTAATCCTGTTTTATCTTGCTTGTCTCTAATCCTGTTTTATCTTACAGTTCCAGAATAAGAATAGATTTATAGAACTTGCCTTTGTGTGCTTCATAAATTGTTTTTTTTTCACTGCTTCTGTTATTTCTGAAGTTCACCTTTTGCGTTGACGGCCTTTTGGTTTGTAGCCAATGTATCGGAGTAACATTGTTCTTTGAGGCACACTGTCTGCTTATGTGGCTGAACTATTTAATGTGTTGTGTCTTAATTAAGTTCAGTACTGATGTTTTACATACTTCTTGATTTCTAAACCGGTCTCTTCTTGATACTCCCATCATTCATCTCTGTCGTGACTAGTTTTCTTCTTGATACTCCCATCATTCATCTCTGTCGTGACTAGTTTTCTTCTTGATACTCCCATCATTCATCTCTGTCGTGACTAGTTTCCTTCTTGATACTTCCATCATTCTGCGTAGACACTTCATCTCTGTCGTGACTAGTTTCCTTCTTGATACTCCCATCATTCATCTCTGTCGTGACTAGTTTTCTTCTTGATACTCCCATCATTCATCTCTGTCGTGACTAGTTTCCTTCTTGATACTTCCATCATTCTGCGTAGACACTTCATCTCTGTCGAGACTCGTTTTCTTCTTGATACTCCCAGCATTCTGCGTAGACACTTCATCTCTATCGTGACTAGTTTTCTTCTTGATACTTCCATCATTCATCTCTGTCGTGACTTGTTTTCTTCTTGATACTTCCATCATTCTGCGTAGATACTTCATCTCTGTCGTGACTAGTTTCCTTCTTGATACTCCCATCATTCTGCGTAGACACTTCATCTATGTCGTGACTAGTTTTCTTCTTGATACTCACAGCATTCTACGTAGACACTTCATCTATGTCGTGACTAGTTTTCTTCTTGATACTCACATCATTCTACGTAGACACTTCATCTATGTCGTGACTAGTTTTCTTCTATCATTTGATATCAACGTCCATGTTTGACACTGACAACATAATATTGGAAGAAAGATTGTGGTGAACAATGCTCTTAAAGTGTTCATGGTGACATGATTCAAAATTTGGTGCCATTTGTCCTATGATTTTATTTTCATTATTGCATCTTTGTTGGATTTCATTAATTATTCTTTCATTTGATCTATGATTTAATTTACTTGATTGCATCTGTTAAATGTTATTAGTTGCCCTCAGTGCCGGATTAGGCTAGCGCGGGGCCCGTAGCAAATTTTAGCGCGGGGCCCTAGATTTTGTATGATAATAAAATAAAACACAACTTTTACAAACAAACTTGTCTCGATTTAATGTGAGCAAATTTAGAGATAATACTAGACAAATTAATTTCTCTAAGTAAATTACATTCAATGTTCATTAAGGTGAGGTTATTTTTATATTCTTGTCCCATCATGTTCCTGAACTCACTTTTATACGCTCGAATACGCTTTTATATGTCGAAAAAGAACTTTCTTTGCTGCAGTTAGTAATCATTAAAAACAAGTAAATTCGTAAGACTATTTCTACATTTGGGAAACACGGCTCTAATGAATTTTTCATTATAAGTTTATAAAATTGCAGTTCAAGAGCCTCATGCTTTTCGTTGCTAATAGCAGCAGCTACATTAGTTTTAAGGAGTTCAGTGAACTGCATAAGTTCGTCGCCTAGGCTTTCTTCCAAATCCTCTTGGTAAGAGCTGACAATATTTGGAGTTCTTTTCAAGACCTCTTCTGCTGTAATAGATTTTAACTGTCGGAGTATTCCAAATACACCAGTCACTCTATGGTACAGCCTAAATCAATAACTTTGCAAACAAAACAGAACAGTTGTCCTTTAGTACCTGTATAACACAACCAATCTCTCACGTGAGTTTTGTTTGTTGGTGTATGTGTGTATGTGAAAAACGACTTTCGATAAAATCGTGGATTGTTTTCTTTATTGTATGGTTTTTTTTTAAGACAAGAAATCACTGTTCATATGTTGCACTTCGCTACTTTCTTTCACAATCCAATAATCTCGATTGAAATTGTTTGGCCATTCACCAATATCGTTGGAGTACATTTTACTTTCGTAGTGTTTTTGGCTTGTAGAAGATGTTGCTTCATTAGAAGCATGTGCTGTGCTTTCTGCCTCTCTTTGACTTGAAGTTGATATGGTTAAATTGGGAGGACTTTCTGTACATTCGATTTCAGTTTGTCTTGTGAAAAATGTGGCTAAATCGTGAAGAGTTACTGATCTTAATGGTAGTATTGGTAATGATGATTCTTCTATAGCACTGCTTTCATCCACTACACAGTGGGACACGTCTTCTGTATTTTCTGCTTCGATTTCTTTGGATTCAGCACCATCACACACGACATTTAAAAATTCAGACAGAATGCGTGTTTTTGAAATAACATCTGGTTATTTTTTCCATTTTCATCTCTGTCACATAGGCGCGGGGCCCCCTAGAAGCGCGGGCCCGTAGCATTTGCTACTTCTGCTACTAGGCTAATCCGGCACTGGTTGCCCTATTCTGCTATGTATTACTATATTGTCACATAAAAACATTCAACATTGTTAGCAGCGAAACAATTTGTAGATTATTCACATGAATAAAACAAACACAAATCACCGCATTATCTAACACACACACAAAAAAACCAGAAAAAACATTCATGACAGTTTCTAGACAAAAACAATAGTTAAGCAAATGTTTAGCGAAAGGTCAACTGAAGTAAACAAAGGTTTACTTGCCGTCTCTGTTATTTTCTAGTTAATTTGCTAAATCTGGCCAAATCACACAGAATAAGCAAATTATTGTTGTGCCTTGCAATTATCTCTTGCTATTGCAATTATTATGAACCAAAACGTACATACATACACGCAGGTGATGCTGCAGTTAAAGAACTCTTTAGTATAAAGACGTAATGTTTAAATAGCAAATTATGGGAAATCACAACTATTTACACAACTGCAAGTTACAGAATTCGCTTCACAAAATGATGAATTCAAATGATAATGATTCTTTTTTGATGTTGCATATGTTTTATGTAAGATAAGCAAATATGTAAGGAAATGTTTTGACCCGAGAGCTTATAACATTCGGAAAAGGTTATTCAATTATTAAGAAGTTAGTAATAATTTCAGCTGTGGGACGGAAAGAGAGAACATCAGAGTGGTTGGCAGACGCCAATGAGCTAGGCAGGGCTGCATTTTGTCACAGTACCTATTCAACGTATATGCTGAAAACATCATGAGGAATGTCAGAAAATATGTAGAGATCGAAAAATATGACGTTCTGGTGATCGGAGCTCACAAGTTACCAGAATTAAGGTATGCTGGCGATACGGTGCTTTGGCGATATTGGTGCAGCCCGAAAGAACGACATACTAAATATGCAAAGAGATTGATTAATCAACATCGAACTGGCGTGTTGGGTCGCTGGACGCTGCTGGATTTGCTGAGACGGAGATCGGAGCACCTATGGACATGTCCGGAGTGCTATGATGATAGTCCTCATATAAACTGATAACTGATAACGGTGCTTTTACCTACATCATAAATTGGTATAGAGAACTTGATACGGTCACGTCTAAAGAGCAGCGACGATCAACTCCTTTATCTCAATACAATTAAGACGAAGATATTGACAACTGATCAAACAGAATTGATGGATAATATATGTGTCAACAGCTACCAAATCGAAAGAGTCGACAACTTTGAATACTTTGGGCATTACTGACAAATGACGGGAATGCTATAAAAGAAATTGTTAAAAAAAGGCTGAGCATTGCTTATCAAAAACTAAAAGAACTAACTAACCTATGGAAGGAACTGACATAAAATCAAAATTCAGTGTTTAAGAGCCTGTGTTTTTCCTTGGCAACATATGGTTGTGAGACATGGAACATATGGTTGTGAGACATGGAACATATGGTTGTGAGACATGGAACATATGGTTGTGAGACATGGAACATATGGTTGTGAGACATGGGCCGTTGCCAAAGCGGTGGAGAAGATCATTAATGCCTTTGAATGCAGATACTATTGAAGAGTACTTAGAATATCATGGCCATAAAAAAAGAAAAAATGCTTCTGTTCTGCAACAGCTTGATCTTAAAGATAGTAGCCTATTAAAGAGCATAGCATCAAGAAAAATTAAATATTTCGGATACATCAAACGACATGAGTGCACAGAGAAGATAATTTTGGAGGGAATGGTGCCTGGAAGAAGAATGAGAGGAAGAGCTAGAAGACGATGGGTGCAAGATGTCATTGACGATCTGAGAATAACTGCTGCTGACGTCGATCAACTAGCGCAGAAACAGAGAGTTTTGTCAAGACTGCTGTCATGGGAGTCAAGTTCCAGAAGGGACACGCTACTTGATGATGATGAGCAATGATTTCACAGAAAATATTTAAATTAGAAAGTACAATGGTTTTGTGTGACTGAAGGTGTAACGTCTATGAGAACGCTAGCATTGCCAGGGAGAACAACTGTATTCTGAGAGCAAATTCATACTGAATCTTATTAATGTTCGCAATGAGAGATTAAGTGTCATCTCCATAGCAACGGTTCTTCTTCTATTAACTCCCCTTGAAGCATAAGGAATCAACAAATTTTCTCCAACCGGATCTGACTTGATCAAACCAGCTTAGTTAATTCCAGGTCTTTCCCACTGCTTTTCTTTTACTGTTCACCCCACCTCCTTTTCCTCCCCCATCCTACACAGTCCTAAAAAGCAGTATTACAGCCAGTAACGAGTTGTTTTGAAAAAAAATAAAAAAATTTATTTAAATTACATTTGTTTACATTATATTTATTAATATTTGCTATTGTAATTTGTAGATTTTCTTCACCTTCTTCATCTTTAGGTTTGTTCTTATCAAACTCAGTTAAACACTTGTATGATATGTGTAGGCATCTACTGCATGTTGGAAAATTGCATTGGAATAACTTCAGCCTATAGTTTGTATATATAATGGCTAGATAGTTTTCGAATCAAACAACAATCTGTGGCTAAGTGGTTATGTCCTTCCCTTGACATTCGAAGATCGTGTGTTCGAACCCGGACCGCGCCGTTCTGTTCACGAGTGCATTTATTCCTCCAGATACCCCCTCCTTCCCAGGTTGTTAACCTCGAGGTGAAGAAGGGACATTTTCCTCAGGTTGTTAACCTCGAGGTGAAGAAGGGACATTTTCCCCAGGTTGTTAACCTCGAGGTGAAGAAGAGACATTTTCCCCAGGTTGTTAACCTCGAGGTGAAGAAGGGATATTTTCCCCAGGTTGTTAACCTCGAGGTGAAGAAGAGACATTTTCCCCAGGTTGTTAACTTTGAATGGAATGTCATATTCTAAATATCTTTTAGTTCCTTCTAAACTAAAGTCCTGTCATCCTTTTTCCCGTCTTAGGAGAAAATAGCAATGGGTCGGACCTACCCTACGGAAGACATAGTCCAGTGTCACTAGACAAGCATGTCAGTGAAGCCACAAATAAAAAGGAAAGGGGAAAATCCTAAACAGACCTGGAGACGGAGACTTCTTGAGGAACTGAGGGGTACTTAACTATCCTGCGAGGCAATAAAGAAAACAACCAGAGATCGGAACAAGTCGCAAACAACTGTTGAGGCCCTATGCTCCCCGAAGAAAGGAAATGAATAAGTGAAACCATATCAACACAGCCCTATATCTCTATTTAAAACATCTAAATGTTTCTTCCAAAGATTTGTCCTTCTCTTTCCCGTCTTTTTGTCCTTCTCTTTCCAATCTTTTTCTATTATGTATATCAACATAGTACTATATTTTATTTCAAAAATATTAAATTTGTCAATTTTTAGTCTCTGTCAATATAGCTCTTTCTTCTCCCTTGATTCTATCAGTATCGGCCCCACGGGTAACATATGACTCCCTTGATCAACATCGCCTCTGCATAATTGGCTTGTCCAAAAACAAACAGACGGAAGGACACTTAGTGCCTGACAGTCCAAGAATCAACATACATCCTCATTTGCATGTCCCAACTAGTCGCCCGAGTCGAAACAAAATATTGTGTTACCGGTGGACTCGTGACAAAATAATTTCAAACAGCTAATGAAGTTTGCTTCAATAAGATCGCTAGTGTGGTGTCGGGGTTCACAAAGGGAGCAAAGAATAGTAAAACTGCGACCTACAAGGCATGTCGTAAGAGGTGACTGATGGAGGACCTAGGGAGGCTGCTCTAGTAAATAAAAAGCGTTGCAAAAATCGGATGTGCTGGTAAACTGGCACAACGTACAATAGCTCTTAGGCTCAGATCACATACAAATCACACAGAGTGGCTGACAAGGGGTCGATATGGAGCGTTTGAAGAAGATGAAGAACTCCCAACGAAGCACAGGTCTTCAACAAACTTCTTCCAGCTCTTCCTCTCTCGTGCCATCACTTCCAATTCTTTCCAAGTTTTACCATCCTCTTAATATCAGTCTCCAGTTCTCTTCTCCAGGTATGTCTAGGCCTTCCCGATCTCCTCTTTCCCTGCAGTTTCCAAAACAGTGCATGTCTTGCAATGCTCCGGGTGGTCTTCTCAATGTGTGTCCTAGTCATCGCCAGCGTCTCTGCCGTAGCTCTTTCTCCACTGGTTTCTGCTTAGTTCTTTCTCTGAGTTCCTCGTTCGTAATCTTATCATACCATCTCAGTCCCTCTATTCTACAAAAACAAGCGTATTTTTATTTAGCGTACAAACTGAAGAAAGTGTTTCATCTATCTATTAAGTCATGGTCTAACGGGGGCGCAACGTTCTAACTGTTCTTGTCAAAAACTGTTTATATATCACAATAAAAATGTACTTGACAAAGTTTATATATCACAATAAGAATGTACTTGACAAGGTTTATATATCACAATAAGAATGTAGTTGGCAAAGACTGTTTATATATCACAATAAGAATGTACTTGACAAAGACTGTTTATATATCACAATAAGAATGTACTTGACAAAGACTGTTTATATATCACAATAAGAATGTACTTGACAAAGTTTATATATCACAATAAGAATGTACTTGACAAAGTTTATATATCACAATAAGAATGTACTTGACAAAGTTTATATATCACAATAAGAATGTACTTGGCAAAGTTTATATATCACAATAGGAACGTACTTGAGAAAGTTTATATATCCCAATAAGAATGTACTTGGCAAAGACTGTTTATATATCACAATAAGAATGTACTTGACAAAGTTTAAATATCACAATAAGAATGTACTTGACAAAGTTGATATATCACAATAAGAATGTACTTGACAAAGTTTATATATCACAATAAGAACGTACTTGACAAAGTTTATATATCACAATAAGAATGTACTTGACAAAGTTTATATATCACAATAAGAATGTACTTGACAAAGTTTATATATCACAATAAGAATGTACTTGACAAAGTTTATATATCACAATAAGAATGTACTTGGCAAAGACTGTTTATATATCACAATAAGAATGATCAAAATTGTTGAAAAGAACGTACGCAAACAAATAAACAAACAAACAAACAAACAAATAAACAAACAAACAAACACATAAACAAACAAACAAACAAATAAACAAACAAACAAATAAACAAATAAACAAACAAACAAACAAACAAACAAACATCTATTCTCTATTCCTGTTATGTTTCCGGAGTCAGGTCGCAAAACAAACATCTATTCTCTATTCCTGTTTTGTTTCCCGGAGTCAGGTCGCAAACAAACATCTATTCTCTATTCCTGTTTTGTTTCCCGGAGTCAGGTCGCAAACAAACAAAATCTATTCTCTATTCCTGTTTTGTTTCCCGGAGTCAGGTCGCAAAACAAACATCTATTCTCTATTCCTGTTATGTTTCCCGGAGTCAGGTCGCAAACAAACATCTATTCTCTATTCCTGTTATGTTTCCCGGAGTCAGGTCGAGAAAAAAGAAGCACCTGGAACGAGTCTCTTTCCACCCGCCTGCCCAGCATGTTGGTAGCGCGTTGGACGAAGGGTGATAAGCCTTCTGTGAGTGCGGGTTCAATTCCGCGGGCTGGCAGAAAACCACAGATTCTCCAGATTTACGGTGCTCGGGCTACCGAAGGGTTACAATGTCCATGGCACCGAGCCGAAGAGCTGAAATCTCAAGTGCTTCTGGATCGGAAAAACAAAATATGCGCTTTGTTCAAGGTGGAATTTAGTGCCTAGGGTATTCCGTCGATCAATCGTTTAAGTTGTCGTCCCCTTGGCCTGTTGTCGTCGTTGTATCTTATTGCTAGCGCTCTTTGTGGGAGACTATCCTGTGGTAATCCATCGTTTACGTGGTCATCATCTGCGTCTGTTGCCGTTGTATCTGTAGGCTAGTGGTCTTTGTGGGAGACTACCATGTGGTAACTTTGATACGTATCCGAACCATTCGACCTGTTGTCTCTTAATATATTGTAGCACCGGCAAAGATCCCACTTTTCTTCTGATCTCGTTAATTTCCAATTTGATCTCTTCATGTTACATTTAACAAAATTCCTGGTAAACAAGAAGTGTTTTTCATTGACGTCAGAATTACGAGCAAAGTACAAACGGTGAAATTATGTCAGAATCAATTTTATTAACATTTTTTTTATCAATAAATAACCACTGACTCGTAGAATTGTGTAAACTTGCAGAAAAATTTACAGTGTTCTATCATACACTTATAAAAACCTGCCCCCATTAAGTAGGAATTTTGATTTTCCCGTCTGAGCTAGACGGCTTGATGTTGCCGGTGAACACAATTTTGCATAACAACATTTACCACTATTAGACAACTCTTTGTGTGTTTATACTACTTCATCTTTATAATTAATTCCCTTTAATTTCTTTATTAAAACATACTACGACCTCCTTCTGAAGGTTATTGTAGACTCTACCTGCTGCATTACTCGCACAGGTGTAACAATAACTGTTTCCCCACATGAACGAACTATGAACACACCTGCTCACTACACAAACAAAGCAACGTATCTCCTATCTTGACTCATTGACGCATGTGTTTGCTTTTACGAAAGAATAGATAACACTGCATACGGTCTACTATTGTCATGGTTCATCTCTCGTTACAAAGCTACTCGGCTCGCTCTCTCCTGGATATTTTTCCATAGATCCCTGATCTCACTGTAGGTGAGATCGAGTTCCTAGTCATATCGGAGACGGACGATAAAAAGTAGGTCATGTGTTCGAATTGAGCACGTAAAAGAGCCCTTGGCAATTAGAAAGCGAGAAGAACAGGCAGGAAAGTCGCAGCCAGGGTAAAATTCATTAATATTAATTCCTCTCGTACCGTTATACGTTACATAGGGCATGCAAGCAATTTTTCCACACCACTCTATCCTGGGTAACTCGCTCAATCTCATCCATGGAACTGAGACCGATATTTCCTGCCTTTCTCAGCAAAGTTCGTTTCATGGTCTCCTTAGGTCAACCTCTCTTTCTTGAAACCTTTGCATCCCACTTCAATGCCTGTTTTGATATTCTTTGATCATTTCTTCTCAAGATGTGTCCAACATATCTCCATCTTCTCCTTCTGGAAAGGAAAATTCATCAGAAACATTAAACAAAATTCCTACAAAATAGTTTCACCATCTTATAAATTACAATGGGAACCCTTGCCGGTGCTGCGGAGTTAGTGCTGTTGAGATCTTCCTGTGTAAGAAAGAGATAGGAGCACACATGGCTACTCACTGTAATACAATGATGATTGTCCTATCAATCAATCAATCAATCACAAAGAGGGTTGTAGGTTCAATCCCTCACTCGTCGTTCCACACTTGAGGAAAGGAATTGTACCTCCTTCTTCCCGGGCATGCAAATGACGTGAAAGGCATTTCATACCATAAGGTCTGAAAAGGCTACTAGAATTAAGAAAATAAAGTATTAGTTGTAGCAGCAGTAGTAGTAGTAATAGCAGTAGTAGTAGTAATATCAGTAGTAATAGTAGCAGTAGTAGTAGTAATAGCAATAGTAGTAGTAACATCAGTAGTAATAGTAGCAGTAGTAGTAGTAATATTAGTAATAGTAGTAATATCAGTAGTAGTAGTAGTAGTAGTAATATCAGTAGTAGCAGTGGTAGTAATATCAGTAATGTAGTAATATCAGTAATGTAGTAATATCAGTAGTAGTAGTAGTAGTAGTAGTAGTAGTAGTAGTAATATCAGTAGTAGTAGTAGTAGCAGTAGTAGTAGTAATGCAGTAGTAGTATAGCAGTAGTAGTAGTAGTAATAGTAGTAGTAGTAGTAGTAGCAGTAGTAGTAATATCAGTAGTAGTAGTAGTAGTAGTAGCAGTAGTAGTAGTAATATCAGTAGTAGTAGCAGTAGTATTAGTAATATCAGTAGCAGTAATAGGAGTAGTAGTGGTAGCAGTAGCGGCTCGAACTCATTTTTTTTGGTCGGGCCAGACACACATTTTCGGAAAAAACATGGTTTTGGTTAGGATATATTTTAATTTATAAAATAATAAATCCATGTTACACATTATTTTTGGTGGGGCTTGACCCACTGGCCCTAATGACGAACCGCCACTGTGTAGTAGTATTAATTGCAGTAGTAGTATTATTCATAGCAGAAGTAGTAATGGTAGTAGTAGTAGTAATAATAGCAGTAGTAGTAATAGTAGTAGTAGTAATAGCAGTAGTAGTAATAGCAGTAGTAGTAATAGTAGTAGTAGTAGTAGTAGTAGTAAAAGTATATTATTATTATTACTATTATTAGTAGCAACAGTAGTAGCAATAATAGTATTAGCAACAACAAAGAATATTGACAAGTAGTATGGACTACTAACGCAAAAATGGTGTTCCCATATATTCTCAGTCCCTTTTTCATTCTCGTTAGACCACCTGCTCAAAAACACCTTGACGATTACAAATTTTTCGTTCCTTAGAAAATTCATATGCCAATTTTCATATGTCTGACTGGAGACTTGACTGAACCAGGAACTGACCATCGTACAATGGTGCACAAATTCAGCCTACTGCTACAGAAATACTTCGATGAGACGAAGAACGTGAGAAAGCGACAGAATGTGTTCGGATGAGATAGAATGAGATCGGATGAGAAAGAATGAGTCGAGGGCGTGAGTTAGGGGGAAAATAGCGTTTAAAAACTGTGAAAGTATTTGCTGTTAATTAATCACTCCGGAGGGGTTGCACTCATTCTCTGAGGGAAAGAAGATAGGAGGAGTAAGAGGAGTAGGAGGATGAGAGGGCCCTGTCACTGAGGAACAGACTAAGACGAGGACTAGCTGGATGTTACTTGAGATAGAGAGGTGGAAAACAGAACGTTTCTTTCTTTGTCTTCCTTGGGAACAAGTCCCTGAACTACCAGCTGACAACCGTTCTTAAGTACTCAGTTGTCCGCTCCTTCTAGCAGTTACATTTCTTTCTGCGATCTTTCTTTTTCATTACTTTTTTCGTCAATGCATTCTCTCTATCATTGTTCGAAAATCTCTTTTTGTGTTCGCCAGTTCCTTCAATCTTGCACTGTGCAGGATAAGGTATGGGCTTTAAGAGCGATAGCCCAAGGACTACTGCAAAATGAGTCTACATTTCTAGTAGTGACAATATGTTTATAATTCAAGGCGGATCCATTACATACTAAGATGAGGGGAGAGTTGGTGGAAGGGAGAGTTAGTGGAGGGGAGAGTTGGTGGAAGGGAGAGTTAGTGGAAGGGAGAGTTAGTGGAGGGGAGAGTTGGTGGAAGGGAGAGTTGGTGGAGGGAAGAGTTGGTGGAGGGAAGAGTTGGTGGAGGGAAGAGTTGGTGGAGGGAAGAGTTGGTGGAAGGAGAGCTGGTGGAGGAAGGGGATAATAGTATATGTAACTTTTTGGGAAAAAACATCTTCTTCTACATCTGCCTTCATTCTAAAATAACAACTTATAAATCACTCGCTGTTACTTTGTGTCTCTATTACTTTGTATCTCTGTTACTTTGTATCTCTGTTACTTTGTATCTCTGTTACTTTGTATCTCTGTTACTTTGTATCTCTATTACTTTGTATCTCTATTACTTTGTGTCTCTGTTACTTTGTATCTCTGTTACTTTGTATCTCTATTACTTTGTGTCTCTGTTACTTTGTGTCTCTGTTACTTTGTATCTCTGTTACCTTATGTCTAGTAAATAGATAATAGAAAGGCAACAGAAAGGCAATAGAAAGGCAACATAAAGGCAACAGAAAAGCAGCGGAAAGGCAACAGAAAGGCAACGGAAAGGCAACAGGAAGACAACAGAATGGCAAAAGAATGGCAATAGAATGACAACAGAAAGGCCACACAAGGCAACAATGGAAATCTCTTGTGAAAGTCGTATATGTCAAACGGGACAAGAAAATGATATAAATATTCAAGTGTTTTTTATACTTACGATTTTGTTTTATTTGTTAATGCCGTCCTTGTTTTCTATTCCATGTTGTCTGCTGCCTTTTCCCTTCTTCTCTGTTATTATTATCTTGACAATATCAAGTTCTTCTGTGTCTCTCTCTGCTTCTGTGACTGTTTACTGGAATCGTTATTGTGATGATGCAGAAATTACAAGACAGGCAGGTCAAGGGATGAGTGGTCGTCTTCTGTCGTGATTTCTAACCTGGCACAGTTTTACGTGGATCTACTTCTTCTTCTTTCTTTTCTACAATCCTGTCTTGCCTCACAGCGTCAGAACAAAAAGATATTTATAGAACGGGCTTTTGTGTGCGCTTCTAAATAGTGTTTTCACTGCCTCTGTTACGTTTGAGGTCCACTTTTTTGCGTGGATGTTCTTTTGCTTTTTATCCACTGCATCGGAGTAAAATTACGCACTGATTGTGTTTGTAATCTGCTTCTGTTGTTAAATATTTTAATTTGTTTTTTCTTGATGAAGTTCGGTATTGATGTTGTACCCACTTTTTTTCTCTTCTTGATACTCCCATCATTCTGCATAAACACTTCATTTCTGTCGTGACTAGTGGATCTACTATCTTGAAAAAATGGGTGTTTACGGTAATAACAGGGCGGACAGAATTTTATTATGAACACCATCTCAAGTAGTTAAATTTGGATACCAGTCCACCGATTGTTCATTTATCGCATGTTGGATTGTTTATCGCACACTGACATTGATGTTGAATCTATCCACAAATGTTACGAGTTTGAAATTGTATATTGAATGAACAGAACTGGAGGCACATGAAGACAAATTAACGGTGTCTTTAACCGTGGAGCCATTAGAATCATCAGCATGTATCTCCTTCAACATCTGCTGTAAGAGACTCAGTATGTATCTCCTTCAATATCTGCTGTGAGAGATCTGCTGTGAGAGACTCAGTATGTATCTCCTTCAACATCTGCTGTGAGACACTCAGTATGTATCTCCTTCAATATCTGCTGTGAGAGATCTGCTGTGAGAGACTCAGTATGTATCTCCTTCAATATCTGCTGTGAGAGATCTGCTGTGAGAGACTCAACACCTATGGGCTTGTTTCGGTTGCTATAGAGTAGATTCAATAATTAGTAACTTCTTCTTCTTTGCATTCGTTCTTTACGACCAATTTTAATCACTCTCTGGGATATATTTGATCTTTGCCAAGAACGTGTATACGTTGCACATTGGTTTGGTAGGCCCTAAACGCATAGACTTCTACACGTTTAGGACACGTGCATCCGATTTCAGCCAAACCTCCTTAGTCGCCTCTTACAACATGCGTGGCAGGTAACAGTGGTTCTATTCTTTACACCCCAAATTTGGGCCCCGGTAACCACTCGGGCGAATTAGTAACTAATTCTTGTCCTGTTCCTTCCACCGTCATTAGACTCGTCACTGCATTTTTGAAACCCATATCACCTTTGTTATCTATTGCTTCTTTTTGCTATACATTTTTCCTACTGTCAGAGGACTCTGCCAGTTTTATGCAAAGTTAATGGCACCAATTTAAAAATGCAAATATGTCACCATGAACACAAAAGAGCAATGTTCAACACAATCTTTCTCCCCACATTATGTTACCAGTACCAAACCTGGACGCTGACAACAAACGATAGAAGAAAACTAGTTACAACAGAGATGAAGTGTCTACGCAGAATGCTGGGAGTAACACGAAGAGGCTGGTTGAGAAATGAAGACATCAGTAAAAAAGTGGGTACAACATCAGTACTAGACTTCATCAAGAAACAACAAATTAAATGGTTCGGCCACATAAGCAGATTACCAATAGACGATGCAGCTCAAAGAGCAATGCTACTCCGATACAATGGATACAAAGAAAAAGGCAGGCACGCAAAAGATGGACCTCAGAGATAACAAAGGCAACGAAAGACACTATCTACGAAGCGCACACAAATGCCCGTTTTAGAAATCTCTTCTTGACCTGACACTGTGAGACAAAACAGGATTGGAGAAAAGAAAGAAAAGAGGAATCTGACTTTCTACTGATGTAGTTCCCTCACTTAACTATGTCTATCTAGCCTGTGACACACCTTGGAACTTAGAGCAACAACAGATGCATATCATTCCTCTCTGTTCTTAGCCGCTCTCTGAATTGTGTTCCAGCTGTGATTTATTTCCTTCAGTTCATGTTCTACTGTTCTCTTCCAGGTCGTTTTGGGGCTTCCACGTTTTCGTTTACCCTCTGATGCCAAACTCAATGCAGTTTTGCGACAGTGCTCGTCACATCCCAGATCCATTTCCATCGTTTCTTTTGTATGACAGTGCTCATATTCTCTTGTTGACATTGTGCAAGCAGTTCTTGGTTAGAGATAGTTTTTGGCTAGAACACACGTAAGATCTTCCACAGATAAGATGTATGGAAGGTGAAGAGTTTGGACATACCTCCTTGCTCTGTCATTCTCCAGCATTCTGATAAATACAGTAACGATTATATTATACAGCTGTGATATATATTAACATTCCCATATCTAGTTCTTGCCTTATTTGTCAGTTTTGATTTTGAAATCTTCTGTTTCTTTAAGCAGTTCTAGACTTGTATTCTTACAGGTTATTGGAAACATTTGCATTTTCGTTATGTGTCACAATTCTGTTGTGGAAAGCAATATTTCTGTTTTGGTAATATGGAACAGAAAATAGTCCTGGGTCAAATTAATTCATGCAAACTATTGTCTTTCCCCAGGTGGATGATGGAATTGGTTGTCCACTCTTGTCGTTAAGCATAGGGGTGGGAGTTTTAATTTGTGGTTCAGGGCCAAATGAGTCGCCCTTGTTGTGTTATATCTGTGTTTATTTAGTGTGGTCTTGATATTGCCTATTCATCTTTTTCATGGTCTTCCCTTGGCTCTAGTACCTGATCTCTTTTATTGTATGCTGTTATTGGTGGTTGGTTGTATTTCATTCTCATTAAATGTCCAAACCACTGTATTTGTTGTCTTTCAATGCATTCTGTGCACGAAGTTATGCCCACTCTTCTTCTGATGTCCCCACTTCGTAGTCTATTTTCCAGGTGACCTCCATAGCTTTCCTCTAGCATTTAATTTCACATTTAGTGAGCGAATGATGTTCAATAAGTGAGGAAAGGAACTGGCCCACATAGGGAATGGGGGAAATGCGAAGTGACACCTAATGGTCTGCAAAGTCTATGGGACATTTTCGTTTCAATGGCTACTTACTATTCTTCTAAGATCAAGCAATAACTGTCTTCTTGCTCGTTAGCTTAAGTTAATTTTTTCTAACATCACTATTTATATTTTGCCTTTGATCAAGAAAATATTCATTAAAAAAATTGTGAAAGTTTTTTTTTGTTGGTTAAAACAATATCTTTTATTAAGAAACATTTTAAAAACAAATCTGCACACTTTCAAAACAATTGTCATATACTCCTTTCTCAATGATCCAGCAGTCCTTGGATGCTTGAGTTTAGATCATTACCAAGTAGTTTGAGTAACTAAGTGGTTACGTAGCACACATGGTTACTCACCAAAGTGCAATGATGATTGTCGTCTTATCCATCAATAAATCCAACCAAATAGTAGTATAAGTATTTGTTTTGTTGTTATGTTTCCTACACTGTGTTCCATTTATCTTGCATTGGAGAAGTGAGAATCAATTTGTATTCTTTAGTTGAGCATATGAAGAGGTGATGGTTGGGCAACAGTCTTACGATAACTGGAGGTCTCAGTGGTGAAGAAGTTTGTCTTGTGTTCGGAAGTGTATGGATTTGAAAAAGAACTGCATAGTTCAGATCACATGTTCAGAGCTGCAGATTTCAGATTCCAAGTGTATCTGGATCTATGGACTATGTGCAATATACTCGGCAGACTGCATGTTATTTCTGTTGAGCAGGGTAGAGCCATATGGGTAAACCTAGTGCAATATACTCGGCAGACTGCATGTTATTTCTGTTGAGCAGGGTGGAGTCATATGAGTTAACCCAGTGAAATATACTCGGCAGACTGCATGTTATTTCTGGTGAGCAGGGTAGAGCCATATGGGTTAACCCAGTGCAATAAGGTCAATCTTGTGAATTTAGGCCCTTATAGTTGTAATATGATGAGTACAGAGCTGATGATGCAAAGTGTGCTGTAGCTGAATTCTGCTCATGCAATTATTACACAGCGTGTGTTGGGTCGGAGACGAATAAAGGTACTGTGATTACTTTGTGTGATGTGGTTGATGTTGTCGTTGGGGTTCTGGTTTGCAAAGTGTCTTACTCCCAAAGAGGTGGTCGTCAATAGTCTTATGATATGTAGACAGCTTGCACTCTGAAGTGTGTTGTTGTTGTTTAATTTTGTTTATGTGATTATTAAGTTGTATGTGTTGGCTTCGGAGGCAACAAAGGCACTCTGATCGCCCTGTGTAAAGTGGTGGTTGATGTTATTTTTGGCCTTCGGGTTAGAAATGTGTCTTAGCACCAAAGAGGTGGTTGTCAATAGTCATATGATGGTATGTACACAGCACTCTGAAGTGTGTTGTCGTTGAATTTTGTTCATAATCTCTCTTTTCTCCAATCCTGTTATGTTTAACAGCGTCAGGATAAGAGATTTCTAGAACAAGCTTTTGTGTGTGCTTCATAAACAGCGTCTATCTTCACCTCTGTTATCTCTGAGGTTCACCTTTTGCTTTGTATCCAATGTGTCGGAGTAACATTGCTCTTTGAGGCGCACTGTCTGTAGGTAATCTGCTTATGTGGCCGAACCAGTTAATTTGTTGTTTCATTATAAAGTTCAGTACTGAAGTTGTACCAACTATTTTCCTTAAGTCTTCATTTCTAAACCAGTCTCTTCTTGTTACTCCAAGCATTCAACGTAGACACTTCATCTCTGTTGTTACTAGTTTTCTTCTATCATTTGATGTCAGAGTCCAGATTTGGCACTGATAGTATAATGTGGGGAGAAAGATTGTGTTGAACAATGCTCTTTTAGTGTTCATGGTGACATGTTTGCATTTTAAAATTGACGCCATTTGTCCTATTATTTGATTTGCTGCAACTATGTTGGATTTCGTTAGTTATTCTTCCGTTTGCTGAAAAGATCCTCTCTAAGTATGTCAAGTCTTCATTGAAATTGTGTTCATATTGTGGTATGTGTTTGGTTCGAAGTCAAGAAATGATGCTCTGATCTCTCCTTGTAAGGTGTTTGATGTTGCCTGGGGTTCTGGTTAACTATGTGTCTATAGTCTTCTCTGTCAATACTGAAAATGGACAAACTGTTTAGTCAAATTTCTAAATTTGCACATTTGTATATTTGCATCGCTGTAAGGACAGTTGTTTGGCAAGATCAGATATCTGCAGAAAAAACAAACAGGCACAGTTACATACATATAGCAGACAAAGTAAGATAACATATATCATAACACGCATGTTAGTGTCACATATGAGAAATATATTAGTTTCTTCTTCTGCTTCTGCATTCCCACTAAATTGGGATTTTGGATTCTCTAATAAAGGCAGCCGTCTGATATATTAGTTTTATCATCATCATCCAATAGCTTGTCCTGAGCAGAACTTTGCCACCCTAATAGTCCTTCAGAATTGATCTCTATCTCTCAAAGGTCAAATCCGCCAGGGTGATGCCAGTTGTCCACGAGAGAAGCAAGAATAGTTTCACTGTGACCTACAAGGCATGCTGTAAGAGGTGACTGGTATAGGACCTACGGAAGCCACCTAGTAAATAAAAAGCATCGCAGAAATCGGATGTGCTGGCCTACTTGTAGGCGCATAACTGGTACAATGTACAATCGCTCTTAGACTCAGATCACATACAAATCACACAGAGTGGTTAACAAGTAGTCAATATGGAGTGTTCGAAGAAAAAGAAAGGTCAACTGTCCAGCCTCTGCAGCAATCAAGTTCAAATTATCAGTCACATCCTGAATCCATCTTTTTTGTAGTCCTCTTTTCCTCTTTGCAAGGATGCATCCTTCAATAATCTATCTATATTCTCATTACATTCCATTAGACACATAAGGCTTCGATGGAAGATTTTTCTTGCTGCCAGTCTATCAACTGCTTCCAACGTCAAGCCACAATATTTCCACTCTCTTTCCACCGTTCTTCTATAATGCTCTTCTCCAACTCTTAATTTCTTTTTACATCTCCAAATTACCTCAATGTTCTCAGTCTTATTTGTAACATCAGTCAGTTTTTTCTTAGTTTCCTATTTGCGAAATAACACACTGACTATATGCGACCGTTTAATTATACAACGTCATGTCTTTTGTATTTTAGCAAGTTCTGATGTTGATCGCACTCAATCCCAAGAGGTTAAACAGTCTAGTATACGTCACTCCCTATATCTGTATTCCTTACCCTCTGTTATAGTCAACATATACTGCAGATATAAAGATGTTGTTGTCATATACGTTCGTTCTTATCAGCCAAGTTAATCATTCTTTATGATCTATGCGGTTTGCACAGAGAGCGTGAGTACATTGCACCCCGTTAGACTAGTACGATATGTAGGACAGGCCCATCTGAATGTCGGCCAACGTGTATGTATATTAACCAACAGGGTACAACGGGTTGTACAAAGGGGTAACTGTTAGATATTATAAACATAAAAACCCCACTTTAATGTACCATATTTGGAGTTATAGTGTAGCATGGTATCAGATCTGATATGGAGACCGTAAGAGCTGACTCATACCAGGATATAAAGATGTTGCTGATTTATTATAAGGAACCAAAAATAAACGACTTTGTCAGAAATAAAATAACTATCCTGCAAATCAGTAGGAAACACTTCTGCCGGTGCTGAAACGTAATCAAAGATGTCATCAAAAACAACTTGCAAGGAAAGATATTAGATTCTTGAGATTACACAATGTATCAAGAACAGATACAAATCAGAAATAATACAGTCAGGTCAAAAGTAGGTGTGAAAGGAGCAACAAAATTCAGCCAGAGGCAACAGGTCAAATGATTTGGCGATACAGCACAGCTGCTTTCAAATAGAATACCACAGCATGTAGAATATAATGAATGATTCATAGACAAAAAACAGAAGCGCGGGGGAATGGACGGCATGTAAGCGCTGCAATGATGGAATAGCAGGGTTCCTGATCACCTCTATATATGAAAAGGATAAGATTGCCGTAACGTAACCCTCTTCCTATACTTCACATGGACACAATATGATAAGTAGCTTTGAAACTTTAGTAGTAGCAAGAGGAACAAGATAGACGAGATTCGAAGTGTCAAACGACTTCTTTGTGAGGGGCCCAGCAAAAATAGTGAAAGTTATTTCCTTCCCATCATATGCCGACTAAATGTAGAATGATCACTCTCAAGTTATCATTAATTTCTATAATCGAAAAGAGGGAAGCACGGATTAAGTCGGTTAAACAACAGACAAAATCGATTTTAAAATATGAAAAATCGAAAAAATGTGTTGAAGGAAGTAAATAAATAACCGCATACAGCTTTAACAAACATAAATATTGGACGTTTTCCTAAAATATATATTACATATATTAGTATATTATGCATAAACTAAAATGATATTATTCAAGACAATGACTTATACATTAACATCGACAAAAAAACAAAAGCATCAAATAGTAGAATTCGTTAACAACAAGATGTTGTGTTCCCTTGCTTACCAACAACTCATCATTGAAAACTATTCTAGATTTTACAGCGAAACAAATTCGCTACTTGTCAACCAAACAATTTAAAATAAAGTTAGCAGGTTTTAAAATAAAGTTTAATAAATATTTTTACGAAATAAAGTAGCAATTAAGTTTTAGATGCGACAGAAGGAGAGTGTAAAATGTACAACAAATACTTGCAATCGAAGAATAAGTAAAATAAAACGCATCTCTTCGTTATTGAATCATTGTTATAACAATAAGTTAAAAAAATTACTTTGGTTTCTGTTCTATCCTCTTTGTAATGATTAACCGTAGAAATTGTTTGGTTTTTTCAGTGATCTATTTTCTTATTAATGCACTTGTAACACCTATGCATAATTTCTCAAGATTTGCGTGCAAATTTTATATTATCTCGGAACTTTACAAACAAAATTTATGTAGATAGTTTTTGTTCAGTTTACGGTAAACACTAAAATATATTCACCTCTATTTTGATGTTTCAAAATATGTACAAGTAAGAAGCACTTAAAATGACCAAAGATGTGACATCCTTGAAGAAAACAATACGTAAATGAGTGAAATAAGAAGCGAATTTAATCCCAATATCTTAATAATGTGTTCCTTTCTCCCGACTACTGCTTTGCACTATGGAGAACTCCGAGAGATGCTATCTGCTTTAACTGGCCTGAATATTGAACATTTTCTGTCGTAAAATCGAAAATCATTGGGGCTGTTTTGCCACCTGTTAAAATTGTCAAATTCGCCAGAAAAGTTCGATCTTTTCATTGATTTGGAGAGGGGTGATTCTTTTTGTTATATGAAGTGTTGGGATAGATACAGTAATGCGGATCTCAGTTTGAAAGAGGACAAATGTAGGCGGGAACTCTCAATCGAGATATGATTTATCTTTACTAAGATAAGAAAGGAGAAATTAGAAAGCATGTCAAATGGATAGTTTTGATTATTTTAAAGATTTAAGATCCATGTATCACAGAAGCAGATCTCTGTTAACTTTGTTAATTGTCTTCGCGGGGAAATTATTCACGCATGCGCATACCATAATTGGTGTGCGCAGTCCGTTGTGCGCAGGTCGTTTGGTGACAGCTGTCCAAACATGGAGGCTTGCCGGGGTATAGACTGCCTGTTCCAATGCGTACGTAATAGCCTTGTAATCTGAACGAACCAACCAGCAAAGCTGTACCAAAGGTTAGACGAATTGACAGTTTATCATTCTTTATTGTTCGATCGTTTTTGATTCTAGGAATGACGATGGAAAACATGGGCGAGCTCTCGGCTGATCAACAAATCAACGGTGATTCGTCTAACGGAACGGCCACTCAGAGCCAACCCTCTCCTCAAGAACCGGATTACGTGAATCCACAAGACGAACTCGAAACGAGCATCACTCGATCCGATGCCATTCCTGTCAGTGTTAGCAGCATGATCGACTCAAGCGAGTTCCGCTCCCAGATGGGCGATGTAACATATCATACACTGAACGGTAGGATGAGCCCTAGTTACAGCCCAAACAACTACGCCACTTTGACACCGTTACAGCCACTTCCACCTATATCCGCAGTTTCGGATAAGTTCAGTCATGTCAACGTAACAGGCCCTAATGTCAGTGGTAGCTTCACACTAATGCCCCAAAACAACGGACTTGGTTCTGGAATTATGGATATGTCAGCATACGGGCATAGGTACCACGAGAAGCTGAGTATGGCAGGGGTGAGTATGAACATGGGACCTACTCTTGGTGCTACTGCCATGACTATGATGTCTGGTAACAACTTAAGTTACCAACAGACTTTGGGCTCTTATGGATATTCTCAGAATGGTCTATCATCACCGAAGCTAGAGCCCAAAATGGCTTCACCCAACAGTTATGTTGACTCCTATGCCTCATCACCAATGAGAATTGACCATAGCAACACTAGACTACACTCGCCAAATTCTATGATGTTGTCAATGAATGGAATACACAGTGCCCCGACTCCATCACCTCACAGCGAAAGCCCACAGCGAGAGCGACCTGGCACGTCGCTGGACATTCAAAACAAACAGCAGCAAGAAATTGAGGAAATTAACACAAAAGAACTCGCTCAGAGAATAAGCAGCGAACTTAAGAGATACAGTATCCCTCAGGCAGTTTTTGCCCAGAGAGTTCTGTGCAGAAGTCAGGGTACTCTTAGTGACCTTTTACGAAACCCAAAACCGTGGAGCAAACTTAAATCTGGCAGAGAAACTTTTCGGAGAATGTGGAAATGGTTGCAGGAACCAGAGTTTCAGAGAATGTCAGCGCTTCGTTTAGCAGGTAAATTCTATAATTCCGTACGGAATAATTTACACTTTCTTTATTACGTTCCGATTGTATGATGCAAAGCTTTGTATTTCTGTATGCCTTATGTTTTCATTTTCTTAAGTTGCTTTATTTATTTAGTCAAATGTATAATTTCATACAGTAAAATAAAAGTAAAGTAACCGTTTTTATACCTCAAGGTATATTGGGTAATACAGCGTTAGGCCCGTATTTGTCATTGACCATCAGAACACGATGAGTGATGTGGTCAACATCATGTCAGAATTCCATACTGATTAATCAATATTGCTGTGTTACATTTTCTCAATATTGGTAAACAAAGCTTTGTTTGTCAATATTTGTTATGTTTTCATACTGTATATTATATTATCCTGGAGCATCTAGCCGAATGGATTAGAGCGCAGGTTGCCATTCAGGAGACCCAGGCTCAACCCCTGTTAAGGCTAATAATTTGTTTTCTGTCGGGTCATAAAGAAAAAATTCTAACCTAAACAGTTTTGCGACAATTGTGCTAGCCATATGGCCATTAAATTCTACAGGCTCATGTCCCCCGTCTTACACCGCCTAAAAGCGGTATTACATGCAGTAATGACAGTTTATATTATTTCATATTTATTATTACTGTTTAATACGTTTTATTGCTGTTATTGCGCTTTTAGTTGATATATATGTATGGACTTTTGTGTTCAAGAGGATACAATTAAAACACAACTCAGTTTCAGAAAGATGTTTATTCATAAAAACATGTGGTTGACCACAAGTGACAAATATTGCAACTTTACTGTAAACTACCAACACAACAAACGTACACTTCTTCTTTTCTTTAATCCTGTTTTGACTCACAGCACCAGGATAAGAAGAGAGTTATAGAACAGGTTTTTTGGTGTGAGCTTTATAAATAGTGTATTTTACTGCTTCTGTTATTTCTGAGGTCCACTCACTGATTAGTTAAAATCATAAAAAATGGTTCGTTAAAAGCGGCTATTCTAAAGCAGACATCAAACAGGAAAACAGATTTATGGTATGACATTAGTATCTTGTGCTCACTTGTGCTGGGAACCGTCGTTGGAAGTTGTAGTTATCTAGGTCCGTTTGTGTTGGGAACCGGGGTGTGTGATAGTTAACCAGGTTCATTTATGTTGGGGACTGTTATCTTGGGGAGTCGCAGTCTGTGTGTTGCCGGGGCTCTCATGGGGAGCAAAGAATAGTAACACTGCTACCTACAATGCATGTCATAAGAGGCGACTAAGATAGGGACCTAAGGAAGCTACCTAGTAAATAAAGCGTTGCAGAAATCGGTGTGCTGGCCTACTTGTAGGTGCATAACTGGTACAACGTACAATCGTTCTTGGGTTCAGATAACATACAAATCATAAAGAGTGATTAAGAAGTGGTCGATATTTAGCGTCCGAAGAAGATGTTTAGTGTACTCTTGTCTGAAAGACTTTGTTACACGAACTGCAACCATGTAGACCCTTTATCGTTGGCTGAGAGAGATTGAGCATGTATGGGTATTCCCAGCTTTCAGTAGCTTTATTTTTGTCGCAGACCCTGGTAACAGAAAGCCGAATTGCTTAGCGGACAAATCAGATCTTTGTTTTTGATGGGGTCTGGCTGTTATATATGTTTGAAAGAACACTGCACACTTTATTGCAATTTTACTCAATAGTTTAAGTTTATGGTTATTTATTGATGAAAAGTGTTAATAATACTGATATTCCTTGGCGTTACGCTAAACTTGGAGCGTAATATAACCGAGTTCTTGAACGTTATGTTGTTTTTAAAATGAATTTGTATCTATATATAATACTGAAATGTGAGGTTGTGCGAAGATTGTGGTCTTATTTAATAGAATTTGTACCTGAGCCCGCCGGCCTTATGTTATCGAAGGCCAATGTTTCTGTTAATTAACTAACTAATATTGTTTCTTTAAGTTTTGTAAGTTTTATATTAATTAAGATACATATTATGTATGAGTAGGGACATTGGCTAGGAGAGCTCTCCGATTAACAGTAAAGTGAAGAGAAGTCCTGAGAGTCAAAAAAAAATGTGGAAACAAACTATAGAAAGAGAGTGGAAACAATTGGTAGAAAGTTGCAGAACTGCAACATTGGAAATCGTTTGTGGAATCTTTATGTGTCAAATGGGAGATGGAGATTTCTAGAACAGGCTTTTTTGTGCGCTTCATAAATAGTTTTTTTTTTCACCACTAATGTTATTTCTGAGATTTATCTGTTGCGTGCCCAGCCTTTGCTTTCTATCCACTGTATAGGAGTAGTATTGTTCGTTGTGTCACACTGTCTGTTGGTAATCTACTTATGTGGTCGAACCATTTAATTTGTTGTTTCTCAATGAAGTTCAGTACTGAAGTTCCACATTTTTCCTGATGTTTTCATTTCTAAACCGGTCTCTTGATACTCCCATCCTGCATAGACACTTCATCTTTGTTATGAGTAGTTTTCTTCTATCGTTTGATGTCAGTGTCCAGGTTT
Organism: Arion vulgaris; assembly: GCA_020796225.1. Lineage (NCBI taxonomy): Eukaryota > Metazoa > Mollusca > Gastropoda > Stylommatophora > Arionidae > Arion > Arion vulgaris. The sequence continues at coordinate 52,168,278 of CM036764.1, forward strand.
GGCACTGATAGCATAGATGTAAGGTCACATAATAGAAGTACCCAGTCTGAAATACTGTTCAGGTATTAACTGATAGAAAGGTCACAGATATGCTGCCATCATCAATTCCTTCTTGTTCAGGTTAGATGGGTGTGTGTTGTGCAATTGTATCAAAGTTTTACATTAATTATCTATGCATATGCGCTAAAGAACTGAATCACATGAACTGAATTCAACCGCAACACACTCCAGAATGCCAGCTATGTGCACATCATCATGAAATCGTTCACCACCACCTCTTCAGGTGTCAAGCGTTATATCCTGTCAGGAAAATCTGGAGGTCTCTGTGGCTAAGTGATTAAGCCTTTGCCTTGTGTTTTGAAGGTAGTGGGCTTGAGTCTAGACCGCACCGTTTGGTTGACAAGTGCATTTTTTATATAGACCCCTAGAATTTTTGCTGGAGCTACAGAGTTCATGCTTTGTGCAATACACTCAACAGATGGTATGGCATTTCTACAGAGAGGGACCAAGCCATATGGGGTATAACTCGGTGCAATGATGTCAATCCATTGAATTTAGACTTTTACATAGTTTTTTTTTACTGCAGCATAGATTATTATAGACTTTGATATAGATTATGCAAACAATTACGTTATTGTAATTGTCCTGTTTTTATTTCTGAAAATATTATTTTTATAATTACATATTTGTTATTATAATGCTAGACCAAAATGTTAACATTTTAAATTGGAGTTTTACAGTAGTCAGTTTTTTTTTAACATTTACTGTTCATAATCCTTCTGGGGCATTTATGTTTAATACATCATTATCAGTCATTCTCTCTCTCTCTCTGTACTTTATTTCTACAAATTAGTTCATAACTGAGCTTCATTTCATGTTTTTGATCTATGTAAGAAAATATTACACTTGTTTTTGTATCTATGCCAGTACAAATACTTTTCTGTGGCAAACCACTGAACATATAATTGGTGACTAGAAAATTGTCAACATGTTTACTGTGATTGATGGAGATGTACTGTAAAGGATACACTATACCTGTCTTTGATGTATGCAAGCATACACTATAACTGTCTTTGTATGTAAGCATACACTATACATGTCTTTGATCTATGCAAGCCTACACTATACATGTCTTTGATGTATGTAAGCATACACTATACATGTCTTTGATCTATGCAAGCATACACTATACATGTCTTTGATGTATGCAAGCATACACTATACATGTCTTTGATGTATGTAAGCATACACTATACATGTCTTTGATCTATGCAAGCATACACTATACCTGTCTTTGAACTATGCAAGCATACACTATACATGTCTTTGATCTATGCAATCATACACTATACATGTCTTTGATGTATGCAAGCATACACTATACATGTCTTTGATGTATGCAAGCATACACTATACATGTCTTTGATGTATGCAAGCATACACTATACATGTCTTTGATGTATGCAAGCATACACTATACATGTCTTTGATCTATGCAAGCATACACTATACCTGTCTTTGATCTATGCAAGCATACACTATACCTGTCTTTGATGTATGCAAGCATACACTATACATGTCTTTGATCTATGCAAGCATACACTATACATGTCTTTGATCTATGCAAGCATACACTATACCTGTCTTTGATCTATGCAAGCATACACTATACCTGTCTTTGATGTATGCAAGCATACACTATACATGTCTTTGATCTATGCAAGCATACACTATACCTGTCTTTGATCTATGCAAGCATACACTATACCTGTCTTTGATCTATGCAAGCATACACTATACCTGTCTTTGTATGTAAGCATACACTATACCTGTCTTTGAACTATGCAAGCATACACTATACATGTCTTTGATCTATGCAAGCATACACTATACCTGTCTTTGATCTATGCAAGCATACACTATACCTGTCTTTGATCTATGCAAGCATACACTATACCTGTCTTTGTATGTAAGCATACACTATACCTGTCTTTGAACTATGCAAGCATACACTATACATGTCTTTGATCTATGTGCTGCAAGCATACACTATACCTGTCTTTGATCTATGCAACATTACTTGATATTCATAGACCGCAAAGGAAGAAAGCATAGTACCATTGCGATCTATAAGGCATGTTTTAAGAAGCGACTGATTAGGACCTAAGAAAGTTACGCTAGTAAATAAAAAAATATCTCAGAAGTTATATGTGCTGGCCTACTTGTAGGAGCAAAACTGGCACAACATACAATCGATCTTAGACTCAGATCACATACAAACCACAAAGAGTGGTTAACAAGTGGTTGACACATTCTACTTTTCTGTGATCAACCCAAACTCTGGCACAACTGGGGAAGCAATCAACAATAATCTGACATCATTCAGTAATCACATTGACAAAATAATAATGTAAAAAAATACACAGAGACAAAAAATACATTAACACCGGTTGGGAGCTCGCGTTGCCATGGTCTCCCTCCCCCATTGTTATCAACGTATCCAGGGACCCGTTTACTCTCCTTGGAGTTAATTTAATACATGGATTGGCTATGGGGGGTAAATTCTTCTATGAGTCAAATCTTGAAAGAAAAGAATATAACAGTTCTGGGTTATTTATGCTATCTGGATTCATAGCTTCTAAAATGTCACGGTTGAGTGACTAAAACGTGTACCCACACCGCTCCTGCTATTTGTATAATTATAATCGTTGAAATCATGCATTCTGGTATTATTGTTAGCAGTAAGAGTGTAGACAACTATGATCTCAGGCTGTTCTATACAGCCTCTTTCTCCAGTTATTGTTGGTTGCTTCTGTGAGTTTGTTTTGTGTGTTCCTTGATACGTTTTTTGTTAGGAAAGGGGTTGGGGAGGGGGTGTATAAAATCAAGACCCAACTGAACTTTGTACACTCTTCACCTATGACATGAGTGAATTGTGTCATATCCTTTACAGGACCTAGCCATGTTACAGGACCTAGCCATGTTACAGGACCTAGCCATGTTACAGGACCTAGCCATGTTACAGGACCTAGCCATGTTACAGGACCTAGCCATGTTACAGGACCTAGCCATGTTACAGGACCTAGCCATGTTACAGGACCTAGCCATGTTACAGGACCTAGCCATGTTACAGGACCTAGCCATGTTACAGGACCTAGCCATGTTACAGGACCTAGCCATGTTACAGGACCTAGCCATGTTACAGGACCTAGCATGTTACAGGACCTAGCCATGTTACAGGACCTAGCATGTTACAGGACCTAGCCATGTTACAGGATCTAGCCATCAACCACACTAAACGAGTCGTTGATTTTCTAGGCACCACTCTGCCATTGCTTTCTTAACGGTGTGGTCTATTTTTACCTTTCGTAAAATCCCACAGAAACGAATTTGCTTCCAAACTTGCCCACCGCGGAGTTTGAACCAGGTACACTTGGATTGTGATCGAGCTCACTGCCGCTTAAGCCACAGCCGCCCACCTATGACCAGCGGAATTTAATCCTCATTCTAAATGTATGCCCTCTCTCCCTTTTTACACACACAGACACATCCTATGGAGATGTGAACATATAGGGGAGATGTATACTTCAGCCATTGGGAATCTGCTTATCACCTGAAACTGGTCTTAAGAGACAACAGGTCAAATAACAGTGCGTATAATAATAATAAATCACAAATACTGGTCGAGTGACATTCATAGTGAGCTGTGTCGTGTGTGTGTGTGTCTCAAGATTATGTACGTGTCGACACATATCTACCACAGAGAGCCACACAGAACAAATATAACGACTACAAAGCAAGAGAAAGACCACGCAAAAGCTGGAGTAACGACATCAAGAACAGCCTTACAAAAATGAATATCAGCTTACAAAGTGTCTTAAAACAAGCACACACACAAGATCACTACCCCACCGTGATCAAAACTTCTATAAAGTAGTAAATGGTGGAAGAGAAGATAAAGAACATATATACGGCGCGTGCAAATAACAATGTGTAAATAAATAACGAATACTGATGAAGTGACAGTCATAGTGAACTGTGTCGTGTGTGTGTCAAGCGGCTTCATGTGTCGAAACATATCTATGGCGCGTGCTTCTGCCTGTCGTTTGCATTATCCACTATACGCGTGAGCGGAGACGTGTGCTCGAGGATTCAGTATATTGAGGGCCCATTGTACTGGGATAGAAGACCAAGAATAAACACCATAAGTGTAGTGCCCCTCACAAAATCCACCCGTTACTAGCAGTTGTTAAAAGTGTATGCTTCAACCACATTTTGGAAACGAGCGACCTACTTTGCTAGGTGGAATGGAATAATACACACCAGTCATATTGGCGTTGGGTACCGCCAACTCTAAGCTCATGCGGCCAACGGACTCATGTAAAAATTCTAGGAAATAAGACCACAACCGTCGCATGACGTTGCATTCCAGTATTGTTGTATATAGACGAATTCATTTTAAAAACAACACAACATACTAAATCAAGGTTATATTATGTTACAAGTTAAGTTTAGCAATAAGGAATATCAGTATTATTAATATTTTTCATCAATAAATAATCATAGACTCATAGAATTGAAAAAAAATGCTTGCAGTGTTCTATCAAACAAATATAAAATCCAGCCCTCAAACTAGGTCAGGGTTTCCCTGGTCAGTTATTCAGCCTAATATAAGAAATGGCAGTGAATGGGATAATACACACCAGTCATATTGGCGCTGAGTAACACACAAATAAAGGGACACCATCCACACGCAATTGTTGACGTTAGGGACTACAATTGTCAAATAAAGTGTCTTTGTTCAGTCCTTTTCTGCATGACTAGAGACAACGCCATTGATCCCTAGGAGGTCTCTGTGGCACAGACCTCTCGTTACAAAGATACCCGGTTCGCTTCCTCGTGGAGCCATCATGATATTTTTTTTAGAGATCCCGATCTCAGTGTAGGTGCCACTGCCATTTTCTTAAATGGGTATTCCCCATGTAGATCTCAAATTTATCTACATTTTAGAATTAATACCACTGCTATTTTCTTCAGTGGGTATTTCCCATGTATATCCCAATTTTATCATCCACGAATACTGTCTAAACTGTACGAGCAGCGCTGGGTCGTCTTGCAGTGGATACCGTCTCACTGTGGAATACCAGGAAATAAAACAGACAGGTCAATAAAGGGGCTGTACTAGAGCAACCGGCAGGGTCAGTTACCTACCACCAAAAGAAATGGATAATTAAATCAATCAGAAAGCCAGAAATACCAACACAAGACGATTACTATAATAGGAGCAGATTGGAACAAGTTGTCATTCTGCGCCTTGGAACATGACACAATCGCCTTAGAACAGGACACAATCGACTCCGCAGCCACATGTAGGCCTATACACAATTCGAGATTGGCAATACAGCCATGTGTACATGTAGATAGGCACATCAGACTGCACAGCACATACTTCAAGACTGGCTCGAATATGATATACTGAGGCAAACTCACTAGCATAATGAAACAACACTCAACTGAAAACTACACGGACTTCTGTGTGAGCTACAAAAGACCGTGAATTTTATACAGAGACTACACTGAATATATAGACAGTATTTTAAGCGAACGAAAGGAAGGGAGGATACATACAAAACACTGAATATATAGATATTATTTTAAGCGAACGAAAAAGGAAGGATACAAAACACTGAATATATAGACAGTATTTCAAGCGAACGAAAGGAAGGATCTTCCACGTAGAAGTAATATCACTGTCCTTTTCTTCAGTGGGTATTCCCCATGTATGATCCATTTATCTTGTGCACGTGACAGAACAACGATTGACCCACCTCACACACATGCTCAATATTGTTTACATCTCTTTTGTACATCTAGCTATCGCGTGTATGATTATACACACATTTAGACAAAGCAAACACACATGTAATCGCGTCTATTTGAAGCGAAGATCCACAAAGGGGTCAGTATCGACCAGTAACGATGAAAATCCTGATGGTCGATAAACACCAACTGGTCGATTTGAACCGAGTTTGTTGACAGGGTAAGATATTGACAAAGATTACGTTTGTTTGGACAGTTTAACTTTCATAATTTCTTAACCTAACCTTTTTTCTTCTTGCGATCGCTTGAAATGTTTACACATTAAAGGATCTCAACAGTTGCTTGAAGTTCTTCTTTACTACTATAAGGTTTTGTGTGGGTATCACCATCATCATCATCTAGTAGCTTCTCCATTCCGGAACTTGACTCCCATCACAGCAGTCCTGAAAAACTCTTTGTTCTGTGCAAGTTGACCGGCGTCAGCAGCAATCATTCTCACATCGTCAATGACATCTTGCACCTATCGTCTTTTAGGTCTTTCTCTCATTCTTCTTCCAGGCACAAATCCCTCCAAAATTATCTTCTCTAGGCACTCATGTTATTTGATGTGTCCGAAATATTTAATTTCCCTTGATGTTATGCCCTTTAATAGCCAACTCTCTTTAATATCAAGCTGTCGCAGAACAGAAGCATTTGTTCTTTTCTCTGTCCATGATATTCTAAGTATTCTTCTGTAGCATTTACATTCAAAGGCATTAATCTTCTCCGCCGCTTTGTGTGTATATAGTGTTGTATAGTTCTTAGAACTACATGGACAGAGAAGAGAAAACAACAAGGACATACAAGACTTACATGTCGTGGAGCATTGGCTCATCAATAAAATCATGTCCCGAAAAATGAAACATTTTGGCCACGTTAAACGACACGGTGTCTTCATGGTAGAGCAGTAATCAAAGGCATGGTCCCTGGGGGTAGAATAAGGGAAGATCAAGACGAAGGTAGCAGTAGGACATTAAAGAAACATTGAACATAACGTTAGAAGAGACGGGAGAACTTGTTAGAGACAGAGAGTGGTGTAGAGTTTAGGTGCTCATCTCTCGTTCCAAATGTACTTGATTTGCTCCCTCGTGGAGCTATCGGGATATTTTTTTCCAGAGACCCTTTTGATCTCAGTGTATGACTTTAAATCTCAGCTCTATCCATTGATAATTATCATTACTGTCATGCTCTAATTGGATAGTTATCTGTTTTCTCGAATGTCATGCTCTCAAGGGGAGCAAAGAATAGTAACACTACGACCTACAAAACATGCCGTAAGAGGCGACTGAGGTAGGGGCCTAGGGAAGCTACCTAGTAAATAAAAAGCGTTGCAGAAATGTGATGTTCTGGCCTACTTGTAGACGCATAACTGGTACTCCGTACAATCGCTCTTGGGCTCAGAACACATACAAATCACAAAGATTGCTGTAGCAAATGTTCGTCATAGATCGTTCGAAGAAGAAGAATAATTGTACGCAGAAAGTTATCTTAAGGTCATAACTAGATGGGGTGAAGTGGTCAATCCATTTGGCTTGCGTTCTCTCTCTCTCTCTCTATCTCTCTCTATCGGTCGTTCTTTTTCAGCCATTTTGAACATTCTTATTGTGATATATAAACTGCCTTTGCCAAGAACATATTTTTCCGTCACATCGTTCAGCGTCATTTGGAGCTCTATTGCTTATCCTTCGTGACGTGTCCGGTTTCAGCCAAAGTCTACTAGGTTCGCTCTCCGTTAGCCTTTGACTGTCCCCAGCCGATCTGCAAGACAGCAGGTTGCTATTTTCTTTCAGGGTAGCGACCCATAGACGACCTACCCTCCCGTGTTGTTGAGCATCATCTACCCAGGTTGCCGGTCTTTATTTGGACTACTTGGTTTGCCTACGGTCCAGATTTGTGTACGGTTTACTCCACTAGCCATTGATTGTCCCTAATCAAACTACAAGGCAGTAGTAGTTACCTGCGAGCGAAAACGCTCACTGGATTCGAGCCTCTGCTGGGCTTTCCAGTTTTTCTGCACATTTGGGTGGGTCGCTCACCTCTACGCATACCAGTGCCGTGCACCTCTGCCCCCACCGTTGGGCCCACCCGTGCATCTTCTGCATGCGTGTTCGCTCTGCTTCGGTGCCTGTCCCACCGTGTCTATTGGTTCTCACCTTGCACACATTCACCAAGTCTCTAGCTTGTCCAGACACACGAGGCTCAACTCGGGCACCCACCTCAGAGTTCCGAGTTTCGCCCGATGCACCCCTCATCCCTATATGTTTATCCGTTCAGCTTTCCCATCTCCCGGGAAAGATGTGAATTAATAGTCACTCTGGGATTCCGCTCGTCTGTATTGCTAGCGGATCTCATCCAACGTGACTACGTCTGCAACACTACTTAAACCAGAGTAGCTCTCCATCGATCCCTACTGGCTTAGCCAGATAAAATCGGTTGTCTGTTACCAGGGTCACCACGTGGAGGTGGGGTAAGATCTTGATTAGTGCCAGCTCACTAGTCCTGGCGTGACGTTGTCCCGATGCGCCTTTGGCCCCGCTTGCGTTCTGAAAGTCGTGGGCTCCAACTCGGAGTTACTCTGTTTACGAGTGATTTTTTTTTTCGGAGACCCCAAGGATTGTTGCTTGGGTTATGGGGGTTGTCATTTGTTCAATAATATCTGCAGTTGGCGTGCTATTTTTCCGGAGACCCCTAGTATTGTTGCTAGGGCTATGGAGGTTATCATTTGTTTAATACAATCGGCAGGTGGCGTACTGTTTGTCCGGAGACCCCTAGTATTGTTGCTAGGGTTATTGAGTTCGTCATTTGTTTAATACTATCTGCAGGTGGCGTGCTATTTTTCCGGAGACCCCTAGTATTGTTGCTTGGGTTATGGAGTTCATCATTTGTTTAATACTATCTGCAGGTGGCGTGCTATTTTTCCGGAGAGGAATCACACAATATGGGGAAACCCGGTGCAATAAAGTCCATCCTTCGCCATAACACATTTTTATAACAAAACTAATAATGTATTTATTCCATATGGTGTCAGATGGGCTAGGTCACAGCAGTAATAATAACACCAGGCGAGCCACAGTTACATTTAACTATGAGAGAGATAGATAGATAGATAGATAGATAGATGGATGGATGGATGGATGGATGGATGGATGGGATGGATGGATGGATGGATGGATGGATCTATGGATCTATTGCCAACATTGAGGAAGTATTGACAGCTAAACAAAAGTGATCAACATTTCATGCCTAGCTGTGCTTAAAAAAATATTTCATATAGTCTATTTAGACCTTATGGACTACAACTGTGCTGTTCCGTTGACGAATCCACTATGTTTCCAGATATCCCTAGGATTTGGGAAGCTACCCTAGTATACAAAAAGCGTTGCAGAAATCGGATGTGCTTGCCTACTTGTAGGCGCATTCCTGGCATAACGTACAATCGCTCTTAGGCCTGGATCACATACAAATCACAAAGAGTGGTTAACAAGTGGTCAATATGTAGCGTTCGAGGAAACAGAGGAATTGTATGTCATTTCATATATTCTAGACCCTAGTGTGCAGGAGTTTAGAGGGCCAATTACTTTCCTCGCGTGTGGAACGTCGAGTATGGGATTGAACTCACAACACAATATTTAAAGAGACAGTCACAAACAAAATATAAAAGAAAGTTGGCTGCCTGCATCAGTCGGCTGTGGAGCAACAAAGCAGTCCCAAAGCGAATCTTGCAAGACTGCCCATACCTGAGCAGCGTGAGAATGGAAATCTGGTCTACAGGAGCAGCCATTCAAAATAAGCTATGGGGAACCGGTGAAGACCTGAAGCACACGGCCATGTTTATGACACATAATGGAGTAGTTGCATAACAGACGGTGATCCCAGGAGTAGAAGACGAATGAGGGGTGGGGTGGGGGGAGCCTTGGCTGAATTACATTGATAGACAAAGAATGACGTGGTTCGGCCACAAATAAGAATGCAACCAAACACCGTTGTATACAATATTCTATAACATAACATCAGGAAAGAAGACACGAGGAAGATCACGAAAAAGATGGACAGATGGCATATCTGAACCCTGTCAAAAAGCAAAAATATCTATCTCACAGTCCACTAGAGCAGCGCAAGACAAATAACAGAAAACCACGACACTGTGCAACAATCTGATAACAGTGTGACGACAAAAGGAAGAAGAGAGAGAAAGAGATAGATGTAATAAATGTTGCGTTGTAAAACATGTAATATTTCAAAAACTATTCCCGGGACAGAAACACACAACTACATATTTCTTTTAGGTTAATGGCTTTTAAAGATGATGATGACTACCCTCATACAAACTGTCTAATAATGCAGGTATAACAGGCAGGTCATGTTTGTGTTAACGTCAAGTTCAGTGTTACAACAGGGTGATCAGTTAAATGAAGGCCATGTACGGACATCTACACATCTGAGGTGGTCAGAGCGGATCAGATCAGATCTAGAGAAAACTGTGGGGTGCCTGCGGTGATACTTAATAAATTGGCGTTTTAGTTCAAAGACACCTGTGTATGGTATCACATAAGCAAGCAACATGAGTAATAAAATAATAAAACTAATAAAAAGTCATTGACAAAGACGTATAGTCGAAACGTTGGATTTGTGTTAGTTTTATCGGTTAAATGAATGAGTTTTGCCCGGGCAGCGGCTGGAAAGTCTACTCTTCTCAATTTTGCCCGGGCAGCGACTGGACAGTCTACTCTTCTCAATTTTGAACTGCCAATGGTAATTTTACGATCTCAACTTGAACATGGGACTTACGTTTTCTCGTCTTTCTCTGTTAGGACTAGGAACTCGATTTCACATACACTGAGATTATGGATCTCTGGAAAAATATCCAGATAGCTCCACGAGATAGCGAGCCGAATACCTTTGAAACGAGAGTATTTTACCCAACCTCTGCACAACATTCGTTAGGGCGTATTCATAAAAAAAAAAAATATGAGATAAATTTCTACAAAATATTTCACAATCTTCTAAATTACATCGGTAACCCTCGCCGGCGTTACGAAGTTTGCGCACTGCCGCTGTGATTTTTCTGTGTTAGATAGAGATCGGGGCACTCATGGTTACTCACCGAAGTGCAATGGTGATACTTCAATCAAACTGATCGGTTATTGGTTACTAAACTGACGTCATTGCACTCCGGACAGACCAATAGGTGCTCAGTCTCCCCAACAGATATCGAAGAGTATGCATACCAATGGTTCCCATGGCTCGCTGATTAAACACACTGTTCACTCTGCCTCTCTCGCATCCAGTTCTACTTGTACAACGGGTAACTCCAAATTGCTTAAATTGCTGGATTGATTCAACATATATTTTAGTGTCCTCATCCAACAGACAGTCGCGAGGAGATCGAAGAACATTCCCCGCTACCCATCTTTAACTCCCCAACAATCGATGCCGCTGATGCAAGCCTGTCCGCTCTCTCATTACCGTAAACAACCGCATACACAGGACAGTAGATCTGCGTAAGCCTATGGAGGCTAGAAACTTCTGTAGACATCATCCACTCGTACCGAAACCTGTCCTTTTGGATCTTGTGAAGCATCGACTGAGAGTCAGATACAACAACTGTCCCAGTAAATCTGACCAGATAAAGGTGTAGCGTATAAGCTACGTTGCAGAAACGGATAAAATAGGTCAGACGTGTAAATAGCATCATCATATGCTAAACCGGCAGGCGTAGTCGATCATGTATTTCAACAAACGTCTATGGTGCTGACTGTCCGGATATTGATACTCTGCCGTGCTACGAAACCAGATCATTCAGTATTTGATCTCTCTCTCTCTCTCTCTCTCTCTCTCTCTCTCTCCCTCTCATCATATTTGGCCTTCCTAGTTCCTTTTTATGTGTCCAACATACTTCAAAAGAAGGTGAGAGGAAGACCATGAACAAGATGGTTAGAAGGCATAACAGAATACTGTCAAAAATAACTAGCACCCAAGCTACTAGAACAGAGCACGGCAAAAACATCCAGAAAATGACACTGGGCAACAGCCCGGTAACAGTGTGACGACACTGGGCAACAACCCGGTAACAGTGTGACGACAAAAATGAAGAAGTAGAACAAACTTCAATTTCGTTAATCAGATTGTTCTCATCAATCACTTTTCTTATTAAATGTGAACAGCTTTGAATATCTTGGTTCACTGCTAACAAAAAGATGGAAATGGGATGAAGGAAATTAAAAGAAGAACAAACATGGTTTTACACAAAATTAAACAACTAAAAACAGTATGGAATGCAACTGATAGGAAAACAAAGATCAGAATACTAAGAGCATGCATATTCCCAGTGGCAACGTATGGGTGTCTTCTTTGCGTTCGTTCTTTACGACCAATTTTAATCACTTTGTGATATGTTTGATCTTTGCCAAGAACGTGTATACGTTGCACATTGGTTTGGTAGGCCCCTAAACGCATAGACTTCTACACATTTAGGACATATGCATCCGATTTCATCCAAACCTCCTTAGTCGCTTCTTACGACATGCGTGGCAGGTAACAGTGTTTCTATTCTTTACACCCCAAATTTGGGCCCCGGTAACCACTCTGGCGTCGTATGGGTGTGAAACATGGACATTTAACAAGAAAGTGGGAAAAACATTTATGTGCTTTTGAATATAAGTGTTACAAGAGTGTCCTACGCATATCATGTACAGATAAACGAACAAATAGATCTATCCAGAAAGAAATCAAAATCAAAGAAAACTATCTGATGCTAGAAATAAGCAAGAGAAAATTGAAGTATTTTGGACATATAAAGAGACAGGCAGTATCGAAAACCATTATGGAAGGAGACATCCCGACAAAGAGGACAAGAGAAAGACCACAGTAAAGATGGATTCAGGATGTAACTGATTCCTGACGCTTGTTATTTGGCTGTATAACAACTCTAGACAAAAACAGAAAACCACAACACTGAGCAACAACTAGGTGGCAGTTTGACAACAAAATAGAAAACCACAACACTGCGCAACAACTAGGTGGCAGTTTGACAACAAAATAGAAAATCACAACACTGCGCAACAACTAGGTGGCAGTTTGACAACAAAATAGAAAATCACAACACTGCGCAACAACTAGGTGGCAGTTTGACAACAAAATAGAAAATCACAACACTGCGCAACAACTAGGTGGCAGTTTGACAACAAAATAGAAAATCACAACACTGCGCAACAACTAGGTGGCAGTTTGACAACAAAAGAAGATGTCTACCGTCCCAGAAGTCTGAATCTTTTCCCTTATGTTTTATTCTTTGCTTGATAAGGCCCTTTTGGTCAAAACGTCGCTGAATATTGTTTTTGTACTTTGTAAAACTAGAGTACTTTGTTTTTACGTGTTTCACCGTTGCTATATAGTTTTACTGCAGTCTTCCCTTACATCGATAGCACTTATTGTATTGTATTTAGAACGACGTTAATGCCGTATCTTAAAAAGTAGCAAATTATTTCATTAAAAAATGGCGTCGTTCCGTGACCGACTTTACGGAATAACTAATGTTGTTATTATACTAATGGGCGTGGTATCTGCACGTGCTTGATGTGATATTGCAATTAGTTTGCTTATAGTAACGTATATCAACCATGTCCTTGCTTCTTTACAACTTTTGTTGCTATTAAGAAAATTTACGATTATCCGGGAGTACAATGTGTCAATCACAGTGTACGTTATTATCGATGCAGTAGCTCCACCAGTATGTTGTCTTGTTGTACCCTGATCATGGTAAACAAATATTGGGAAAAAAACAAATTGGGACACCTGTTTACAAATAAAATACAGGGTATGAAGTGCATGCACGTATGCCTGGGAAATGTTTATGAAGTAGCCGAGTTTCCCAAGCGTTAACTACCCCATCTCGACTTCTCTTATAAAGTCCAGAGTAGGGCAGGCACGACGTCTGGTATCGGTTTGGTTGCAGAAGCTGCCCGTAGGACATCACATGATGCCTGTCCTCCTTAAGGGATTTATTCCGGATTTTTTATTTGAGTTTACTTCTATAGCCGTTGCCTCTCCCGAGGCTCCCACAAGGCAGTGGGGCTATTTGCTCATAGCTGTTATGAAGTACATGTCGCTTCACATTTATAGGTTGAATTATGCAGTAGGTAGGATTATCAATTTCTTTTCTCACGCATGAGACTTTGGGTGTGAAAACGAACCTACTACCTTCATGTGTCCTATACGCTAAGCCAGCCATACGCTAAGCCAGCCATACGCTAAGCCAGCCATACGCTAAGCCAGCCATACGCTAAGCCAGCCATACGCTAAGCCAGCCATACGCTAAACCGATCCAGGAAGTTGGAGGGATGATACGGCACCGTTTAGGAATATTAAATTGCCCCAAAATGTAATCATAGGTCATCTTCAATAAGCTTTTCATGAACAGAACTTTGCCACCATAACAGTCCTTCGTAATATCGTTCTCTCAAAGGCCAGATGTCCTGAAAACAATGCACATGTGCACGGAGTGACACCGTCCGGATTGGAACTCACGCCTTTCAGAACGCGCGGAGAACGTCTTAGCCACAAAAGTCCTCTCCCATCCCATCTTAAAAATACCGCTGGCCTGCAGTATTATATCTGCTCATAAGGACGAATAGGTTAATAAGTATCTGATGTGTTTTAATGTCTTTTATCACCCTTAATTCTTCCAAGTAGTCAACAGTCCAGTACTCACAACCACTACTTTATTTTTCCTCTGTTAATTTCTTGATAATACAACAGCGTCCTTTGTTTGCATCACTGTAGTGTGCGTGTCCCGTTTGCGCGCAGTTGTGTCTGCGCGTGTGTTGCTATTTCTGTGTGAAGAAGAAACCGTAGGAACCCACTCCCAGCGCTAGTTGCAGCAGCAGTGATGCTTGCAACAACACGCCACAATCTAAGCCGATATATTCTGCCTGGTGCAAGACTATTGATCGCGTCGTCTCTCTTAAGAGCACATCCTATATACACATTCTCTCTCTGTCTAGTCTGTAGGCAAGGAGTTTCTCATGTCCCAACATTCAGTCTTTCGTGCATTCAAGCCTTTTTTCTTTTGTCCCAACATTCAGTCTTTCGTGCATTCAAGCCTTTTTTCTCTTGTCCCAACATTCAGTCTTTCGTGCATTCAAGCCTTTTTTCTCTTGTCCCAACATTCAGTCTTTCGTGCATTCAAGCCTTTTTTCTCTTGTCCCAACATTCAGTCTTTCGTGCATTCAAGCCTTTTTTCTCTTGTCCCAACATTCAGTCTTTCGTGCATTCAAGCCTTTTTTCTCTTGTCCCAACATTCAGTCTTTCGTGCATTCAAGCTTTTTTTTCTCTTGTCCCAACATTCAGTCTTTCGTGCATTCAAGCCTTTTTTCTCTTGTCCCAACATTCAGTCTTTTGTGCATTCAAGCCTTTTTTCTCTTGTCCCAACATTCAGTCTTTCGTGCATTCAAGCATTTTTTCTCTTGTCCCAACATTCAGTCTTTTGTGCATTCAAGCCTTTTTTCTCTTGTCCCAACATTCAGTCTTTCGTGCATTCAAGCCTTTTTTCTCTTGTCCCAACATTCAGTCTTTCGTGCATTCAAGCTTTTTTTCTCTTGTCCCAACATTCAGTCTTTCGTGCATTCAAGCCTTTTTTCTCTTGTCCCAACATTCAGTCTTTCGTGCATTCAAGCTTTTTTTTCTCTTGTCCCAACATTCAGTCTTTCGTGCATTCAAGCCTTTTTTCTCTTGTCCCAACATTCAGTCTTTCGTGCATTCAAGCCTTTTTTCTCTTGTCCCAACATTCAGTCTTTCGTGCATTCAAGCCTTTTTTCTCTTGTCTCAACATTCAGTCTTTCGTGCATTCAAGCCTTTTTTCTCTTGTCCCAACATTCAGTCGTTCGTGCATTAAAGCCTTTTTTCTCTTGCTATCTCAGAAACAATATATTTATATATACATATTCCTCTTCTTCGAACTCTCCATATTGATCACTTGTTAAACCACTCTTTGTGATTTGTATGTGATCCGGGCCTAAGAGCGATTGTTCATTGTGCCAGTTAGGCACCTACAAGTAGGCCATCACTTCCAATTTCTGCGACGCTTTTTATTTACCAGGGTAGCTTCCCTAAGAGATATATGTATGTATGGGCAGGTTTGTGCAAACAAGTCGGAAAGTTCACATCTTGAATTGGACATACAATGTTGTGGGAGCATATGCCTCAATCGCCATTGCACACATGATGAAAGGAATTGTCCCTCCTACACCCCACATGCTGGGCGGTAAAAATGTAAAATGGCAAGAGGCAAGAAACTCAAGATTTTCAGGAATATATATATATATGAAATGAAAATCGTGACATATCCTAAAGGACGTAGCCATCAACCACAGTAAATGAGTCGTTGATTTTCTAGGCACCACTTATAGGTTCAGTAGTTTGCCATTGCTTTCTGAACGGTGAGGTCTATTTTTACCTTTCGTAAAAATCCCACGGAAACGAATTTGCTTCCAAACTTTCCCACCGTGGGGTTTGAACCAAGTACACTTGGGTTTGTGATCGAGCTCACTACCGTCAGACGCTCACAGGATTTATATATAATTTATGGAACACAATCCCCCACCACTGGTGGGGCATACATGATCAAGGTTTTACATGTGAGTGTTGTATGTTCTGTATTTTCACGCAGCACGCTTTCTCTGTGCCTCAACGTCACGTCGATTCTCAGCTGTGCAAGTTTCTCTTGTGTTGTTACAGCGCTACATTTGGCTATATATCGTCAGGGAATCCCATGACGTGTTGTCTATATCGAAGCATCTTAGAGAAGTTAAAGTAATGCTTGACTGAATGGCGAGGGGCACACATGATAAAGCAAATTATCACGCAAAAGAAATCATTCAGATGTGTCATATAAAGTGCCTCAGCTACACCCAGAATTCATAGCGGGTGAACGAAACCCCCAAAAAGTGTCTTCATCCAACATACGGTCGCAGGGAAACCCCAACAAGTGTCTTCATCCAACATACGGTCGCAGGAAACCCCAAAAGTGTCTTCATCCAACATACGGTCGCAGGGAAACCCCAACAAGTGTCTTCATCCAACATACGGTCGCAGGAAACCCCAAAAGTGTCTTCATCCAACATACGGTCGCAGGGAAACCCCCAACAAGTGTCTTCATCCAACATACGGTCGCAGGGAAACCCCAACAAGTGTCTTCATCCAACATACGGTCGCAGGAAACCCCAAAAGTGTCTTCATCCAACATACGGTCGCAGGGAAACCCCAACAAGTGTCTTCATCCAACATACGGTCGCAGGAAACCCCAAAAGTGTCTTCATCCAACATACGGTCGCAGGGAAACCCCAACAAGTGTCTTCATCCAACATACGGTCGCAGGAAAACCCCAAAAGTGTCTTCATCCAACATACGGTCGCAGGGAAACCCCAACAAGTGTCTTCATCCAACATACGGTCGCAGGGAAAACCCCAAAAAGTGTCTTCATCCAACATACGGTCGCAGGGAAACCCCAACAAGTGTCTTCATCCAACATACGGTCGCAGGGAAACCCCAACAAGTGTCTTCATCCAACATACGGTCGCAGGGAAAACCCCAAAAAGTGTCTTCATCCAACATACGGTCGCAGGGAAACCCCAACAAGTGTCTTCATCCAACATACGGTCGCAGGAAACCCCAAAAGTGTCTTCATCCAACATACGGTCGCAGGGAAACCCCAACAAGTGTCTTCATCCAACATACGGTCGCAGGGAAACCCCAACAAGTGTCTTCATCCAACATACGGTCGCAGGGAAAACCCCAAAAAGTGTCTTCATCCAACATACGGTCGCAGGGAAACCCCAACAAGTGTCTTCATCCAACATACGGTCGCAGGGAAACCCCAACAAGTGTCTTCATCCAACATACGGTCGCAGGAAACCCCAAAAGTGTCTTCATCCAACATACGGTCGCAGGGAAACCCCAACAAGTGTCTTCATCCAACATACGGTCGCAGGAAACCCCAAAGTGTCTTCATCCAACATACGGTCGCAGGGAAACCCCAACAAGTGTCTTCATCCAACATACGGTCGCAGGGAAACCCCAACAAGTGTCTTCATCCAACATACGGTTGCAGGGAAACCCCAACAAGTGTCTTCATCCAACATACGGTCGCAGGGAAACCCCAACAAGTGTCTTCATCCAACATACGGTTGCAGGGAATCCGAAGAAGGTTACTTTTTCTTTTCTCTAATCATTTTTTGTTTCACAGCGTCAGGATCAGAAGAGATTTCTAAAACGGTCGTTTGTGGGCGCTTCATATATAGTATGTTTCACCGCTCTGTTTTCTCATAGATCCATCTTTTGCGAGGACGACCTTTTGCTTTGCATCCCTTGTATCGAAGTAGTATTGCCCTTTGAGGTCCACTATCTGTTAGTAATCTGCTTATGTGACCGAACCATTTAATTTGTTGTTTCTTGATAAAGTTCAGTACTGAGGTTGTGCACACTTTTTTCCTGATATCTTCATTTCTAAATTGGACTCTTCTTGATACTCCCAGCATTCTGCATAGACACTTCATCTCTGTTGTGACTAGTTTTCTTCTATCATCTGATGTCATCGTCCAGGTTTGGCACTGATAGAATAATGTTGGAAGAAAAATTGTGTTGAACAATGCTCTTTTAGTCTTCATGGTGGCATTTTTGCAAATTCAAACGCTCCTCCCTAATGGTGAAATAGTCACGCAGCTTTCGTATTGATAAGTCAGAACGTAATGTCGTATCGATTGATATTTGATTCGATAATCTCTCACACAAAGTATACATTTACTTTGAACTCTACTCCAAGACAAATCAATTCTTTCGCTTCAATCGATCCACCAGGTAACACACGCCACTCAAACAATCAGTTTTTTACATGTTGACAACTTTCTGACCGACTCTTGTCTCGTGTGCGTTTTGTTTTTGTTGTCTGTCCTGATTAAGTTGGTATCGATGACCCTCTGGATCTATAACCGGATCCGCCCTATTTAATCTCCAGTTTTATCAAGGTTTAGCGTCAGCTCGTGCCTATTCGATTGAGAGTTTTTATTTTCAATAAAGAGATTTTTATTTTCGTGAAACTGTTACCTAGTTCTTCGTCTTTGCGATCGCTATTTCGATGATTATACCGCCAGACGATTTCCTATGATGAAGTCGACTGTTGGTATAGAGTTATACAATCGTGAAACGGCGTAAACTTGCGTGGTTCGGGCATGTGATGAGACATGGCTTACTCTCTAAGACTATCCTACAGGGAACAGTTGAGGGTGGAAGAAAGAAAGTAGGGCAGAGAAAATCCTAGTTTGACAACATCAGGAGCTGGTCGGGGCAGAGTTTCTCCACACTCGCCCCAGGAGTTGAAGACATATTCATGGCGTGCTTTTTGTTCTGATGTCTCCATAGTGACACTCCTACGATCCTAACCGGTTATGGGCTTTATTATTATTATTATTATTATTATTATAGAGCTAATCTCTGGTGTTATATAGTTTTGAATGTAATGTTGTGTTGTTGGACCAGTATTCCTTTCTAGGAAGGACATAAAGGGAACAGTCCTGTGGTTTGATCAGCAATGCCAAAGGGACAGAGAGGATGGGAACAATCGTAATTTGTGTATGTGTTTGTTAAGTCTGTTGTACCCTGTCCTGAGTCGGAAGATGATAATCTGTCCTTGTCTGTCAAGTGTTTGGTAATCATGGTTGAATAGTTCTTTTATAATTTAGGTTCTTTTATAATTTCTAAGATAGCTCTTTTTTTCGAAGTATGTGATTCCTTTTTTAGCTTGTTCTCATTCTCCTTCCTTATCTGCCTTCTGATTACCTGGAACTCCACAATGTGATGGTACCCTTTGCTGTTGCCGGGTTGCTGCCACAGTGTCGTGGTTTTATGTTTTTGTCCTGCGCTGCTCTAGTGATTTGGGTGATAGTTACTTTTACTTTTTGACATGATTCTGCTACGCTATCTTTTTGTGGTCTTCCTCTCAACTTATTTCCTGATGTTCTATTGTAGAAGACTGTGTATACAGTGGAGTTTGGTTTAACATGAGTAAATGAAGGAACTCAAAGGTTATTTTTGAAAAGGAAACTGTTCTACAGTTAGTCACCGTTGGAGGGATCTGATAGAAGAAGCTTTGTCTACACCTGAACATATTCAATGTGTCTTGGCCGGTTGTTGTTTTTGTATGAAATTGACTGTATAATTGTTTTCTAAATCGGTTTTGTTATAGTTTATGGGACAGTTTACTAAAGTTTACCACATAATTTACAGAAGTTAGCTCGAGAATTTACTAACATTTGCTGGAAAGTTTACTGAGAATTTACTGAAATTTATTAGAAAGTTTACTAATGTTTTCTTGTATTTTACCCGCTATCAGATATTCAAATCCTCTTCTATTTTCTTTGTCCACAGAACATTGATTATCTATGTCTTGCACGTTTGATCAGGTTTCGCTGTGTGCAAGCATTTTTTTTTTTGGTCAAAGCCTCATTATTTGCATTTTTTTTTTAAACGAATACCAATGATTGTTTTGGTATTCTTTGATCATTTCTTCTCAAAGTATGTCCAGCATATCTCCATCTTCTTTTTATAAAAGATGTTACTAGTGGTTGACCAGACATTTATTTTCAGGGCTACACACTTACCAGTTCTTTCCAGTTTATCAAAAATAACAGTAGCCCACATTTTGGAGTCTCTGTAGCGCAGAGGTTAGGCTCTCGTGCCAAAGGTAACCGATTCGTTCCCTCGTGGGACCATCAGGATATTTTTCCAGAGATCCCTGATATTAGTGTAGGTGAGATCGTGTTCCAAGTCCTATCGGAGACGGACGATAAAACATAGGTCCGTGATCAATTTGAGCACGTCAAAGAACCCTTGGCAGTTCAAAATCGAGAACAGATTGGATAGCCGCTGTCCAGGTAAAATTCATTAGAAATTTAAAAAAAAATATTCCTACACAATATGTTCATCTTCAAAATTACATCGGGGACCCTCACATGTGCTAAGGATTTTGTGCACTGTAGCTGAAATCTTCCTATGTAATAAAGAGATCGGAGCACACATGGCTACTCACCGAAGTGCACTGATGATAGTTCTATCAATCAGTGACTATTGTAACTAATTTCACTATTTTGTTGTTTTAGCATATTTTTTTTGTATATAGTCATGGACTTCGTTTTTCAATTTGTTCTATATATAAAGTGTAGTGAGACTGTAAGATCACACTGTATTACTGAATGCAATACAGTTAACAATAATATTAACATTTGAAACATAAGTTTTTATGTTAGTATTTCCCACACCATTTTTCTTTCAGTGAGTACATCCCAGTTGTTGTCACAATATACTTGACTGATGCTGTATATGTGACGTCTGTTATAAGTATGAACACCAGGTAGTAGTGACATTTCTTGCTTGTATCTCAGCCTGGAGAAAGAATGCTACTCACGCACTGACCATTAGTAAATAATCAATTATTGACCAAATATTTTCTAACACTTAGTAGCTATACTATACTATGCCAATAACAAGTGCTTCTACCTGAATGACAAATAAGAAGTAGATATAGCTATATTAATCAGTTTAACACAGTTGGTTGGTTTTTAAATTTGCATGATTTTATCTAAGAGTTTCATTGTTTTGTTGTGTGCTGCAAAACATTCATCAATTTGTATGTATCTCTTGCACGATTTTCATTAGTAATAATGTGGTTGTTTGTGGCAATGAGAGAGCGGACAGGCTTGCATTCGATGATCGGGGACAGGGCTATGTTCTTCGGTCTCTTTGCGACCTATTGTTGGATGAGAACACTAAAATTGATGTTGAACCTATTCACCGATTTAAGAGAGAGAACAGGCCTGCATCGATGGTCGGACACTGGACTATGCTCTTCGGTCTCTTTGCGACCTATTGTTGGATGAGAACACTAAAATTGATGTTGAACCTATTCACCGATTTAAGAGAGAGAACAGGCCTGCATCGATGGTCGGACACTGGACTATGCTCTTCGGTCTCTTTGCGACCTATTGTTGGATGAGGACACTAAAATTGATGTTGAACCTATCCAACGATTTAAGAGAGGACAGGAAAGTTGCTGCCCTAGAAAAATGCAAATGAAAATAAATCTCGCAAATGTTACCATACTCAAAATTGCATCACTGGTTCTGAAGAACTGTCGTTGAGATCTTCTCATGAAAGAAAGATATCTAAGAAAAACTCGTGGTTATTCACCAACTGCAATAATGAGGATCACATCAATCAACCAGTGAGGCACAACCTTTCTAACCAAAGAACTAATCCTGTTTTGGTTATATCCGTACGCCTTAGCCAACAAATATTGGAAAATAAAATAAGAATTGAACTCGGAGCTATATGACTTTTATCTAACATTTCTATTCAACTTTGAAAGTTACTCACCCTGAAGCCCGTGTGGTGCCGGGGCCCGCAATGGAAGCAATGAATAGTACCACTGCGACCTACAAGGTATTCCGTAAGAGGCGATTGATGTGGGTAAAGTAACCCTAGTAAATAAAAAGCATCGCAGAAATCGAATATGCTGGCCTACTTATAGCCGCATAACTGCCACAACGTACAATCGCTCTTAGGTTCAGATCACGTACAATTCGCACAGAGTGTTTAACACGTGGTCGATATGGAGCGTTTGAAGAAGAACTCACCTTGAAAATATATAATGAATTCAAAGACTGTTTCCGCATGAGCATGCAATCACTGACACCTTGTAAATAATGAGTGCAATATATGTAATCTATTCTTATATTCATCAAAGTCAGAATGAGATAATACTTTCTACTGTTAATTAGTTGTGTGATTACACTTGGTTTTTTTTTTTTTTGGACCCAGAAGCACTTGAGCTTTTTCAGCTCTTCGGCTCGGTGCCATGGACATCGTAACCCTTCGGTTCGGTGCCACGAACACCGTAAATCTGGGAATCTGTGGCTTTTTCTGCCATCCCGCGGAATTGAACCCGCACACACAGAGGGATAGTCACCCGTAGTCCAACGCGCTACGAACACGCTGGGCAGACGGGTACACTTGGTTGTAAGTCTAGGCTTGACCATGACTTCCGTTAACATACGGCCGGCGAGCTTAAGTAAACATTCTAGGAAATAAGACCACAACCGTCGCGTGACCTCGCATTCCAGTATTGTTGTATAAAGAGGAATTCCGTTTAAAAAAACAACACAATACGCTAAATGAAGGGTATATTGTGTGACAAATTAAGTTTAAAAACTAAAGAATATCAGTATTATGAACATTTTTCATTAATAAATAACCATGGACTCATAGAATTGAGTAAAATTACAAACAAACTTTCGGCGTTCTCAAACATGTAAAAAAAAACAGCCACCATTAAACAGGAATTTTCGATTTCCTGTCTGAGCTATTCGGCCTTATGTTTCCGGGAGCCACGGTTTGGCAAATACAGCTTTTTATGAATATGCTGGGCTATCGGCCGATGTAAGTAACTATGTGTGCTTAGCTATTTTTCTTACGCAGGAAGATCTCAGCCGCAGTGCACAAACTCCATAGCACCGGCGAGGGTCCCAATGTAGTTTAGAAGATGGTGAACATATTTTGTAGGAATTATATTTTTAAATCTTTCTAATGAATTTTGATCGGGCAGCGGCTTTCCAACCTGCTCTTCTCGATTTTGAACTGCCAAGGGTTCTTTTACGTGCTCAATTTGAACACGGGATCTGCGTTTTATCGTCCATCTTCGATAGGACTAGGAACTCGAATCACACCCACACTGAGATTATCGATCTCTGGAAAATATCTCGATGGCTACACGAAGGAGCGAACCTAGTACCTTCGGAACGAGAGGCGAGCATCAAACCTCTACGCCGCTTTACAGCTGCGGAGTTCTGTGTACCTCCTGGGCGGAATGAGACCTACTACTAGTATCTAATGTTATTGTGTGTGATTCAGTTTGTTAAACAACCCATTACCATTTATTTTTACAGCTACGCCACTGCATATAACATTTTTATAGAGCGCAAGCGTCAACCACTGATAAACAGTGTGTATATACAATATATTACTATGTTAATTTCAACGCATTTCATTTGCATTTAATAACAAGTCGTTTAAAATGATGTATGTTTTAAAGAGTAATGTTTACCTTGTTAGGGCTTGCGAATGTATAATTTAATATTTTAATTTAAAAGCGTTTCAATTACATTTAATAACATTTCGTTTAAAAAGTTAATATGTCTGAAATCGCAGTTGTTGTACGGTAGAGTCTGTTGAAATAGAGGGGCTGAGATGGTATGGTAGGGGCACACATAAGGAATTATGGAGAGAACAAGACAGGTTTCAGTGAACCAATAGGTTAGAAAAACCCTCTGGCGCTGGATAGGAGACACATTGAGAAAATCAGAGGGAATATAACAAGAAGGGTCCTTTCCTGGAACCCACAGAGACAGCGAAAGAAAGGGATGCCTAGAAATATATGGAGATGAGATTTGGAGGTAGAAATCAACCATATAAAAAAGAGATGCAGACTATAGCTAGAGATAGGAAGACTTGGTTGGCATGAGTTGGTTGAGGTCCTATGTCTCAATCGGGGTTAAAAATCCATGAGAGAAAGAGAGAGAGAGAGTGTGTTCAATTACATTGAAGTAAATTGTAGCGAAATATATGTGGTTCGTAGATGCATATATAATATATTCCGGTATTCTTGTATGTCTACAGTACACACATGCTACACACATGTCGATGTACACACAGCCAGGTGTATACATAATACATACATGTATGCAGACGCAGGTATATTATTCACACAAAAATAGTGCTGGTGTTGTACACATGCGCTCGTTTGTTGCCAAGGGAGCAAAGAATAGTAACACTGTGACCTACAAGACATGTAAGCGGCGACTGAGGTAGGGGCTTAGGAAGCTACCCAAGTAAATAAAAAGCGTCGCAGAAATTGGATTGCTGGCCTACTTGTAGGCGCTTAAATGGCTCAACGTACAATCGCTCTTAGGCTCGAATCACATATAAATCACAAAATTGTGGTTAACAAGGGGTCGATATGGAGCGTTCGAAGAAGAAGAATAAGAAGATGAACACATGTAGTACCATCATAGTACACATATTGTTGTACACATGTAGTACCATCATAGTACACATATTGTTGTACACATGTAGTACCATCATAGTACACATATTGTTGTACACATGTAGTACCATCATAGTACACATATTGTTGTACACATGTAGTACCATCATAGTACACATATTGTTGTACACATGTAGTACCCTCATAGTACACATATTGTTGTACACATTTAGTACCATCATAGTACACACATATTGTTTTGTACACATGTAGTACCATCATAGTACACATATTGTTTTGTACACATGTAGTACCATCATAGTACACATATTGTTTTGTACACATGTAGTACCATCTTAGTACACATATTGTTTTGTACACATGTAGTACCATCATAGTACACATATTGTTTTGTACACATGTAGTACCATCATAGTACACATATTGTTGTACACATGTAGTACTATCATAGTACACATATTGTTGTACACATGTAGTACTATAATAGTACACATATTGTTGTACACATGTAGTACCAGCATAGTACACATATTGTTGTACACATGTAGTACCCTCATAACACACATATTGTTGTACACATGTAGTACCCTCATAGTACACATATTGTTGTACACATGTAGTACCATCATAGTACACATATTGTTGTACACATGTAGTACCATCATAGTACACATATTGTTGTACACATATTGTTGTACACATGTAGTACCATCATAGTACACATATTGTTGTACACATATTGTTGTACACATGTAGTACCATCATAGTACACATATTGTTGTACACATATTGTTGTACACATGTAGTACCATCATAGTACACATATTGTTGTACACATGTAGTACCATCATAGTACACATATTGTTGTACACATGTAGTACCATCATAGTACACATATTGTTGTACACATGTAGTACCATCATAGTACACATATTGTTGTACACATTTAGTACCATCATAGTACACATATTGTTGTACACTGTAGTACCATCATAGTACACATATTGATGTACACATATTGTTGTACACATTTAGTACCCTCATAACACACATATTGTTGTACACATATTGTTGTACACATTTAGTACCATCATAGTACACATATTGTTGTACACATGTAGTACCCTCATAACGCACATATTGTTGTACACATATTGTTGTACACATATTGTTGTACACATTTAGTACCCTCATAACACACATATTGTTGTACACATATTGTTGTACACATGTAGTACCCTCATAACACACATATTGTTGTACACATATTGTTGTACACATTTAGTACCCTCATAACACACATATTGTTGTACACATATTGTTGCACACATGTAGTACCCTCATAACACACATATTGGTGTACACATTTAGTACCATCATAGTACACATATTGATGTAAACATCGACCTGTGAACTCTATATTAGCTATACGCTAATATACACGTATATAGCTACGTGTATACTACACATATTGATAAATCCACACATCGAGCTAAACGCATAGTACACACATTGATGGGAACAGCGAGCTATAGGTATAGTACACACACAGAGCTACACATATATTGCATGTATTGATGCACACTCATAGCACACATCGCTAATGTTCTCCTTTTCTGTTCAAAGGAGCAATAACCGGAGTAGCAAGAGGCAATGTGTATACATCTCCAATATCTGGTAAGAAAATTATTCCACATTGCATGAAACTGTTTTGATAATTTTACTATATGTATCATCATCATCAAATAGCTTGTCCTGAGCAGAACTTTACCATCTTAACAGTCCTTCGGAATTTCTCTCTCTCATAAGACTATTGTCATGCACAAACCGTCAGTTACATCCTGAATCTATCTTCTCCGTGGTCTTCCTCTTCCCTTTGCCGGGATGCCTCCTTCCATAATCGTCTTCTCCAGCCCTTTGTGTCTCTTTATATGTTCAAAATACTTACATTTTCTCATTCTTATTTGTATCATCAGCCAGTTTTCTTTGATTTTGAGTTCTTTCTGGATAGACCTATTTGTTCTCTTATGGTCTCAAAACTCACGACGATAGGTAGATGCTCTCTGTAATAGAGACAATGGCAACGGTCATGGACCACTATGGTTACTGCGTGGCTAAATCTCCGAGGCAGATTGGCGACCGTAGAATCCGTTATCCCATTCCTCATTGTGAGGGGTCGTTGCACCATGTTATGCGACTTACGGCCTGGTGCATCCGTTTCCTGCAAGCATTTGTTTCGGGTTAGCATTCCCTAGCGGACACATGTATCCGATTTCAGTCAAACCTCCTTAGTCGCCTCTTACGACATGCATGGCAGGTAACAGTGGTTCTATTCTTTATACCCCAAAGTTGAGCCCCGGTAAGCACTTGGCGTAACAGTAATATGGAATACAATAAAATAGAAACAAGATCCGTTAGTGAGGTCGCCTGGCTAGGAGGATCTTATAAACACATTGGGGAAGAGTCCAAGACGAGGAATAGTACTAACAAATCTGATGACCATATGTATACATTGTTGTTATGTTTCATATTAGTATGTTGCTATAGTAAAACACATATGTGCTTTTGAATATAATTCGCCCTAGATGCCGGGGTCTAGGGCGAATTATATTCAAAAGCACATATGTGTTTTCGGGGTCGCTCTATGGATCGGAGTGTTGGAGGATGACCAAAGGAGATACTAGCAGGCTGTCAGTTTTCCACCACTCTTGTCTTCGCAGAATCTTGGGAATCTTTTGGCTAGTAAAAATATCCAATAACCAACTACTCCAAGACACAAGACAAGAGGCAATGAATGACATACTCAAAAAGAGAAGATGGAAATGGCTCGGACATGTTATGAGAATGAGACAAGAAATGCCTGCAAGGATAGCCCTCACTTGGACACCAGAGGGAAAGAGAAAGAAAGGCAGACTACGGACAACATGGAGGCGCATGATGGAAGAGGAACTGGACACCGCATCTCTGACGTGGGGCTCTGCGCTGAAGGTTGCATGGGACAGGAGAGCATGGAAAGTCCTTTCTGAAGCCCCATGTGTCACTAGGCATGACGGGATTAAGTAAGTAAGTAAGATGCCGGGGTCCGCATGGGAAGCAAAGAATAGTAACACTTCGACCTACAATGCATGTCGTAAGAGGCGACTGATGTAGTGGCCTAGGAAGCTACCTAGCAGATAACAAGCATCGCAGAAATCGGATGTGCTGACCTACATTTACATACACATGACCTATTTTCTACAGATCTGATCCGCTCTGACCACATCAGATTTGCAGGCTTCCTATATATGTACCATCATACTAAGTGGTTATATATGTACCATCATACTAAGTGGTTATATATGTAACATCATACTAAGTGGTTATATATGTAACATCATACTAAGTGGTTATATATGTACCATCATACTAAGTGGTTATATATGTACCATCATACTAAGTGGTTATATATGTACCATCATACTAAGTGGTTATATATGTACCATCATACTAAGTGGTTATCCTTAACCTTGCGTTCCGGAGGTAGCGGGTTCGAATCCGGACCGCACTATTCTGTTCACGCGTGTGTATTTTTTTATAGATACCCCTAAAATTGTTGTCGGAGCTACGGAGTTTGTGGTATGTGCAATACTCAGGGCAGGCGGTGTGTCGGGACTAAGAGGGACTGAACCATATGAGATAACACCCGGTGCAATGAAGCCAGTTCTTGGAATTTAGACCATCATTACTTGCTATACCTACAGTAACAAGCAGTTTGTATTTAAGTATTCTGAAAGTATATATCATTGATTGTAGTCCAGTACTGAGACAAGTTTCTACACATTGTCACCTTCTTCTTAAGTGTAATCTTAACTTTGTTTTGCTTTGTCCTGAAGAATATTTTCATGCCAATTTTCAATTACGATGTTTACCCATTTGTACATATTGTCCAACATTTTATCGTTTAATTATCATGATTCATTTTGTAACGCGTACAAGATATGCGTATGCAGCTTCTTCTTCTGCGAACCCTAGAAATTACGAATTTTCACTCTTTTGAAGCGGTAGTGCCTGTTCTGCATTATGAATTCTCCACGAAGAGTAAATTGTTCTTCATTCATGTTTACATGAGGTTTCAAGAAGGAGGTAGATCAAAATCGAAAGGAAGACCACATACTTACGGTAAACTATGTGCTGGCCTACTTGTAGGCGCATAAAAGCGGAAGCTCGATTACAACCCAAGCGTACCTGGTTCAAAACCGCGGCTGGCAGTTTGGAAGCAAATTCGTTCCGTTTATTTTTACGAACGGTAAAAACAGATCTCACCGTTCGGAAAGCACTGTCAATCTACTGAACGTATAAGTGGTGTCTAGAAAATCAACGAATCGTTTACTGTGGTTGGTGACGATGTCCTGTAAAGGATATGCTAGGATTTTCATTTCTCAAGATATGCACGACAGCCGCTGTCAACCACCCCGACCCAAAACGCTACTGTTTTAATTACTGGAACATTACAAGTTTTTAAAAAAATGTTCGCATCTCGCGACAATGTCGACACGTTAGGCCAGCGTTTCACAAACTGGGGTCCATGGACCCTTGAAGATATGCGAGGTACTCACAGGGGGTCGTCATTTATATAATGATCTTTGACATTTCAAACAGAAAATACATTTAAAAAATATCTATAAAAACAGTGGTAAACTAGTTCCGATGCGAAATCTAAAGACACAAAGCAGATCGGAGTTTAAATGTCTGACAAAATGAAAGATCAAATGAAGTTTCCCGCAGTCTGAGAACATTGTTTACTATTGTAACACAAAGATAATTCATTCATGTCCATTTTTATATATAGACAATTGTAAGGGTCCGCCACAGCAAAATGTAAAGTTTGGGAACCGCTGCGTTAGGCCCTTGCTTCTGGCTCGGGAATTCATGTTACTTGTTCTTGCTTTCAGTCAGGTATTGGATAGAACTGTCAAGTCTTTCCTTGTCTGCGCTCGTCATTAGCAGACGAGTTCTAGGCTTAACCAACCTGCATCTGCCGAGGATGCTGGTGAGGGCAAGCAGACAAAGACGAGAGAGTGACATTATTAAGGGCTTACCGACCGTGCAAGTAGTTTTCAACACACATTAAAAATGATGAAATGTATGATCGCAGAGAGACCAGATCCCATAAAACACATGTGTTCTACTGTGACAGAGTAGAAGGGTGATAAGAAAGATAGAGGTTTGGAGATA
The DNA here is from genome assembly GCA_020796225.1 of Arion vulgaris. NCBI lineage: Eukaryota > Metazoa > Mollusca > Gastropoda > Stylommatophora > Arionidae > Arion > Arion vulgaris. The sequence continues at coordinate 52,198,459 of CM036764.1, forward strand.
TACAATAATTTGAAGGTCTAAAGCAGGGCTATCTACCGTTTATATATATTGGGGAGCATCTGACTAATGACTATGACGGTGCGGGCTGCCCGTGTATTGCTGGGGCTCGCAAGGGGATCAAAGAATGGTAACACTGCGATCTACAAGCCATGTCGTAATAGGCGACTGAGGTAGGGGTCTAGGGAAGCTACCCTAGTAAATAAAACGTGTCGCAGAAACCGGATGTGCTGGCCTACTTGTAGGGGCATAATTGTCACAACGTACAATCGCTTTTAGTCTTAGATCACATACATATCACAAAGCGGGGTTTAATAAGTGTTAGATATGAGCGTTCGTCGAAGAAAAAGATGGCATGGGTGCCACGTAAAAATTATAGTATTAATAATAATAAAGTCATATTAATAGTAAGAGTTTTAACAGATGAAAACTGAATCCTGACTACAAGTTTTAAAAAAATATTATGCTTGCTACGAACAAAAAAAAACAAACCAGAATCACACTTATTCAGAAACACCGTCTTTTTTGTTGTTGAAATTCTGATTAACGTTAAAAACGACGTAATGGTGTAATCTTCCTTTCGGGTTTGATCTTCCTCCTTCTTGAAATCTCATGTAAACATGGCAGAAGAAGAATTAACTCCTTGTGGAGAATTCATAAGTTTTATGTGTATAATCATTTCATTTTTATCATTAGATGACCTATATATACACAATAATCTGTATGGCGCTGGGAAACATATGAAAGTCTAAAGAAATCAAATCTAGAACTGCCTGATTGGTTACCGGGGCCCAAATTGGGGTAATAGAACCACTGTTACCTACCACGCTTGTCATAAGAGGCGAGTAAGGAGGCTCGGCGTGGGGCTAGCTACCCGCACCGTAAAAGCACTAGATGGCTACAGAACGGAGAGCGAATCGAGTAAACGCTGGCTGAAACCGGACACATCGCCGAAGGATAAGCACCAGAGCTCCAAAAGGTGCTGAAGATGTAACGTAAAATACACCAATGCTAGGGCTGCATGAATCAGATTTCCACATGAATATAATTTATGTGGAGATCTGGTACATTGGTCTGGGTGGTGATCGAGAGGGAGAGAAATCTAAAACAAAAATTATTATATTTTACGCCAAAGGTTAAAGGAGTCAAGAACCAACAAATTAAATGGTTCGGCCACATAAGCAGATTATCAACAGACAAAGATGTGGTTTCGATACAATCGATGCAACGCAAAAGGCCGGCCACGCAAAATATGGACCCAGAGATAACAGATGCGACGAAAGACACTATTTATGAAGCGCACACAAGAGCTCGTTCTAGAAATCTCTTCTTATTCTGACGCTGTGAGGCAAACCAGGATTTGAGAAAAGAAAGAAGAAAGAAAGAAAAGTTGAAGCAGTTCTACGGTATGGTTCAGAAGCAGTTCTACGGTATAGTTCAGAAGCAGTTCTACGGTATGGTTCAGAAGCAGTTCTACGGTATAGTTCAGAAGCAGTTCTACGGTATAGTTCAGAAGCAGTTCTACGGTATGGTTCAGAAGCAGTTCTACGGTATAGTTCAGAAGCAGTTCTACGGTATGGTTCAGAAGCATGGAAAACCACTAAAATAATAACAATAATAACGCATAACCTGCAAACATTCATCAACTGGTGTCTGCGTAGAATAGAGGGACTGAGATGCTATGATATGGTCAGAAATGAGGAACTTACAGGGAGAACAAGTTCCAGTGGACCAAGAGGTTAAAAAAATATGTTGGCACAGGATAAGACACACTTTGCGAAAACCTGAGGGAATATAACAAGAAGGGTCATTTCCTGGAACCCGCAAGGTCAGCTAAGGTAAGGGAGGCCGAGAAATACATGGAGACAGATGAACAATATAAAGAAGAGCTGGAGGGAGTTGCAGGAGATAGCTAGAGATAGGAAAACTTACCATGGGTTGGTTGAGAGCCTATGCCCAATCCGGTTAAAAATGCAGAGAGAGAGAGATAGATAGATAGATAGATAGATAGATAGATAGATAGATAGATAGATAGATAGATAGATGGATGGATGGATGGATGGATGGATGGATGGGTGGGTGGGTGGGTGGGTGGGTGGATGGATGGATGGATGGATGGATGGATGGATGGATTGGTGAGTGGGTAGGTAGGTAGGTAAGGCTGTTGGGGAGGGGTATCATTTCTCACAGGGACCTTCTTCGAACGCTCCATATCGACCATTAACCCTCCTGAGTGGTTACCGTGGCCCAAATTTGGGGTGTAAATAATAAAACCACTGTTACCTGCCACGCATGTCGTAAGAGGCGACTAAGGAGGTTTGGCTGAAATCGGATGCATGTGTCCTAAACGTGTAGAAGCTTTATGCCGTTTAGGGGCCTACCAAACCAATGTGCAACGTATACACGTTCTTGGCAAAGATCAAACATATCACAAAGAGTGATTATAATTGGTCGTAAAGAACGAACGCAAAGAAGAAGAAGAAGACCATTAACCACTCGTCGTGATTTGTATGTGATCTGAGCCCAAGAGTAGGCCAGCACATCCGATTTCTGCTACGCTTTTTATTTACTAGGGTAGCTTTCCTATGCTCCTACCTCAGTCGCCTCTTACGACGACATGCCTTGTAGGTCGCAGTGTTACTATTCTTTGCCCCACATGTGGGCCCTGGCAATACACGGGCATCACAGGGACCAATGAATTAGAAATCTGTCACGCATCAATGATCGCTGTTTTTTATTTATTCCTTACATTCATGGATGACCAGCTGATGCCAGCATTGTTGAGTGTGTGTGCGCGCGCATGTACGTGAGTGTGTGTAGGTGAGTTTGAGCATGTGTTAGTGAATACAAAACTAGACTGTCTTGTAAATCTCGCCCGCTTGTTTTCTCTCCCTGAGGCGAAACGGAAAACAAACTTTGCTGAACAGTTTTCTTTCATTGAGAATAATTTGAAAATCATGATCATGTGACCGTTTTTATTTTCTTCTTTTTCTCTTTCTCATAATTTGCAGTCCTAGTTCTGTCTTCGGAGCATCATGACACTTTTGTCTCGGACTCAGGATGTTGAGGATGATAGGAGATGTCTTCACAGCATCATAGTGCTGTTTTCTGAAACAGAGGGCGGGAGGGGGGTGGAGATAAGAAATGTCTTCACAACATCATAGTGCTGTTTGCTGAGACCGAGGAAAGGGCGGATAAAAGATGTCTTTAGAGCATATTAATACTGCTGTCTTTTTCTTCGTTCGTTCGCCCGCTGTAAACTCAGGTTTAGCCAGGGCGCCTGGTATGAACTCAGGCGTAGTCTGAGCAGGTCTGGTATGAACTCAGACTTTGTCAGGGCGCCTGGTATGGTGCTTGTGACTGATTTTTGCGGGAAAGCTTGCTTTTCTAATTATTAGGGCCTACTGCCATACAGGCATTCAATCTCCGACATTATAGGTAATAATGTTGTCTATAACAGATGGGAACGATAGAGATATCTTTATCGCTAATACTGTTTGCCTCACATCATTTGGATAGGAAAGGATTTCTAGAACGGACTATTGTGTGCGCTTCGTAAATAGTGTTTTCCACTTCCTCAGTTATTTCTGAGGTCCACGTTTTGAGTGGACGGCCTTTTGCTTTGTATCCGATGTATGGTAGTAGCATTACTCTTTGAGGCACACTGTCTGTTGGTAATCTGCTTATGTGGCCGAACCATCTAATTTGTTGTTTCTTGATGAAGTTCAGTATTGATGTTGTATACACTATTTTCCTGATGTATTCAGTTATAAACCGGTCTCTTCTTGATGCTCCCAGCATTCTGCGTAGACATTTCATCTCTGTCGTGACTAGTTTTTGTTTCTATCATTTGATGTCAGCGTCCAGGTTTGGCACTGATATCATAATGCTGGGAGTAAGATGTGCTGAACAATGCTCTTTTAGTGTTCGTGGTCGTAAACAACGACGTTTTGAGAAAAATACATTTATCAAGCAAAGAATACAACAGAAGTGAAGAAATTCAGACTTCCTATACGGCAGTCATAACATATACAGTCAGACAATCAATCCATAACGGCCCTAAACTTACAGAGTTTCTAACATGGTTTTCCTGTCTTGTCGCACTATCTATCGGTCTGCCTAGCGTTCGCAACCAAGATAGAGATAACCTTTTTATCTTCTTCCTTGAAATCATCGGAGCGTGTGTTTTCTTTTAGAGCGTTGATAAAGCCTACATAAAACATTCAATTGAACACTTTAAGCAACAACATGTATCATGCACTTATATTACTATCTGGAAGAGCAACAGCGAAAACACAACACAGATGCAATAAGGCAAACTAGATTATTGGACAAATGCCACCAATACCGAAACAAGCATGTGGTGACGGACACTAAGAGAACAATATTAAACTTAATTTTTGTTACCAACTCTGTGCTATCAGTGTCAGACATGGACACTAACAACAAATGAGAACAGAAGAATACAAACAACAAAGATGAAATGTTTACGACATATTCTAAATATAACAAAAAGAGATAAAATCAGAAAGGATGAAATCAGAAAAAAGTGGGATCCTTGCCATTGCTACAATATATTAAGAAACAAGAGGTCAAATAGCTCAGACACGCACCAAGGTTAGTCTTTCACAAAGAGCACTAGCACTCACATACATCGACAACATACACAGAGGACGACCACGTAAACGATGGAACGACAGAATATCCTAGACACTAAATTCCACCTTCTACATAGTGCATAAGGAGGATCGTTCCAGTTACCTCTATTTTTTTTTAAACTTGACGCCGAAAGGTAAAAACATAGATAGACATAGAATAGACATTATGATATTTCGCATTACCTTTTCAAACGAACAAAAACACCAGATAATAAAACATACAGAGAAAGTATGCTTACCCTTGACTAAATCAACTCACAAAATAAAAACCAAATATTTTACTTTCACAAAACTCTCCAGCAACCAATTTTACTTTTTTGTGTCCTTGTTTGGTGTCAACTTAAAAAAAATATTCGGTATAGCTAAATAGCTAGTAATTTCCTACTGAATTTTGTGACACTTACAAAACCTTTATCAACGGATGCCTTCGGCGGATTCTCAAACTGAGATGGTATAACAGAGTTGCAAACACAGACCATGAACCCATGATGACCCAGGTTAAGAGGAGAAAATGGCGTAAGGTCGGTCATACACTACAGAAGACACGGTCAGGTGTCACTAGACAAGCACTTGAGTTGAACCCGCAAAGAAAACGAAAAAGGACGCCCTGAACAGACCTGGAGACGAAGTCTTCTTGAAGAACTGAAGAGTGCTGGACTATCCTGGGAGATCTTCAAGAAAACAGCCAGAGACCGAGAAAAGTGGCGAACTACAATTGAGGTCCTATACTCCTCGAGGAGCGGAGAGAAGTAAGTGGAGTGACAAGTCTCATATTATTTATCTTTAATATAAAAATTATAATTGATCGCTGAATAGTAAAAAACTGGAAAGTCCAATTTTTGAATACTTGTCTTTTTTTGTCTATACATATATATGAAATTACCACTGGTATGTCTGTCTAGGTTTTAGTTGGCATCGACAGGTACTTTTAGATACTCTGTGTGCCATTACATGTTTCTCAAATGTCCTGGAGAAAATGTGTTTCCTGCTTGAACATTTCCAACTTCAAGATCTCTTAAAACTGTTTTTCGCAAATATTTCTCCAGTTGTATTTAGAGGAAAAATAAATTCTTCATTGCTCTCAATATTTTTTAGCTGGCTGTGTTGGTAAAAACGAATGTCTGTAGGGCAAGGGCAATGGGTACCGTAAGCTCGTCTGTAGGGCAAGGGCAATGGGTACCGTAAGCTCGTCTGTAGGGCAATGGGTACCGTAAGCTCGTCTGTAGTGCAATGGGTACCGTAAGCTCGTCTGTAGGGCAAGGGCAATGGGTACCGTAAGAAATACAGGTATGTGGTTCAAATCAGTGTTTAGTAATTTGTTTTTTTGTAAAAAAACCAACAATTGTCGATTTTGCTTGTAGTAACGCTTATTAGGGCGGTGGTATGATAGGTGAATTTAATGCCCGCGTGGCTAGTGCTGTCGCCGCGAAGCTGTTCAGGTTAGGATTTTTCTTTTATGCCCACAACAGAAAAAATTGCTTGGCGTTACCGTGAATTGAAAACGGGTCTCCCGCATGGAAGCCGCACTCTTATCCATTTGATCAGACGCTCATGTGTGAGATTTTGTCGCATGAAAGCCGCACTTTTATCCATTTGATCAGACGCTCATGTGTGAGATTTTGTCGCATGAAAGCCGCACTTTTATCCATTTGACCAGACGCTCATGTGTGAGATTTTGTCTCATTGAAGCCGCACTTTTATCCATTTGATCAGACGCTCATGTGTGAGATTTTGTCGCATGAAAGCCGCACTTTTATCCATTTGACCAGACGCTCATGTGTGAGATTTTGTCGCATGAAAGCCACACTTTTATCCATTTGATCAGACGCTCATGTGTGAGATTTTGTCGCATGAAAGCCGCACTTTTATCCATTTGATCAGACGCTCATGTGTGAGATTTTGTCTCATTGAAGCCGCGCTCTTATCCATTTGACCAGACGCTCATGTGTGAGATTTTGTCGCATGGAAGCCGCACTTTTATCCATTTGACCAGACGCTCATGTGTGAGATTTTGTCTCATTGAAGCCGCACTTTTATCCATTTGATCAGACGCTCATGTGTGAGATTTTGTCGCATGAAAGCCGCACTCTCATCCATTTGACCAGACGCACCTGTGAGATTTTGCAGCAAGAAAGGCGCACTTTTATCCATTTGACCAGACGCTCATGTGTGAGATTTTGTCGCATGAAAGCCGCGCTCTCATCCATTTGACCAGACGCACATGTGAGATTTTGCAGCAAGAAAGCCGCGCTCTTATCCATTTGACTAGACGCTCATGTGTGAGATTTTGTCGCATGGAAGCCGCACTTTTATCCATTTGACCAGACGCTCATGTGTGAGATTTTGTCGCATGAAAGCCGCGCTCTCATCCATTTGATCAGACGCTCATGTGTGAGATTTTGTCGCATGGAAGCCGCACTTTTATCCATTTGACCAGACGCTCATGTGTGAGATTTTGTCGCATGAAAGCCGCGCTCTCATCCATTTGACCAGACGCACATGTGAGATTTTGCAGCAAGAAAGCAGCGCTCTTATCCATTTGACCAGACGCACATGTGAGATTTTGTAGCAAGAAAGCAGCGCTCTTATCCATTTGACCAGAAGCACATGTGAGATTTTGCAGCAAGAAAGCCGCGCTCTTATCCATTTGACCAGACGCTCATGTGTGAGATTTTATTCATGTCCCTAAAGATTTGTTCACTGTCTATTTATTGGTTATATTCATTGACTCTACGCATGACAGCTCACCGAAGTGCAATGATGATGATCCTATCAATCAATCAAGTCATTGGCTCTGGTATTTCCCTTAGGGTTCTTAAAACGCATTATTCTTTTGTTTCGTGGAATACTGTTTGTAATACACATTGTAAACATTTGATTTTTGTAAAACTCACTAAGTGAATCGATGGTGGGTTCCAAACGGTGCGATCTAAAAATATACTTGTAATTTAGCCGGGAGCTATAACAAAATAAATATTTTAAAAGAAATTACTTTCCGTAATACCGCTTTTTTTAGGACAGCGTAGGATAGGGAGGAGCCTGAGGAATTTAATGGTCAGAAACTTTTAGGTTATTTTTTTTTTCTTTGTATGTCCCCGTCAAAAAAAATAAATTCTTGACCGTTCCCGTGATCGAACCTGGGTCTTCTGAATGGTGAAATGAAAATCGTGGCATATCCTTCACAGTACGTAGCCATCAACAACAGTAAACGAGTCGTTGTTTTTCTAGGCACCACTTATACGTTCAGTAGTTTGTCATTGCTTTCTGAACCGTAAGGTCCATTTTTACCTTTCTTAAAAATCCCACAGAAACAGCTTTGCTTCCAAATTCCGCGGAGTTTGAACCAGGTAATCTTGGATTGTGATTGAACTCACTACCGCTTAAGCTACATACGCCCACTTTCAATGGTAGCCACTCTCTAATAAATTTTGGCCAGACGATTCGCTTTACTTCAACCGCAACTAGAGTGAAATTTACTATCTGCTCGAAAGAGCGTTTCTGTGGAACGAAACGAGATCATAAATCCTCAGAATTTCATCTGTAGTCTAGGCCTGGAAACCTTGCACTCGACCCTAGTCTCGACAATTGACAAGTTACGCATACAAAATAACGAGTACGACTTGCAAAACAAAGTTTTAAAGGAAATTAAGATAAATTGAATTTCTATGTTTCTGGTTATAGTGAAGTAAGCATGATAAAATATTCAGAGTACTTGGCCAGCATTCCTATAATTCTTTTTTTCTCTAGTACTTATCTGCTTTTTGTCTTTAGGCGTCGCAGTGTTTAACTGATGGTCGGTTTCCGAGATAGTGTATGCTCGATCGCTTGATACGTTCTGGTATTGCGGAGTTTTGTTTTGTGCGGTTTTTTCCGTTTTTTTTAAAGACGTCTGTAACTCCATCAATCCATCTTTTTCTTGGTCTGTCCCTTCCTCTTGATGATTCCATTTTCAGATCAAACCATACTTAATTCCAAACGTATGGCTTTATCTTTGGATGAAACAGAGAGTAGAGAGTTTGCAAAATGGGAAAGGCATATATTCCCCATATCATTATCATCAAGTAGCTTTCCCTTCCAGAGCTTGGCTCTTTATCTATCTATCTATCTATCTATCTATCTATCTATCTATCTATCTATCTATCTATCTATCTATCTATCTATCTATCTATCTATCTATCTATCTATCTATCTATCTATCTATCTATCTATCTATCTATCTATCTATCTATCTATCTATCTATCTATCTATCTATCTATCTATCTATCTATCCATCCATCCATCCATCCATCCATCCATCCATCCATCCATCCATCCATCCATCCATCCATCCATCCATCCATCCATCCATCCATCCATCCATCCATCCATCCATCCATCCATCCATCCATCCATCCATCCATCCATCCATCCATCCATCCATCCATCCATCCATCCATCCATCCATCCATCCATCCATCCATCCATCCATCCATCCATCCATCCATCCATCCATCCATCCATCCATCCATCCATCCATCCATCCATCTATATCTTTTCTTCATATCTCGTTTAACGCATAACGTTTCAACAAAAGTTCCCAGTTGTTGCCGTTCTGTCACCTTTCTACCAATTATTTCCCATGTTAGGTCACAAACTTCCAACTCTTTCCACCGTTCATCTCTATATTTCCTTTAGTCGTCAACTCGTTTTTAAATCTGCTGTCCATCAGAGTGCTGTCCTAGTCGATGCCTCTACTGTCATGAAACATACACGACCTATCCACCTTCATCTCTTAATAATGATCTCAAATGATGCACAATTTATTCCATTTTAAAACTCTTCTGTTGTATTTGACCCATCATACATACACCAACGAAACGAAACATGGCATCATGAACCAAGCTTACAGAGCAAGCTATGGGCAACTCCAACTGACATGCAGCTTCATAGAGGCTGTTAAGACGAGCTTACGCATACAAAACAGAACGCAAAGAAGAAGAAGAAGTATTTGACCAGAATATTTATCGGTTTCTTCTTAAACATTTATGTTCGGAATGTCTCCAGCTTGTGTGGGATAATGTGACTCACTGACGCATTTTATCGGGTTTAAAAATCAATATTACCAATACAGTTTCTCAATACAGTATATCAATACGGTAAACATTCCACGCTCACACATAATGGCAACAGCTGTTCTAATCTGCTCCCCTATCACCTGCGCCACCTACATCTCATTTAGTAGTAACCCTTTCCCCCTCCATTGTTATTGTTGTCTTATTACATTTTATGAATAATTACTGGCGGGTGGTAGAAATGCTTCGTTGGTTATACGAGATATGTGCGTACATGTCCCTATTAGATTATATATAGTGAATTCACTACAAACGTCGCTGCGGAAACGAGTACTCCGGTGCTTTATTGAACCGATATTTTATGTCTTTCTTTCTTTTCTTTTCTCCAGTCCTGTTTTGTGTCACAACTTCAGGATAAGAAGAGATTTCTAGAACAGGTTTTTGTTTGTGCCTCATAAACAGTGCCTTTCGTCGCCTCTGTTATCTCTGAGGTCCACCTTTTACGTGGTCCGCCTATTCCTTTGCAGTCACTGTATCGTAGTAACATTGCTCTTTGAGGCACACTGTCTGTTGATAATCTGCTTATGTGACTGAACTTCATCAAGAAACAACAAATTAAATGGTTTAGTACCGATGTTGTATCCACTTTTTTCCTGATATCTTCATTTCTAAAACGGTCTTTTCTTGTTACTCCCAGCATTCTGCATAGACACGTCATCTCTGTCGTGACTAGTTTTATCAAAACTTATGTCTGGCAGCGAATCTTGGACAAGGAACAAGCAAGTAATATCATAATTGGAAGCCACAGAGATGTGGTTTGACATAAGAATGCTGAAAATTCCACACACAGCGAAGAAAACAAATGATGCTGTTTAAAAAAAAGACTTGCACACAAAGAAACCTTCTCAAAAGAATAAACATCAGGCAATCAAGGTTCTCGTGGCATATAATGCGAATAAGAGGTATAGAACAACTGATGATAACAGGTAAAATTCAGGGAAGGAGATATCGGATGGTCTGACATCGACAAAAGTTCGTCGTCAGAACTAATTAACTGCACCAGGAAGAGAGGCTAGGGAAGAGACATGATCGCCTACGCCGGCAGGCATTGCACTTGATTTATATATATAATATAATATCAAATTTCCTGTAGACTTCTCCGATTTTAGTGTATGAAGAGCCTGTCAATTCACACTTCTAGCTGCTAGTGAGCAATACTATTAAGAGTTGGCACTGTCACAAACACACCTTGGAGATTTTTTTCCCCTAACTATTAACCCAGTGGTTCTCACACTTTTTGAAGCCGTGGAACACTTGAAGTCTTACAAAAAATCGTAGTCGCACTATACAAATAAAACAACTTAATAAATAATATGCAAAAAGCAAATAAATACAGAAATAATTGAAAAATGCTACGTGCATTTATTCATGATTTCATTTCTACCTGATGTGTCTGCGTGTGCATGATGTGTCTGCGTGTGCATAATGTGTCAGCATGTGCATGATGTGTCTGCGTGTACATGATGTGTCAGCATGTGCATGATGTGTCTTGGCGATTTTTTCCGCTGGCACCGCGTTGCCGACACCTGATCTGGGAATTCCTAGTGCGCACCTAAAAATGTCACCGTGCACACCCTGTGAGAACCATTGTCCATTAACCAATGATAGCAACGAGTTCAGGAAAGTATTAAGTTCAACATCTGTCGCAAGGCTCAAATACGTTATGCCTCAGCAGCACAATAGTTACCTAGCTTTATATGGTGACATCTTTTATCGTTCGGTAATTTCATACGATATTGCCGCAACCCACCGCCACCCTCAAGTTTTTAATCCGTCATTATTTTGTTGGGTTACATTCTAGGCAGTATTTCCACCATGTGCCATGTTTTCCCACCCCATTAGGGGAGTTTGAGCAAGTGAATAGAGAGTGAGCAAGTATTAGAGACGTATTACCAAACACATGATTCGAACCGCGTACATTTATTTGTTACGGCACACACTGCCTAGCCCTACAGACGAGCGTTTTAAAGAACACAACCATCTTAGCTTGCATACTCTCCTACTACTACTATTACTACTGCCACTACTACTACTGCCACCACCACTACTAATAATACTACTACTGTTAATACTACTACTGCCACTATTACTACTACTGCAACTGCTACTACTGCTTATGAAAGTCACTACTTAACAAAGCTCTTTTTGTGGAAAGCTTACTGGTTGTTTAACAACGCTCATCTGTAGAGCTCGGCAATGGGTTCCGTACAAGATAAGAGTTTGTGGTTCAAATCCTGCATTTAGTAATGTGATTCATGAAATTAACTGTGATCGACGCACAATTCCTGACAGCAGCAAACCACCAGACATGTGTATTCTATTATGTAAATCTACTTCTTCTGCGAACGTTCCATATCGACAACTTATTAAACCACTCTTTGTGATTTGTATGTGATCTGAATCCAAGAGCGGTTGTACGTTGTACCATTTATGCGCCTACAAATCGGCCAGCACATTCGATTTCTGTGATTCTTTTATTTACTAGGGTAGCTTTCCTAGACCTCTACCTCACTCGCCACTTACGACATGCATTGTAGGTCGCAGTGTAACTATTCTTTACTTCCTTTACGAGCCCCGACAACACACAGGCATATTCTGTAAATAGAAACGGTGGTAAAGCTGGCAACGAGGAAAACAACGAAATTTAAAACCGTGTACAAGTGGTTTGCACTGTCTGACAGTCTTAATAATGTAGCTTCGATCGTGTGGGTCAATAGACGTAATGATTTCTGAAACGTTAACCCTCAGCAGGTGTAGTTCAGCGTTGAAGAGTCAGACTGCACGACACGATACGATTACTAGAAGGATAGATCAACAGAAGGTTCTTGGTGCAGTCTATGGATTTATTTGTTTGATTGATAATACCATCATCATATCACTTTGGTGAGTAGTCATGTGTGCTCCGATCTCTTTCTTGCACAGGAAGATCTCAGCTGCAGTTCACGAACTCACAAGCACCGGCGAGGATCCCCATGTAATGTTAGAAGATGGTGAAAATATTTAGTAGCAGTTTTATATATAAAAAAAAAATATTAATAATGAATTTTGCCCGTGCAGCTGTTTTCCAGCCTGCTCTTGTCGATTGTGAGCTACCACAAGCCATTTAGATCCATCTGGTAATTTTCCAGAGATTTCTGATCTCAGTTTAGGTGGTGTGGAGTTCTTAGTCTTATCCGAGATGGATCATAAAGCGCATGTTCCGTGTTCAGTTTGAGCTCGTAAAAGAACCCTTAGCAATTCAAAATCAAGAGAGCAGGCTGCTGCCCGGGAAAAATTTATTAGAACAGTTTAAAAATAAAATTCGTACAAAAATGTCTCCTATAGTCTGTCCATTAATTCGTGAGCACGTTTGAAATTGATTTTCTCGAAAACTACCTGTTGGATCTCAGTGATTTTTGCATGCAGCCTTAGAATATCCATGACGCTAAAATAAAGCTAACCAGTAGTTCATAGATGCTACGGATTTTGCACATCGGCGAATTCCTTTGATGTTTTATGACAATTGCAAATACGGGGCTCAAATTTTAGATTTTACAGTAATCCCTAGAATTTGTCCATGTCAATTCTATTCATAGGTGTATCTCCATATTAACTTGATAGGTCAAGTAATTAATTGTGTTGCCCTTTATGTGCAATCGTGAACTTGGATACAATATGCAACAGTTAGTCCTCTCCTTCGGTCACCATTAGACCCCAGGGTGTCTTAACTTCACCACAAATTGTATGATGGTAGACGCATTTGGATATGGAAATGTATACGTTGCTATTTCTCAGTCTGTAATCAAAATATGATTTGTATCATCCCGAATCTGACGATTCCATGAGGTTGATAATTGTTACTGGCTGGACAAATTGTAATCCATCTCGGTGCCAGTACTCGTCTTCCTCTCGGAGCACATGTTCAACACACTTCTTCCAGAACTGCATGTCTATCATTGAGAGGGACTCACGTGTCAGAACTTCAACATCACACATTTTAAACGTCCTGTTCTGTTCGGCAACTTGCCCTTTACTTTAGCCCAGACAAGCTCTATCGGATTGAGGTGAGCATGATATGGAGGTAGTCGCAAAGACGTGTGGCTGTATTCCCCAATGATTTTGTCAATATGAAACACCTTTGTCTTATTTGTCATCCTCACCAGTTGCAACAACTCGGGTTTCAAATATGTATCATCGAAGCTGACATTTTCCTTAGAAGCCAAGTCCTAATTTGATCTTTTGTATTTGATGCAGTTGGTACTTTGTCTTCCGCTGATACTGCGTTGTGATAGGATGCATTATCCATTACCAAGCATGATGGTCTATTTAGAATTGGAAGTAGATCTTTCTCCATCCAGTGCCTGAAAATATGTCCATTCATTTCTGTGTAGTAGTCCCTACCGTCGGTACTTTTTGATTGGAAAATAAGTCCAGCGTCATGGACAAGACCTTCTTCACTGCTTCCTGCATGTGTTAGTATAATACGCTGGCCTTTGCTGCTTGGTATTTTTTCTTTCTGTTCACCGTCTACTGATTGCCATTCTTTAGCATTGGTGTGGTGAGCATTGACCCAGGATTCGTCCAAATATACAATATCAAAATATTTCAAACTACATCAAATTTTCTTGGAAAAAATATTTCTCTAGCGTCATGGATATTCTAAGGCTGCTTGCAAAATCACTGAGATCCAACAGGTAGTTTTCGAGAAAATCAATTTCAAACGTGCTCACGAATTAATGGACAGACTATAGTAATGTTTATATTTCGACCAATTATTCGTCTTGTAAACGTCACGTGATGTGAATGCTAATGATATCTTACGTCTGCAACAACTTGTGCTGTAAACTTTTGCTTCGATTCTTGTTTAAGAACCATCTTTTTGTTTAGAACTAGATACAGAGTTTTCGTTTCCAGAGTTTCAAGGATCGTGTGAACTTTAAATTATCTCCCATTGATGGCATATTTGCGTTTATCTTGACATTTAAATGACAGTTTATTGTCCAAACAATGTTTACTGTTTCCTAAACTCCAGGCAGAACGTGCCGATTATTTCCTGGCTGCTGAAATTAAGAGGTTAATTGACATGTTTGTTGATCTGATACTGAATGGGCAGAGGGAACATGGGAGAAAGCAACTAGTGTAGCAGTTATATACGTACAGAGTCCTACCGAATAATGTATACACATAGAGGATGTTTTACTTTGTAATATCTTCATTGCATTCTGAACATGTCCATACGTGATCCGATCTCCTTTGTAATATCTCCAACATTGGTCAGCGATTAACTGTACCAGTTCGATGTTGATTGATGAGCCTACTAGTACACCTGTTGTGATGTTCTTTTCTGTCTAGTTGAAGATTTATTAACTGTACCAGTTCGATGTTGATTGTTGAGCCTACTCGTACACCTGTTGTGATGTTCTTTTCTGTCTAGTTGAAGATTTATTAACTGTACCAGTTCGATGTTGATTGTTGAGCCTACTCGTACACCTGTTGTGATGTTCTTTTCTGTCTAGTTGAAGATTTATTAACTGTACCAGTTCGATATTGATTGATGAGCCTACTAGTACGCCTGTTGTGATGTTCTTTTCTGTCTAGTTGAAGATTTATTAACTGTACCAGTTCGATGTTGATTGTTGAGCCTACTCGTACACCTAGTGTGCTGTTATTTTCTGTCTAGTTCAAGATTTTGCAATCTAGCAGCTGATGTGACTTGGTTTAAATCTTCTTCTTCGAACGCTCCATATCGACCAATTGTTAAACCACTCTTTGTGATTTGTATGTGATCTGAACCAAAGGTCGATTGTACGATGTGTCAGTTTTGCGTCTACTAGTAGCCAGCACATCCGATTTATGTTATGCTTTTTATTTACTGGAGTAGCTTCCCTAGGTCATACATCTGTCGTCTCTTACGACATGCCTTGCAGGTCGCAGTGTTACTATTCTTTGCTCTCATTGCGAGCACCAGCAACACACAAGCGATGGGGGTTGGTTTCAATAAAAATCCTCTTTACTGCCGCACTCTAAGAGAGCGATCAGAATGTCATCTCTATCCATTAACTGACTCCCCTGATGTGGTGGCATAGCCAGACAGCATGTATACCTTCTCATTGCCATCGACACTCATGTACCTTGAAACGAAGATAAGTGTAATTCTGCAAATTGTTGACTCTTGTAATGATTCAGTTCATTGCCTGCGCACCGAATAAGACTCCACCTTTTGCATCATACTCAATAAATCACTCAGAATGCACGCATGAATATAGTTTTGTGAGTCCAGTCAGAGTAATGCCTTAGTTAGTGCCCTAGTCACCGCCAGTACTTCCATTGTATAGAGATAAAAATGTAAACATTGATCACATGACGTTAGTAACGTAGTTACGATAGTATAGAACAACTTATTGTTATTGTAGGAGTCATGCTAGGGAAGTTCCCAATTTGAGCACGTAAAAGAACCCGTGACAGTTCAGAACTGAGAAGAACAGGCTGAAAAGCTTCTGCCCCGGCAAAATTCATTAGAAAAATTAAAAATAAAATTCCAACAATATATTTTTACCATCTTCTAAATTACACTGGGACCCTCGCCTGAGTTCGAGCACTGTCGCTGAGATCTTCCTGTGTAAGAAAGAGATCGGAGCACACATGGTTACTCACAGAAGTACAGTGATGATGGTCCTATCATTTGCTCAATCAATAAAGAACAACTTATTGGGAAAGTCGTTGTTTGAGAAAACATCATACTACACATTGTGAAACATATACAAACAAAGTAATATACTTGCACAAACACAATGTGCAATGACGTTTCGATCACAAGGCTTTATGAAGCAACGAATACAAAAGAAGGGAACAAATTCAAACTTCCTATCAGGTATCAGTTATATGAGGACTATCATCATAGCACCCCGGATATGTCCATAGATGCTTCGATCTTCGCTTCAACATATCTAGCAGCGTCCATCTACCCAACACGTCAGTTTGATGTTGATTAATCAATCCTTTTGCTGACTTTCTATACGTCAGATATAACTTACTAAGAAAACCATCACACAAGTCACCAGAGAAGCACAGGACAAATACATAAAACCGTGACACTGGGTTAACAACCCTATAACAGTGTGCTCACAACACAAGTCACCAGAGAAGCACAGGACAAATACATAAAACCACGACACTGGGTTAACAACCTGATAACAGTGTGCTGACAACACAAGTCACCAGAGAAGCACAAGACAAATACATAAAACCACGACACTGGGTTAACAACCTGAGAACAGTGTGCTGACAACACAAGTCACCAGAGAAGCACAGAACAAATACATAAAACCACGACACTGGGTTAACAACCTGAGAACAGTGTGCTGACAACACAAGTCACCAGAGAAGCACAAGACAAATACATAAAACCACGACACTGGGTTAACAACCTGAGAACAGTGTGCTGACAACACAAGTCACCAGAGAAGCACAAGACAAATACATAAAACCACGACACTGGGTTAACAACCTGATAACAGTGTGCTGACAACACAAGTCACCAGAGAAGCACAGAACAAATACATAAAACCACGACACTGGGTTAACAACCTGATAACAGTGTGCTGACAACACAAGTCACCAGAGAAGCACAAGACAAATACATAAAACCACGACACTGGGTTAACAACCTGAGAACAGTGTGCTGACAACACAAGTCACCAGAGAAGCACAAGACAAATACATAAAACCACGACACTGGGTTAACAACCTGAGAACAGTGTGCTGACAACACAAGTCACCAGAGAAGCACAAGACAAATACATAAAACCACGACACTGGGTTAACAACCTGATAACAGTGTACTGACAACACAAGTCACCAGAGAAGCACAGGACAAATACATAAAACCACGACACTGGGTTAACAACCTGAGAACAGTGTGCTGACAACACAAGTCACCAGAGAAGCACAGAACAAATACATAAAACCACGACACTGGGTTAACAACCTGATAACAGTGTGCTGACAACACAAGTCACCAGAGAAGCACAGGACAAATACATAAAACCACGACACTGGGTTAACAACCTGAGAACAGTGTGCTGACAACACAAGTCACCAGAGAAGCACAGGACAAATACATAAAACCACGACACTGGGTTAACAACCTGAGAACAGTGTGCTGACAAAAGTAGAAGACATACACAATAAGACAATACCAATCGCCAAAGTTAATCAAATGAAAATATGTGACGAAAAACGATTACATCGATAATAATATTCGCCATTTTGTTGCAACTGTTACTCGTATTGTCATTCAGTGTAGATTTTATTACATTTGTAGTGTAGTTATATTTCTCAATATTATACCTTTTTGATTATAGAATATTTGTTCTTGTATTTATATCTCCATTACTCTTCTCATGCTCCATAAAATGTGTATATGTTAAATATATATATATATATATATATTTGTTTATGATTATTTTATCTTGTTCTCGACATGTCTTAATTTCTACATTTATTTCGTTTTTTTATTGTTGGGAGTTGAAGATGGATAAGGGGGATATTCTTGTCTCTTTGCGACTGCCTGTTGGATGCGGACACTAAAATAGGTGTTGAATCGATCCAGCGATTTAAGGAATTTGGAGTTACCCGTAGTACTAGTAAAACTGGATGCCTGAGGGGCAGAGTGAGAGGTGTATTTAATCAGCTAACTACGGGAACCATCCGTATGCAAACTCTTCGAATATCTGTTGGGGGAGACTGAGCACATATGGGTCTGCCCGGAGTGCAATGACGTCTGTTTTAGTAACCTTCTTCTTCTGTATTCTCACTATATTGGGATTTCAGATTCTCTAATAAAGATCACCATCTGCCTCAGATTGTTAGCCACGGCATACAGTTTGTCTTGGGCGCTGGTGTAAGTGGGCCACCTGTTTCTTCTCAGGTTTGCATACTGGGGGCAGTTCTGTAGAATCCAATAACCAATGTTCTGACACGGAATGCCTGAAATCCAGTCTATCTCATACTCTTATTGTATTACAAGAGAATGTATGATATTCTTTCGTCTATGCAAAACCCTACCATGTGCTCCACACAGAGCAATGTTACTCCGATGCAGTTGGTACAACGCAAAAGACCGTCCACGCAAAAGATGAAACTCAGAGATAACAGAGGCGTCGAAAAATTATGTTTATGAAGCGCACATAAAAGTATGTTCTAGAAATCTCTTCTTATCCTGACGCTGTGAGGCAAAACAGGTTCAGAGAACAGTAGAAAGAAGTCGATTTATGCTGAATAAGGTAGCAAGTCCCAATCTGACCCCTACCGTAGTCGACTCTCACGACATGACTAGTAGAAGACAGTGTCACTATTCTTTTCTTCCCTTGTAGACCCTGGCAACACACGGACCCCGGCAACACACGGACCCCGTCAACACACGGACCTCGTCAACACACGGACCCCGGCAACACACGGACCCCGTCAACACACGGACCTCGTCAACACACGGACCCCGGCAACACACGGACCCCGTCAACACACGGACCTCGTCAACACACGGACCCCGGCAACACACGGACCCCGTCAACACACGGACCCCGTCAACACACGGACCCTGGCAACACACGGACGCCGTCAACACACGGACCCCGTCAACACACGGACCCCGTCAACACACGGACCCCGTCAACACACGGACTCCGGCAACACACGGACCCCGTCAACACACGGACCTCGTCAACACACGGACCCCGGCAACACACGGACCCCGTCAACACACGGACCTCGTCAACACACGGACCCCGTCAACACACGGACCCTGGCAACACACGGACCTCGTCAACACACGGACCCCGTCAACACACGGACCTCGTCAACACACGGACCCCGGCAACACACGGACCCCGTCAACACACGGACCCCGTCAACACACGGACCTTGGCAACACACGGACCCCGTCAACACACGGACCCTGGCAACACACGGACCTCGTCAACACACGGACCTCGTCAACACACGGACCCCGTCAACACACGGACCCCGGCAACACACGGACCCCGTCAACACACGGACCCCGGCAACACACGGACCCCGGCAACACACGGACCCCGTCAACACACGGACCTCGTCAACACACGGACCCTGGCAACACACGGACCTCGTCAACACACGGACCCCGTCAACACACGGACCTCGTCAACACACGGACCCCGGCAACACACGGACCCCGGCAACACACGGACCCCGGCAACACACGGACCCTGGCAACACACCGACCGCCGGCAAAACACGGACCCCAGCAAAACAGGGGCGTGTATCTAAAGATGATTCTTCGACATCATTGAAAGTCGATTGCTGTAAGGGAAGATTAATGAAATGATACAGTGTAACTACAGAATTGGGCATGATTGGCAGTTTTACTATTGTATCAACATGACACAGTCAACTGAATGAATGTATCGACCAATATACCTTCAACAGGGCACGGTGATACACACACTTCCCGTTTAATCGATATGTTGATTGTTGCATCATCAATGTTTTGTCTGTGGTGCTTTTTTTAACCCTGATAACGGCCTAGTGGTCGATATGTTGATTCCACAATCCAGGTCAAACAGTTTGAAGACACTACGCAGTTTCATTCTGGTCACTGTTTTATTTCAACTCGATCATTTAGACCAGTACAGTCCAACGTGTGTATGTATTGGAGCGTATCTGACTGATTATAATGGAGGCGCTGGCGCCATGCAATGATTGCAATAATACTACTAAACTAGAACTAAAATTACCACAGCTTTTTCAGATGTTAGGGTATGAAGTGCCTGTCTCTTTACATTTCTAGACCCTAGTGTGCAGGAGGTAGAAGGGTCAGTTCCTTTCCTAATGTGTGGAGTCGTTACGGGAAAATCCTAAGAACTATACTACTGATAAACAACATACTATACAGAAAAATTCGATACTTTTGTCACATCAAGCGTCACGATGACCTGGAGAGAACAATATTAGAGGGCAGGGTTCCAAGACGCAGAGGCAGACCAAGAAGAAGATGGCTACACGATATTAAAGAAACCATGGATATTAAAGAAATCGGTGAACTGGCTAGAGACAGTGAATTTCAGATGCGCTGCAAAGAGAGCAACGTCCTATAAAGGATACGCACCTTGATGATGATGATGATACTACTGACAATAGTGATTTTAATATAATGTTGCTTTTTACCGACGATTTTTCCAGTGAAAAAATCAAAGGGTGGGGTTAGGAAGCACTAGAATGATCACAAAATAAAACACGATTGTAAATGTGGGAAGATCATACTCAAGGGATTGCTAAATAATGACCCAAAAAAAAAAAATATGATTGTATACTTGAAATTCGATTCTTCTTCTTCAAACGCTCCATATCGTCCACTTGTTATCAACTCTTTGTGATTTGTATGTGTTCCGAGAGCGATTGTACGTTGTACAAGTTATGCGCCTATAAGTAGGTCAGCACATCCGATTTCTTCGATGCTTTTTATTTACTAGGTAGCTTCCCTAGGTCCTACATCAGTCGCCTTTTACGACCTGGCTTGTATATCGTAGTGTTACTATTCTTTGCTCCCCTTCCAAGCCCCAGCAACACAGCGGCAGATATCTGATTAATTTGAAAGCCAACAAAGTAAAATATGGCGCCCTGAATGTGTGACATGGCATCGCGCTGAACAACTTAAGATGATTTAAGTGTGGACACTGGCAAGGATAAAATACTGTAAATATGTTCACGTCTCTTATTGCCTCTGTTATTTCTGTGGTCCACCTTTTGATAGAAGATTGTTTGCCTTGTATCCACTTTATATGTAGCTTATGCTTTTGTCTCCACACTGTTACCGGGTTGTTGCTCTAGTGACTTGGTGTTAGCTATATTTTGCTTTTTTGACAGGATTCTG
Source organism: Arion vulgaris (assembly GCA_020796225.1). Classification (NCBI taxonomy): domain Eukaryota; kingdom Metazoa; phylum Mollusca; class Gastropoda; order Stylommatophora; family Arionidae; genus Arion; species Arion vulgaris. The sequence goes on from CM036764.1 coordinate 52,220,113, forward strand.
CTTTGCCATCTGTCCATCTTTTTCGTGGCCTTCTCGATTTCTTTCCGGTTGTTCTATAGTAGAAGACTGTATACTGTGGAGTTTGATTGCATACTTATTAAGTGGCCAAACCACTTCATTCTTTGTTTATCAATGTAATTCAAGCAAAATTATGTTCCAACTTTCTTTCTTCTACTGATGTTGGTGATGTCTTTTCTGATGTTGTAGGTAACTTTTCGTAGGCATCGCCTTTGACGTGTAATTGACTGTTCTTTGCTAATTGTCCATGTTTGGTTCTCGTAATGCATGTTTGGTTCAGGTATGAGAATGCTGTTGTTCAGCTGTCAGTAAGATATTTTGGGTGCATTAACAATGGGGCTAGCTGGTATGTTACATCATTTACTTTTTTGCACTCTAGCCTAATACTGCCATTACTGCATTCACTACAATTACTACTTATACTACTATTATTACTATAGCACGAGTGGTTATCGGGGCCCAAATTGGGGTGTAAAGAATAGAACCACTGTAATCTGTCACGCATGTCGTAAGAGGCGACTAAGGAGGTTGGCGGTAGGGATTGCTACCCCACCCCGTAAAAATCACTAGATAACTACAGAAACCACAACCAGGAAAATTCGTAGCTCGCCACCCGAGGAAGTAGAAAGGACCCTGCAAGGAGATCTCGAAAAGATGGCCTTGGATAGGCGGGCTTGGAAGGCCTTGGTTGCAGACCTATGCCCCCCTGGGGACGAAGTGTGAAGAAGAATTACTATTACAGCTGCAACTTTATACTAATCTAGTACATTTGCTACTGTTACAACTACAGTGTACTACATATATATTACATTACATCTGCTACTTTATACTAATCTAGTACATTTGCTACTGTTACAACTACTATACATACTACTACTACTGTTGTTTTTAGTCTCCCGTATCCTTTTCATACCTTAGGGTATGAAGTCACTTCACTTCATATTTCTATGTCTTAGTATGCAGGAGGTGGGGTGGGCAATTCCTAACGCGTGGAACGTCGAGGGGGAGATTGAATCACCAACCCTCTTGTTTACAAGTCGATATGTGAACGGTTATGTACTACACTTATCCGTCCCACTACTTCTACTACTACTACTACTACTACTACTACTACTACTACTACTAATCCACTACTGCACTTACTGATATACATACTACTACTTCTATTACTACTATTACAACTACCACTACTAATCCACTACTACTACTAATCCACTACTACATCTACTGCTACTGCTGCATCTACTACTAATATCACTACTACATTACTACTACTACTATTAGTACTACTACAACTGCTACTACTACTAATCTACTATTACATCTATTACTACTGCTACATCTACTACTATTACTACATTACATATACTACTACTGCTGCTACTGCTACCGTTACCTCTATTACCACGGCTACATCTATTACCACTGCTACATCTATTACTACTACTATTACCACATTACCGCCCCTACTACTAATTCACTACATCTACTACATCTTCTACTACTGCTACTACATTTACTACTGCTTCTACTGCGAGTTATTGTTCAAATCACCATCACTACAAACCACTTACTTATGATGGAACTACTCTTTCCATTTCCTTTCCTTACCTCATCCATCCTTCTGCTACTGGACACACCACCTCCACACACCATCTTCACATTCTTTAACATATTCCTCAACTTGCTGTTGTGCTGCAGCCCATTCATAGAATACGTTATTGATTTCTCTAGCTCTCAAACTCACAAACATTTTCCCCTCTCCTTTTTTCCATTTCCCACATCGCAGTTTCATTTCTTCTCTCATTCTCTCTCTCTCGGTCTCTCATTTCTTTTCTTGTATGCTTCCCTTCTATTTTCAAAGCGCACTTTTTTTCTCAATTTCTTTCATTTAATTTCAGTCTGTCTGGTGGCTATTTCTCTTCCAGTTGTCTTTCTCATTAGGTTTACGAATTTAGGATATACTTTCTCCAGTCCTAGGGGCAGCAGTCCGGATATCATATACATTTACTATCGGTTGTTGTTTGAGATACACTTGGTGGCTTCTTTGTGGGGTATTTTTTCGTGTGTCCGTGTTTACGTGAGTATAGGGGTGGAGTGAGGGTTGTTTAGGATAGGTTCTGGGTGGTTTTTGTTGGATAGAGATGGGGGAGAGAAGCTCTTGTGTTGTTCGTTTGGTTCTGCATGTGACACGGTTTTTCTGTGCCTAGCATCGAAAAGGAGAGAGGGGGTTGATAGGGAGGGCGAAGATATTCATATGTTGTTGGTGAGGTTCTGCGTGTGACGGGGTTTTTCTGTGCCTAGCCTCGAAAAGGAGGGGGCGGTTGTTTCTGTTGGATAGAGATGATGAAGTGGTTTGGAGAGATCGGTAATGGAAGGCATGGTTCCTCGAGTACGAGGCAGGGGACGACCAAGACGAAAGTAGCAGCAGGACATCAAAGAAACCTTGAACATGACGCTGGCGAAGGCGAGAGAACTTGCTAGAGAAAGATAGTTTTTTTCAGGCGGGCTGATGAAGGTGATGTTCTGAAAGGGACATGCAACTTAATGATGGATGTGGAAGAGGTGCTTGTGCTGTTGGTGAGGTTCTGCTGTGACGTTTTTCTAAGCCTGACCTCGAAAGGTAGGGGGAGGGGTGACATGATTGCTCTAATATATTTGTGTGTTTGTTTTGGTGTCACAACATCCTGTTATTCTGTCCTCTTGTCTCTCTCTCTCTCTCTCACTTATTCTGTCCTCTTGTCTCTCTCTCTCTCTCACTTATTCTGTCCTCTTGTCTCTCTCTCTCTCTCTTTCTCACTTATTCTGTCCTCTTGTCTCTCACTTATTATGTCCTCTTGTCTCTCTCTCACTTATTCTGTCCTCTTGTCTCTCTCTCTCTCTCTCTCTCACTTATTATGTCCTCTTGTCTCTCACTTATTATGTCCTCTTGTCTCTCTCTCACTTATTCTGTCCTCTTGTCTCTCTCTCTCTCTCTCTCACTTATTATGTCCTCTTGTCTCTCACTTATTATGTCCTCTTGTCTCTCTCTCTCTCTTTTCTCTCCTCACTTATTATGTCCTCTTGTCTCTCTCTCTCTCTCACTTATTATGTCCTCTTGTCTCTCTCTCTCTCACTTATTATGTCCTCTTGTCTCTCTCTCTCACTTATTATGTCCTCTTGTCTCTCTCTCTCACTTATTATGTCCTCTTGTCTCTCTCTCACTTATTCTGTCCTCTTGTCTCTCTCTCTCACTTATTATGTCCTCTTGTCTCTCTCTCTCACTTTGTTTGTGTCTTATATTTATCTTATTTCTTATCTTTCATTATTGAAGTATTTCGTTGTAGTAGTCGGTTATTGCCGCTATAAGTCTATCATTAACCCGTTTGCCCATCTGAGCCAACATACTGGCTCGCGGTGTTTTTATAGATAACATAAAGCCAGTTTACTTGATAATTTAGTATAAATTGTTGCAAAATAAGTGCGTCCTGTGGTTTTTAAAAATTATACGATGTGAAATGATAAAGTAACATGTGGGTATCTGTGGCGTTGAGGCTAGCTGCTCGCCTCTCGTTCTCTCTCTCTCTCTCTCGATCCCCGCTTAGACCGATGAACCAAATCCTTTCATGAATTGAAGTTGTTTTTAGGGACTCCGTCTCTCCGTACAGTTTCTCGCGAAGCTCTGTGTTATTGGGCCAGGTTTCGTTTCTGAGGCCTGCTAACAATGGGCAGTCTTGCAGTATGTCCGTCTGCCGTCATGTCCGCCTTTTCTCAGTGGCACAGGATAGTTGTGCCAATTTTAAATTTTGTTGAACATGTGGGCCCGAAGTCTGTTATGTCGAGTACGGAGACGAAATATATCAACTTGTTCGTTACGAGACAGACAATACAACGCAGGTTCCCTGTTCAATTTGAGCACGTAAAAGAACCCTTGGTAGTTCGAAATAGAAAAGAACAGGCTGGAAAGTTGGTATCAGGGAAAAATTCGTTAGGGAAAAAAATAATTCCAACAAAATACTTTTCCCGTTTTTTAAGATTACATTGGGAACCCTCGATGGTGCTACAGAGTTTGTATGTTGTCGTTAAAATGTTCCTGTGTAAGAAAAAGATTGGAGCACACATGGTTACTCACCGAAGTACAATGATGATGGTTCTATCAATTAATTAATCAATCAAAATTTTCCAACATATATTTTTAAGATTCATTGTATTTTATTCTTGTTTTAATTAATATTTTCTTTTTGTTTTAATTAATATTTTCTTCTTGTTTTAATTAATATTTTATTCTTGTTTTAATTAATATTTTCTTTTTGTTTTAATTAATATTTTCTTCTTGTTTTAATTAATATTTTATTCTTGTTTTCATTAATATTTTATTCTTGTTTTCATTAATATTTTATTCTTGTTTTAATTAATATTTTATTCTTGTTTTAATTAATATTTTATTCTTGTTTTCATTAATATTTTCTTCTTGTTTTCATTAATATTTTATTCTTGTTTTCATTAATATTTTCTTCTTATTTTAATTAATATTTTATTCTTGTTTTAATTAATATTTTATTCTTGTTTTAATTAATATTTTATTCTTGTTTTCATTAATATTTTATTCTTGTTTTCATTAATATTTTCTTCTTGTTTTCATTAATATTTTATTCTTGTTTTAATTAATATTTTATTCTTGTTTTAATTAATATTTTATTCTTGTTTTCATTAATATTTTCTTCTTGTTTTCATTAATATTTTCTTCTTGTTTTCATTAATATTTTCTTCTTATTTTAATTAATATTTTATTCTTGTTTTAATTAATATTTTCTTCTTGTTTTAATTAATATTTTATTCTTGTTTTCATTAATATTTTCCCGTTAATTTTTAATTTTTCCTTTTTTTGTTGTTGTTGTTCTCAGTGTATTCCTGTAAGCTACTATACATCACATAAATGTTTACTCGGTTATTTTCCATTATCTTTCTCTGTTCTCCCATTTTCTGTCTCTTTTCTCCCATTTTCTATCACCTTTCTCCCATTTTCTGTCTCCTTCTATTTTATATCTTTTTCCTATTTTCTGTTCCATTTCTCCCATTTTCTGTCTTATTTCTTCTATTTTCTCTCTCATTTCTCCCATTTTCTACCTCTCCCATTTTCTCTCTCATTTCTCCCATTTTCTACCTCATTTCTCCCATTTTCTACCTCTCCCATTTTCTCTCTCATTTCTCCCATTTTCTACCCCATTTCTCCCATTTTCTGTCTCATTTCTCCCATTTTCTATCTCATTTCTCCCATTTTCTCTCTCATTTCTCCCCTTTTCTACCTCATTTCTCCCATTTTCTATCTCCTATTTTCGATCTCATTTCTCCCACTTTCTACTGTTAAAACTCGATTCATTTTGTTGTTATTCACCTCACATGACCACGCATATAGATGTATGTCATAACAACATGAATTGACAGCTTATTACCCCACCACCTGCTCACTTATGATTAACCACCTGTTATTTATTAATATACTTTTAATTTAGATTTTATGTAATTATTGTAATCAAATGTTTGCGCTATTAATGTCTCATTGTGTTGTCTCTCTCTCTCTCTCTTTCTCGTAATTCTCATTTCAAAGATGTAGTAATTGATAACATTTACAACTACAAAATACATCTGTTATTGTATAATGCCACGCCCACCTATATATTTGTTATTGCTATATTTTATGCCTAGTGCTCTAAAGGGTCTTAAAACCGAAGGATTGACTTCATTGTATCGGGTTTTACACCATATGGCTCAGTCCCTCTCTGCAGAAATGGAACGTCACCTGCCGAGAGTATTCCACAGACTCTGTAGCTCCAACAACAATCCTAGAGGTCTCCGGAAAAAATACAATAATGAACAGAACGATGCTGTCTGGTTTTGAACCGACAAGCTTTGGAGTGATTAACCACAGATACCCTCTACTGTTGTAATTCAGTTATAGTTTACTAGTACTGCATAAATTTAGTTGTTCATTTTGTCAAAGTTTGTGTTTCCTCACAATCATCTACCCATTGTTGCCAAGGATACATAAAGCAAAAAAAAAAATCTGCTTTGTGATTCTTTGATCATTTATTCTCAGAGTGTGCCCAACTGTGGCCTCCGATAACATAAGGCCGGCGAGCTGAGGTAAAAATTCGAGGAATTCAGACCACAACCGTGGCGAGACCTCGCATTCCAGTATTGTTAGAGAAAGACGAATTCATGTTAAAAATCAACACAACTTGCTAAATCAAGGTTATATTATGTTACAAGTTCAGTTTAGCAATAATGAATATCAGTATTATTAATATTTTTCATCAATAAATAACCATGGACATAGAATTGAGTAAAATTACAAAAAAAACATTAGTGTTCTATCAAACAAAAAAAACATCCCCAATTAAATAGGATTTTTGGTTTTCCCATCTGAGCTGGTCGGCATCATTTTCCCGGGGGGGTCACAATCCAACATATCTCCATCTTCTCTTTATTATAACAGTTGTTACTTGTAAAATACAATTCATCTTCTTGATATTCCTCTCTGCTCCTTAAGGAGTATAAACATCAACAGTTATTCTCCACTTTTCCTGATCTTGCCTGTTTTCTCTATTGGCTTCCCGTGACAGTCCAGCATCGTTTAGTTCCTCAAGAAGACTCCACCTCCATGTCTGTTTGGGACTTCTACTTTTCTTAAAATACAATTGACAGTCATAAAATTAGTTTTCTAATGTTTATCACAAAGCTTTCACATCAATGAAGAACTTTTCTATCTGTCCAAACAAATGGGAAAAAAACATTACATAAAGATGCAGAATTTTTTTAAAGAGACTTAGCAACGAGCAGAAAAGCAAGCAAGACAAGCGCATGCTCTGAAGTTGTCACAGTAAAATACTTGCCAATAATTGACCATATGTAAAAATGAAAAAAGCCATATATATATATATCTCTATATGACATCATATGTTCTCCGATTTCCATTTTCTCATTAATTTATCTACCTGCTCATAACTGATTGTCAATGTATGTTCTAAGATTCGGTTCTATTCCTCCAAACAGGTTCAGCTTTTAAACCCTCACAGTCGCCTACAAAATCAGGATTTCTTGGTCAGCAAGGATACCTACCTGAAGGTAAGTTGATCACCTGTATGTACCTAGAGATGAGAAAGTATTCTACTAATAAGGAAGAATATCTACCTGAAATGAAGGTAAGTTGATCACCTGTATGTACCTAGAGATCAGAAAATATTCTTCTGCAAATGCATGCTTTCAATTCAGGTGAAGTCTTGACGCCTGGTTCTGACTGAATTTTGCGTGAGGCCTACTTACCGTTATATGGGTGTCCCTCACCATGCGGTCTGCCTCGCCATCTTGAGAGGTACTTGAAGATTAGATCCTTCAAGTCTGATCGTTACAGAAAACCTGTTATCCACGAAACACTTGCCTTGAGTCCTCGTACCATCAGTATTTTAACAGCCAGTGTTGATTAGTGAAGTTTGACTTCTCTTACGGTTTTCCTGTCTTTTGTGAAGTCGTTCCTTACACATCGTATGAAAAGACTCTTTAATGATCCTTTATTGCCATATATTTGGGCTTGGATCTGCACCAAAGAGCATTTACTACTTAGTGCTGACTGGATGAGATCATTCCGGTTTAGGAGCATTCTCAACCCTTCTAGGACTAGTGATTGAAACGGTCACTTTCCTTGTATTCATTGCTCTTTAACGATCATTTTTTGCCGTATCTTTGGGCTCTATGATCTGCACCTATGAAGAGTATGTCTACAGGATGCGTCCTTTCTGACTATGTCAGGTCGTTCATGAATTAAGAATATTCACAGTCATTGGGGACACATGTGCTTCCCGTGAAAAACGAGACATTTTTACTGTTTTAATGGCCCTTAAATGATCTGAGCCGTGGTGTGTGGACGTCATCTTACTCGGTGTAGGGTGATCGACGTCCAAAAAGTATCGCTTTTTGCCAATGCTTGGGTTTGTACCAGTCAAGCCTTTGCATTATTGGTTTTACTTCCCTATCCACAGTGAGTTTTTTCCTGAATAGGAGTGTTCTCAGCCGTTTCGGGTCGCATGTCGACACTTGGCAATTTGCAATGTCTACTCTGCATTTTTCCTGTTCCCGGAAAACACTGGACTGGAGCTGCGCACAGATATTCTAGAGGGTTATTTCATTCGGTGCTAGCAACTGAAATTTTGCGCTCGCCAACATCACCCACCCCAGTTTTTGCTGGTGATGTTAGTTGTTATTGCAATAGTACCTTGCCCTGTTGTCCCAGGGAAGGTAGTTTGTTTGGCCCTAGAATGCAACTTTAGGATTTGTGCTCGGCCAACCTTACCCAGTAAATGTATCTGCGCTTGGCCTCTGATACGGAGTTTACTGCATTCTTCCCTGGTGCCGTCATGACACGTTGGCATCTTTACCCACGGTTTATGTCCAGGCTGGCAGATTGGTTGCGACCATTGTTTCAAGGGGACCTACTTTGTCAGTTTTAACGATTCATTTTTATTTATTCAGCTTTTCCCTTCGGCCGGAGAAACGTGCAAGAAGTATTCACTCTGGGATTCTGCTTGTCTTTGTTGCGAGCAGCTCTCATCAAACGTTACTACATCTTCTTCTTTACATATATCGGTGTAGCTCTCCCTCGATCCCTACCCGCCTAGCCAGACAGGATCCTCTGTCTGTTTCCAGGGTCACCATGTGGAGGTGGGGTAGAATCTTGTTTAGTACCAACTTACTAAACCTGGCACGACGTTGTCCCTATGACTGCACCTTTGACCCCATAAAGAATTCTACTAATAAGGTAGGATATCTACCTGAACTGAAGGTAAGTTGATCACCTGTATGTACCTAGAGATGAGAAAGTGTTCTACTAATAAGGAAGGATATCTACCTGAAGGTAAGTTGATCACCTGTATGTACCTAGAGAGGAGAAAGTGTTCTACTAATAAGGAAGGATATCTACCTGAAATGAAGGTAAATTGATCACCTGTATGTACCTAGAGAGGAGAAAATGTTCTACTAATAAGGAATGGTATCTACCTGAAATGAAGGTAAATTGATCACCTGTATGTACCTAGAGAGGAGAAAATGTTCTACTAATAAGGAATGGTATCTACCTGAAGATAAGTTTATCACCTATATATACCTAGAGGTGAAAAGGCTTCTGCGATCACCTCTAGGTACATATAGGTGATCGCCAGAAGCCTTTTTTTCCATAACGCAGAGCAGTTCTTATGGATTTCTTCTTCGAGTTCATCACAAATAAGGAATTGAGAAACCGGTCTCTTTTTGATACTCCCAGCATTCTACCTAGACACTTATTCTCTATCAGACTTGGCACTTTCTTCTATCAGACTTGGCACTTTCTTCTATCATTTGATGTCAATGTCCAGACTTGGCACTTTCTTCTATCATTTGATGTCAATGTCCAGACTTGGCACTTTCTTCTATCATTTGATGTCAATGTCCAGACTTGGCACTTTCTTCTATCATTTGATGTCAATGTCCAGACTTGGCACTTTCTTCTATCATTTGATGTCAATGTCCAGACTTGGCACTTTCTTCTATCATTTGATGTCAATGTCCAGACTTGGCACTTTCTTCTATCATTTGATGTCAATGTCCAGACTTGGCACTTTCTTCTATCATTTGATGTCAATGTCCAGACTTGGCACTTTCTTCTATCATTTGATGTCAATGTCCAGACTTGGCACTTTCTTCTATCATTTGATGTCAATGTCCAGACTTGGCACTTTCTTCTATCATTTGATGTCAATGTCCAGACTTGGCACTTTCTGTGTCATAAAAAAGGGGTCCAAAGACGAAGGATTGAGTTCATTGATCCGGTTTCCTATATGTCTCCATCCCTATCGGCAGAGATGCAGGCCATCTGCTGAGAGCATTGCACAAAGTAAAAACTCTGTTGCTCTGGCAACTTCTTCTTTGAAAGCTCCATATCGACCACTTGTTAACCACTGTGTGATTTGTATGTGATCTGAGCCTAAGAGCGATTGTACATTATGCCAGTTATGCGCCTACAAGTAGGTCAACATATCTGATTTCTGTGATGCTTTTTATTTACTGGGGTAGCTTCCCTAGGTCCTACATCTGTCGCCTGTTATGACATTTCTTATAGGTTACAGTGGTACTATTCTTTGCTTCCCTTGCCCCGGCACCACACGGGCGACCCTGGCAACAATCCTAGAGATGTCATGGGAAACTTGCATGTGTCCCTGTTCGAATTCTAACCCACAACCTTCATTACGACAAATGACTTAACCACTGAACCCCCACCCCACCCCACCCCACTCCTGCCTCATGTCATATGTAACTCTAATATATCTTTCTTTTTTTTGTCTACAGTCTGTAAACGTAAAGAACTTGATGTGGATAAATCTCCAGAAGAGAACAGAGCTCCTAAAAACCTCGCTTTGGTGTTTACGGATATTCAAAGACGCACACTACACGCCATATTCAAAGAAACCAAACGACCAAGCAAAGAAATGCAGCAAACCATTGCCCAACAGCTCGGGCTGGAAGTAACAACTGTAGCGAACTTCTTTATGAATGCCCGGCGCGTCTTTGGATAAATGGCAGGATGACAACGGTAACAATAATCGAGACAGTGTTGGATTGTGTGGTAAAAGCTAACCATAAGCCGTTGTGGGAAGGACATCATCTCTGATTCACATGGTGAGGTCATCATTTCTGAACCATATGGTGAGGTGTCTTCTCTGTGTGTTTTAAAAAAAATACTTTTCGCCATCGTCACAACCCCCATATCTGATCGAACTCTTATCAGATATCTACAGCAGGTCCTACCTGGTTCTGTAGGTTATTCAATAACACGTCCAAGATTTGAATACGTTTAAATAACTTCATCATACATATGTTAATGTTATATGAATCAGTTATTGTGAAGTTAGATTTCAAGAAATGACGTACATTGTTGTCTCGATCCACAACAAAGATGTCTTGTCTTTTTGAACAATTTAAAAAAAAAAGTTTATTGTCATTTTAGACATTATATTAGCCTGTGTGTTGCCGGGGCCCGCAAGGGAAGCAAAGAATAGTAACACTGCCACCTGCAAGGTATGTCATAAGAGATGACTGAGGTAGGAATCTACGGAAGCTACCCTAGTAAATAAAAAATGCAGCAGAAATCGGATGTGCTGGCCTAATTGTAGGCACCTAACTGGCACAATGTACAATCACTCTTAAGCTCAGATTACATACAAATCACAAAGAGTGGTTTAACAAGTGCTCGATATGGAGCGTTTGAAGAAATTATATTTTATGTTTGTCAATTTTGTCAGAAATATCTCGGAGAATGATTTGAAAGTTGATGCTTCCTGCCAAATAGTCATCAAGAGAATACCAGTTTTTGCAGCTTTTTTTTTTGGTGTTGTTGAAAGGGAAGCCATATTTTATGGGGATTTTTCACATTTTTCTGAATTTGTCTCATATCAGGAATTGACAATTGGTGCATGATTTGGTTTTCTGAATCTGTGGATATATAACTGAATGACCAGTGTCTAACGTTTAGCGTTTCAAACTTTTGTAATGTTTATCTTTTGTCTAGGAGTGTCTAGTAGAATGAATTTGGAGCTCAGGGTCCAATTCGGGAGACCTAGGTTCAATCCTCGGTAGGGTCAAGAATGTTTTTTTCTGTATGTGGACATAAAGAAAAAATCATAACCTGAACAGTTTAGCTGTGACTTCACTAGACATGCGGCTATTAAATACATCAGGCTCATGCCCCCACCACATCCTACACTGCTCTAAAAAGTGGTAACACAGACAATAAAGACAGTTTTAAAAAATCAGTTGTCATTAACAGAAGTGTTAATTAAAGTTTATGTGATGTTTTCATAATGAGACATACAGAGAACATATCATTTGTTCATGTTGTGGTCAGCAGAGACTATGAGACATACAGAGAACATATCATTTGTTCATGTTGTGGTCAGCAGAGACTATGTGTTTTCATAATGAGACATACAGAGAACATATCATTTGTTCATGTTGTGACCAGCAGAGACTATGTGTTTTCATAATGAGACATACAGAGAACATATCATTTGTTCATGTTGTGGTCAGCAGAGACTATGTGACATACAGAGAACATATCATTTGTTCATGTTGTGGTCAGCAGAGACTATGAGACATACAGAGAACATATCATTTGTTCATGTTGTGGTCAGCAGAGACTATGTGACATACAGAGAACATATCATTTGTTCATGTTGTGACCAGCAGAGACTATGTGCAATAGAAAGTTTGTGTATGTCTGTTTGCCGATGTCTCTTTCTCTTTCATTGTTAGTGGACACTGATGTCTCTTTCATTGTTAGAATACACTGTGTCTGCCGCATAATTCTATTTGTTAATATAATTTATACTGTTTTTTTTTCTCACAGTTGAACATTTTTATAATTTGATATTGTATTGTCAGGTTCATTAGTTTTTTGACTAATTAGTTTCAGTTTGGAATATCTTTATTACACTCCCGACATGCCTATAGGTACTCCGATCTTCTTCGCAACATTCGTAACAGCATCGATCGAATGACTGTATCAGTTTGACTTTGATTGATGAGACTACTCATATACCTGTTATACTGTTCTTTTCTTGCCACTTTAATCCTAGCTCTTGCAATCTAGTATTTGACATGGATTGGTTTAAATGAAAATAATATTCCCCAACCATAGCTTAGCCAGAATGAACTAAGTAAACGAAAGTCTGATCTCCCTTGGTGAAATCCCACTTCAAGAGGTTGAATCATATACAATCTTGGACAGGAATGTAGACAAAGAAGGTGGAATAGATAGAGATGTCAAAATAAGAATACAGGTGGCAAGAGAAGCTTTCATCACACTGGTAAACATATGGAAGTCTAAAGAAATCAAATCTAGAGCACAATTTGGATAACTCTAATGTTAAAGCAGTTCTGTTGTATGGGTCAGAAACACGGAGAACAACTAAAATTATAACACATAAATTGCAAATATTCATCAACTGGTGTCTGCGCAGAATAGAGGGACTGAGATGGTATGATAGGGTCACAAATGAGGAACTTATAGAGAGAACAAGACAGATTCCAGGGAACCAAGAGGTTACAAAAAAGTGCTGGATAGGACAAATTTTGAGAAAACATGAAGGGAAAATAACAAGATAGGTCTTTTCCTGGAACCCGCAGGGACAGCGAAAGAAGAAGAGGCTGAGAAATACGCGGAGACAAGATTTGGAGACAGAGATCAACAATATAAAGAAGAGCTGTTGGAGATAGCTAGAGATAGGAAGACGTGGCATGAGTTGATTGAAGGCATGATTTGTTTGAAGGCCTATGCCCCAATCAGGGTTAACAAGAGAGATAGAGATATATCTTAGCCAGTTTGCCTGTTGAGTTCTGTTCTTTCTAATTTCTTTCCCATTACAATTTGATATTAAGATGCAAGCAATGAAAGCAAGTTACTGACAGTCGCCTGTGTGTTGCTGGGGCTATCAAGGAGAGCAAAGAATAGTAACACTGCGACCTACAAGGCATGTCATAAGAGACGACTGAGGTAAGGTCTAGGGAAGCTATCCTAGTAAATAAAAAGCGTCACAGAAATTAAATGTGCCGGCCTACTTGTAAGTGCATAACTGGTACAACGCACAAGCACTCTTAGGCTCAGATCACATACAAATCATAAAGAGGGGTTAACAAGTGGCCAGTATGTAGAGTTCAAAGAAGTTACTGTGAGTAGACAAGAACAAAATGACTCAACAAAAATGACAAATGTTCAATAATAACTTTCACAAGCTTTACTATGAAAAAATATTTCAATTTAGTATTATATTTTACTATTGAAAAGCATTGCATTTTACTGTGAGAAATTTTTGATTTTCTGTTTTTGCTAGTATATTATTTTGTTGTGAGAAATGTTGGTTGTTTTATGAAAATTTTGTTTTTAGTATTATATTTTGTTATTACGGAGGGGTCCTCTGTGTCGAAGTGGTTAAAGCATTTGTTTGTGCTCAGAAGGTCGTAGGTTCGAATCCGGATTGTGCCGTTCTGTTTTTATCCTAGTTTGAAAGCATTCCAAATTGTAATTTATTGTACGTAATCACTACATATTTCTTTGTTGTTTCAACATTTATGTATGCTTAATTGTTTCAATGTTTTTCTTCACATCTCTGTAGTTCCATTTAATGTTTCATTTTCCTCACCTTATATGTATTCTCTGTGTTTTCTTCTTCTTTCTTTCTTTCTTTCTTTCTTTCTTTCCTTCTTCACCTTTCAACTCCCAACAGAGCACAGGTCTTCAACAAACATCTTCTAGCTCTTCCTCTCTCATGCCATCCCTTCCAATTCTTTCCATGTTTTACCTATCCTTTTAATATCAGTCTCCAGCTGTCTTCTGCGGGTATGTCTAGACCTTCTCCCTACTCCTCATTCCCTGCAGGTTCCAAAACAATTCCTGTCTTGCAATGCTTCAGGCTGGTCTTCTCAATGTGTGTCCTATTCTGTGTTTTCACAGATTCATATTTTGTTTGTTTTAATCAGTTTAACCCTTCACTCCTATGTGCTGTTATACAGGCTCACAGTATTTTTTTCAATGACACATAACCAGACACTGGCTACTTCAGTATACATTGCAATCTGTGTTCAGACGTGGAAAAAATAAATATTACGGAGTGGAAGGGTTAAACTGATAAATTTTGCGTTAAAATCAATGTCCACATTATTGTATTTAAAACATTTTTTTTTCAATTTGTATGAATTTTTTCCCCCAACATTCCAATGTTTTTTTTTTATGAAAGCACTTTTTTGGTTTGAAGATCTGACACACTCCACTGCACATTTTTGTATGCAAATATTTGGTTTAAGTATTTTCATTGTTTTGGTTTATTTTAAAACAAAATGAATGATGGTATTTGTATGGGTTACAATGATATTGATATTTAAGCTTTACCTTTTGTTAAGTGCATATCATCAAATCTGTGGTAGTATTATTTATTTACTTGTTGTTATTTATTCATGTATAGATCCCTAGTATTATTGCAGGAGCTACGGAGTTTGGGTTTTGTGCAATACTCTCAGCAGTTGGCTTGCCATTTCTGCGGAGAGGGTCCGAGCCTTGTGGGGTAAAACCCAGCACAATGAAGGCTTTAGATCCTTGTTTTCTTATTTATTGATGTATAGACCCCTAGGATTATTGCAGGAGCTGCGGAGTTCGGGTTTTGTGCAATACTCTCGATAGTTGGCTTGCCATTTCTGCGGAGAGGGTCCGAGCCTTGTGGGGTAAAACCCAGCACAATGAAGGCTTTAGATCCTTGTTTTCTTATTTATTGATGTATAGACCCCTAGGATTGTTGCAGGAGCTACGGAGTTTGGGGTTTGTGCAATACTCTTGGCAGGTGGTGTGCCATTTCTTCGGAGAGGTACCAAGCCGTACAGGGTAAAACCCGGCACAAAGAAGGGTTTAGAGTCTTTTTTAAAAATTCATTGATGTACATCTATTGTTATCAATTGTAAATGTTATGTGTGCAAAATATGGTGATGTGAAACGGGAATCTACAGATCTGAGAATGTCAAGCCGGATTAGATCTGGAGACAACCGTGGGGAGGCTACAGTAATATTGAGTATACAGACAATATGGATGAAGATTGGTATATGACAGTATTACGAAAGCAAGGTAAAATAAATAATTAAATAGACGAGTATGGTCTAAGGTAGTATGACAGAATCACAAACAGGGAACTGTGAGAAAGAGTAGGGCAACAACTGGTGGAACAAGAGATAATGGGAAGAAGGTGGCAGTGGATAGGACGCCCACTTAGGAGACATCCTGACAGTATCATGAGAGAGGCCCTTCGATGGAACCCCCAGGGTAATAGAGGGAAGACCCAGAAACACCTGGAGGAGGGAGTTGAAAACAGAATGCAAGAAAATGTGGAGAGATCTGAAAAAGATGGCCTTGGATAGGAGAACTTTGAAAGCCTTGTTTGCAGAATAATACCTCCCTAGGGGTGAAGGATGAAGAAGTAAGATTGTTGTCATTTTACTTAATTAGTTTTCCATTTTTCCTTGCTTTCATAATACTGCCATATATCTGACCTAGTCCATATCGCCTGGATTTTACTTGTTTAGTTTTCCATTTTCCTTGCTTTCATAATACTGCCATATAACTGACCTAGTCCATATCGCCTGCATTTAAAATATAACTATTTATGTGGCTCTAAAGAAGTAGAACAAACGAAATATATAAAAAAAGGTCCTGTATCATTTTCAGACCATATGGTATGATGTGCCTGTCACTTCACATTTCTAGACCCTGGTATGCAGGAGTGGGAAGGGCCACTTCCTCTTGGCTGGAACATCGAGTATGGAATTGAATGCACAACACTCATGTGTCCGAGTTGATAGGCAAACACTTACATCTTGCTCTAATCGTAACAAATGTAGGGGTATTTTGATTAGAACAATGAAGAAAGAATAATAATTATTTTGGCAACTGATATTTAACAAGTATTGGTTACCGAGCTGATGTCATAGTGCTCCAGACAGACCGATACATGTTCAGTCTCTTCCAACATATGTCATACCGGTGGTTCCCATGACTCGCTGGTTAAACATACTTCTCGTCCTACCCCTTAGGCATGTAGTTTTCATTCTACAAGTCTAATTCCAAACTCCTTAAATCACTGGATAGATTCAATATCAGTTTTAATGTTTTTATTTAATTGGTGATCGTTGAGAAATTGAATGGCATTTCCTCCTATTGGTCTTCAACATGGAGGTCTCTATGTCGTATGGTTTAGACATTTACCTGTCATTGTGAAAGTTGAGGGTTCGAATCTGGACCTAATCACATGTGAAATTTTTGTGAGAGATCTCTAGGATTGTTGCTGGAGCTACGATGTTTGTGCTTTGTGCAACACTTTCAGCATTTCTACAGACAAGCTTGTGGCCTTATGGTGAAACCTGCTGCAATGAAGTCAATTTTTTTGTCGTTAATCCCTTATTTAATCTTTGAGTCTTATCAGATTTAGTCTTATCAGATGAGAGAAGTTTTTCTCTCATGATATCAATTATTTGTGCCATGAAATTGAGTTCTATTTTTTGCAAAATTCATAAGAAAAAATTAAAATTAAAAATTGCAACAAAAGTATCTTCACCATCTTCAAAAATTATATAGGGGACCCTCGTCCATACTACAGAGTTCATGTACTGCAGTTAAGATCTTTCTGTGTAAGAAAGAGATCGGAGCACACATGGTTACTCACTGAAGTACAATGATGATATCAATCCATCAATCAATGTTTTGCACACATATCATTGCAATAGCCTGCTTGGATACAGCCTACACACTGAATATTTCCATGTGCAATATTTACTTTATATTCTTGATTCAGTTAGCAACATTTCTGTTGTTGTTTTAGTAAATATGTTGTTTATCATTATAATTTGTTGTTGATTCAACAGCTTGCATGCACTTGACCTTTGACCTAATGCCATGTTTTTGTTTTGCGTTGATGAAGTGGTTTCGATGTTTGGGAATTATCTGCTCACATTTCTCATCATCATCATCAAATAGCTTGTCCTGAGCACAACATTGTCACCCTAACAGTCCTTCAGAATTTTGCTGTCTCATATGTCAGACCCACTTCTGGAGCCATCATGCTCAAATCATCATCAAATAGTTTGTCCTGAACAGAACTTTGCCACCCTAACAGTCCTCCGGAATTTCTCTCTCTCTCATAGGACATATGTTCCACTTCTGGAGCCATCATGCTGAAATCATCAGTTACATCCTGAATCCAACTTCTCTGTAGTCTTCCTCTTTGCCGGGAGGCCTCCTTCCATAATGATCTTCTCCAACCCTTCATGTCTTCATCATTAAATAGCGTGTCCTGAGCCTGAACTTTGGCATCTTAACAGTACTCGCTATTTCTTTCTCTCATAGCCTGTTGCTGCTGTCAAGCTCAACTCATCAGTCACAGCTTGAATCCACCTTCTCTGTGGTGTTCCTCTTCTACTTTTTCGCTGAGATGCCTCCTGCCATGATGGTCTTCTCTAGCCTTACGTGTCTCTTTATACGTCCATAATACTTGAATTTTCTTACTTGTAGCATCAGTCAGTTTTCTTTGATTTTGAGCTCTTCCTGTGTAGATCTATCTATCTATATCTTCTCTTCTCTGTCCATAATATACGGAGGACTTTCAAAAGCACATATGTTTTCCCCTGCCTTGTTTCACAGTTCATATTTCACATCCATACAATGACACAAAATGATAAAATAACAGAGCAGTTCACCTATTTAGGTAGCAATTTTGAGTGCACAGGAAATGTTAAAAAGAAATTATGATACGAATTGGCAAAGCAACATCAGCTTTTAAAAGTCTAAATAAAATATGGAACTGCAAGTTATATGGTATTAAAACTAAATTACAATTTTCAATTCAAATGTTGTATCAATCCTAACATATGCCAGCGAGAGTTGGAAAATGACTAAAGATATAGAAAGTAAGTTGAATGCATTTGAAAATAGATGTCTGCGAAAAATAATGAATATAAAATGGAACAAATTCAGAAGAAGTGATGAAATCAGAGACATGTCTGGTCAACCACTAGTGACAACTGTTATAAGAAAGAGAAGATGGAGATATGTTGGACACACCTTGAGGAGAAATGATCAATGAATATCAAAGCAGGCATTGAAGTGGGATGCAAAGGGTTCAAGAAAGAGAGGTCGACCTAAAGAGACCCTGAAACGAACTTTGCTGAGAGAGGCAGGAAATATCGGTCTCAGTTCCACGGAGGAGATTGAGCGAGTTGCCCAGGATAGAGCGGTATGGAGAAATTACTTGCAGGCCCTATGTAACGTATAACGGTACAAGAGAAATTATTATTTATTATTATACAAGGACACTGAATATGCATGCTCTTAGTATTCTTATTTTTGGTTTTCCTATCAGTTCCATTCCATGAAAAAATAAAAATCGTGACATATCCTAAAGGACGTAGCCATCAACCACAGTAAACAAGTCGTTAATTTTCTAGGCACCACTTATACGTTCAGTAGTTTGTCATTGCTTTCAGAACGGTGAGGTCTATTTTTACCTTTTGTAAAAATCTCACAGAAACGAATTTGCTTCCAAATTTGCCCACTGTGGGGTTTGAACCAGGTACGCTTGGGTTCGTGATCGAGCTCACTACCGCTTGAGCTACAGACGCTCACATTCCATACTATTTTTTATTACAATATTCTGAGAATCGACTGGTTCAATCCCACACTCAATGCTTCACATGTGAGGAAAGGAATTTTCCCTCCTACCTCCTGCACACTAGGGTCAAAAAATGTAAAGTGACAGGCACTTCATACCCTAAGGTCTGAAAAGGCTACGGGAAATTTTATTTATTTTTACCAAGATTTGTATACGTTCCGCTAACTATTGTATTCATCGGTTCAGCAACCTCCACTTTAATGTTACTACATAACAGTAAGTGCAATACGTTGTTTGTATCATTTGCTCAAACTTATCCACACTAAATCACCTAGTCTCGACCAGTATCCATCCATCCATCCATCAAACTGTATCAGATAATATATACAAACAGTCTGGAAGGTTGTTTTTTTTTATTTCCACATTTTTTATTTCCATTTTTAATGTCCACTTTGCTTTTGATGGCTGTATGTTGTTGTTTTTATGGAGTTTTTATTCAAGTGCAATATTTATCCTTGTTTTTTTTACCAATCTTCATTTTATTGCTGTATTTGTTTGCTTCATGTGACCTATCATTTAGCTCAAATCTTAAGGCTGTCCTTTATGGAGTGCTGTGACATGGACAACAACTAATGTCCTCCATGAAAATCTTTGTTAGTTTGGTATATCTCTTTATTTATGTGTTTATTGAACTTTCATCCGAGTATCTGTGTATTTGATATGTTCTCCCATTATGTTTGTATTTGTAATGTGTTCTCCCAGTATGTTTGTATTTGTAATGTGTTCTCCAAGTATGTGTGTATTTGTAATGTGTCCTCCATGTATGTGTGCATGTAATGTGTTCTCCGTGTGTGTGTGTGCATGTAATATATTCTCTGAGTATGTAATCTGTCCTCCATGTATGTGTGTATATAATGTGTCCTCCGTGTATGTGTGTATGTAATGTGTTCTCCATGTGTGTGTGTATTTGTAATGTGTTCTCTGAGTATGTGTATATGTAATATGCTCTCTTTAGTATGTGTGTACTTATATGTTCTTTGAGTATGCTTACATTTAATATGTTCTCCGAGTATGTATATATATAATATACCATCTTGAGTATATGTGTGTATTGATATGTCATCTCTGAGTATATGTCCATTTACTATATCCATCTTAGTACTCTGTTTTAATAAGAATAATTTCTGTTCAAACATAAATGAAATGGATTTCAATATATACATAAATATATATTATCATTTGTATTGTTAGTCAATATTTTGTTACGCCGCCACCGCTGGGATACACCATCAGACATGTCAACATTTTATACCGGCTGTGGTCTTCAAAATGGTGCCAGCTACAAGACATATCATTCATTTTTATGAAAGTTCACATACTCTGTGAGTGTTTGTGAGTGTGTCTTTTCCTATATGACATTTATCAATTACTGTTGGCTTATATTCATTTATAATTAACTGCCTTGCTGTATGAATCTAGTGTCGCATAGCAAATTAACCCCTTCACTCTTCTGATCTGATGTACAGGTTCACTGTATTTTTTAAGATGACATTAAGCCAGTACACTAGCTAATTCAGTATATATTGCAATGTAAAAGCACTTTCTTAGGCAACAAAAATTACACAGAATGGAAGAAGGATTATTACATCTACAGTTTGTCATAGTGATTGTACTGCGTTTATATATATATATATATCCTGTATTGGTTTTTTTTTGTTTCATTTTGAAATATCTTCATTGCACTCCGGACATGTTAAATAGGTGCACCGGACATGTTAAATAGGTGCACCGGACATGTTAAATAGGTGCACCGGACATGTTAAATAGGTGCACCGGACATGTTAAATAGGTGCACCGGACATGTTAAATAAGTGCACCGATATCTGATCTCTTTGCAATATCTCCAACAGCATCCAGCGACTAACCATACCAGTTTGATTTGGATTGATAAGCCTACTGATACACCTGCTGTGCTGTTCTTTTCTGACCACTTCAATCGTCATTCCAAGCTCTTGCAATCTGGCTGTTGACATGGATTGGTTTAGATGAAAGTCTGACCTACACTCTATGAGGGCATTTAGAATGTCAACTTGGATATGGTGGCAGAGCCTTCTAGCCTGTCTGCTCTCTAATTGCTATCTCGACACACCATTGGTTTATATGTAGTATCCTGCTCAGACTGCACAGTGTGCATGTCAGAATGAAACACTAACTCCAGAGCACATCCTGCACTCCTGTTCATCATACATACACCAATGAAATGAAACACAGCTTTACAAACAAAGTTCACAGAGCAAACTATAGAGGAACCACCCAACAAAGAACTCCAACTGACATTCAGCTGCATAGAGGCAACCCATCTCATGGTTTAGACTAGTATTCAAAACTGATCGCAAAGATAATATAGTAGTAGTAAAAACTATTTTTAATACCATGAGGTATATTGTGGAACACAGAGTTTTGCTCATATTTTTCATTGACTTTCAATACAAGATGTGTGATCTGTTGTCATCTAATCTCTTATTGACTATTTAAAGTCCCACACACATACTATTTTGTTTTATTAATAACCGTAGCACCTTTTGATTGTTTTAGATAAGGTGAAGACTGCAGTAAAACTATGTAGCAATGGTGAAACTTACAACAAAAAAACAAATTACTGTAGTTTTACAAAATATAATAATAATGGGAAATGAAATAGGTAAGGCTGTTAGAGATTTATTGTGTGATTGTATATGTTATGTCTGCAGTCATAGTTACCAACAACACCAGAAAAGACAAGAGTGACCAACATCAGCATAAGAAAGAAAGTTGGCACAGAACCTTGCTTGAATTACATTAAGAACTAAAGAATAAAGTGGTTTAGCCACTTAATAAGAATGCAACCAAACTCCACAGTATATAGATTCTTCTACAACAGAACATCGGGAAAGAAGTCGAGAGGAGATCGCAAAACGATGGATAGATAGCATAAGAGAATCCTGTCAAAGAGCAAAAATAACGATCACCCAATCCAACAGAACAGTTCAAGACAAAAACAGAAAATTAAAGCACTGGGCAACAACCCGGTAGCAGTGTGACAACAAAAGAAGAAAGAAGATGTTTGCCATCCAAGATGTCTCAATGTCTTTGCTTTGTTGTATCCTTTGCTTGATAACAGCCTTTTGGTTGAAACGTCACTGTTTATTGTTTTTGTACTGTGTAAAACTACAGTACTTTGTTTTTACGTGTTTCGCTATAGCTTCTTTTTCTTCTGTGATCCACTTCTGCTATGCGACTACTCTAGCATGAGTCATAAACAGGGTTGTACGCTTGAGGTCTTCACCAGTCTCCCATTGTTTGTTTTGTAAGGTTGTTTCTGTTGGCCAGATTTCTATTCTCACACTGTTCAGACTGGGGCAGGATATGCTTTGGGGACTGCTTTGATGCTCCACAGATGCAGGCAGCCGAGTCCCTAAGACCCAATCTATGGAGGTGTGATCTGAGACCGCAGTGTCCCGTTATAAGTCTGAAGACTGCGGTCTACACTTTTCTGTTTAGTGTATGTATACAGTTCGCTATAGCTAATGTAGAAGACTGGCTCAAATATAATGTGGCTTTATCCAGACAATGCAGCGATTTGTGTGTGGGGGAAATCATCTCACAGTAATATTCCTTGTTACAAACTATCATAACTTACTTGTGTATATATATATATAATAACCATGATATTGTTCATATTGTAATGATAATAATCAATATCATTGTTTTGTTAGTTAGTCCATCCGTGTATTGTTCATATCGTAGCATATCCATTATAATTAATATCATTTCAACATTGGATTCAATCATTTTTATAACTGTTTATTATATGCATTCAATCTGAGATTCATTCATTCATTCAATCTGTAATATAAAGTTGTGTAATGTTCAAATTTTTTGAATAGTTTTAACATACATGTCATTTGTATAGATTACTACATCTCAATGACTTTAGTTGATGTTTGTATATAGAACTGTGCATAGATTTTGTCATGTGTGCTAGACTATGTTATTGATAAGTTTTTTACAGAAGTAGTGTCTGGTCAAATGGATTAGGTCACCGACTCGAATCAGAGACCCTGGCTTTATCCCCATTACAGCCAGAAGTTTTTCTGTTAAAGGAACAAATAAAATAATCCTAACCTGACCAGTTTTGCGGTTACTGCACTAGCCATGCGACCGTTAAATTCTCAGGTTAATATGTGAGTTTTCCCCATTCTACACCGTCCTAAAAATTGGTAACACATGCAGTAAACTATGGTTTATAGATGCTTACTTTTGGGCATGTGTCCATCCTCTGCATCAATGCCAGTCTCCAGTTTGACCTGCAACAACTGTGGCAGGGATTGTCACTCCAGAATAGGCCATTACAGCAGCAACATTCGTTGTGATTTAGAACACAACAAACTATGTGACGCTAAACCTATTGTCTCTTGAGGCAAAGATGATGATTATTTGTGGACATATAAAAAGACATGCCATTGTGCTAGGAGGCGTTCCGACAAAGAGGAGAAGATGAAGACCATTGAGAAAATGAATTCAGAATTTAACTGATGATTTGAGCATGGCGACTGTGGAGACGGAACATCATCTGGCCTATGAGAGATAGAAATTCTGAAGGACTGTTAGAGTGGAAAAGTTCTGCTCAGAACAAGCTACTAGATGATGATGGTTTTTAGAGATTAATTTCAGTCTGCATACAGCAAAGCTCTATGATTAGCAACAATGGAGATTACACAATGAAAGACATTAGAAGACGACTAGCCATGGCACTCCAGAGGTTGCGGTGTGAAGAAACTATGGCACAACACAAGCAAAGAAACAAAAGTAAGACTTCTAAGAACATGTATATTCCCTGTGGCAACATATGTATGTGAAATGTGGACCATACTGTCGTTACTACCTGTAATACCGCTTTTTGGACGGTGTAGGACAGGAGGGACATGAGCCTGTGGAATTTAATGACCTCGTGGCAAATCGTGGACCATAACGCAAACATTAACTAACAAAATTGGAGCTATCGAAACAAGGTTTTACAAAAAAAGTTCCTAGAACATCCTTGGCAGAGAAGAGAAAAAATGCAAAGACCTGCATATCCACGAGTATTGGTTCATAAATAACATGTCCCAAACATGATGTTATTTAGGACATGTTGTGTAGTGTGATCAGCGGTGTCACAGGGACACATAGAGGATGGAGACAATCGTAGCCTGTGTGTTTGTACACAGTGTGAGAAAACCGTCCTCTAGAAATCTCATATACGTTGTAAAACTACCCTGATTTTTCTTTTTCTATATTCCTTGTTGGTGCATACATATATATGTAATCATTTATACATATGGTTTGGTGATTCGACATGTGCGGAGCTCGGGGTTTTCACTGCTCAAGTCAGAGGGGATGTTGTGAAGGGGTATTTCCGTGACTATGTGCAGTCTCACTGGGGAAATCAGGGCAGTAACTAAAGCAATGGTCTGACTGGAGTCACAGACTTTTATCCATGCAGGTTTTCTCAGTAACTCAATGAGTATGCTAGGAAGATTGAAACAGGTTGGGCTCGGAGACATTGGATGGAGTCGCTGGGAGGTCTAAGCTGACAAAAATCAGTTTTATTTTTGTGTCAGGGCATGCAGGTGTAAAGGGGAACGAACACTTCGATAGGCTTGTAAAAAGAGGGTGAGCAACGGATCAGGCTGATATTATAAATTCCCTAAGAGAGAGAGGATGTGTACATGGTTCAAGTAACAGTGGTGAATCTACAACACTAACCAGACTGCAAGAATTCCAAGTCAAGTGCGGTGTAACTAGACAAGAACACTATGCTGGTAGACAAAGAAGAATAGTAAAACAACAAAGAACTGGGGCCGTTAGTCACCACACGCTGAGAGACATACTGAGGGAAAAATCGGAGCACATATTGACAAATTTCTTCGACGTGCAGTGATGATGATCCCACGACTAAACTAAAACTAAACATATATATATATTTACTGCAGTCCACCATATTCTGTTCTCTGTTTGTACATACATTCACTATGTACCTTTTCGAAGGTTATGTGACACTTGTGAATACCATTGTTTTTATTGATAGTTTTTGACTAGTCATATTTGCTTGTTCCTTTCACAATATATTTATTTTAGCTTGTTCTTTTTATATGTTGATTATGTTACTAAAACCATATGTCTAAACTTGCAATAGAAATCTGATTTTACATAGTCTGTATGTGTGTCTTCATGTTCAATACAGATTTTGGATTGATAAATATTTTCACCATCTTGTATATTACATTGGGGTCCCTCACCTATGCTACGAAGCTCATGTGCTGCCGCTGAAATCTTCCTGTGTAAGAAAGAGATTGGAGCACATATGGTTGCGCACTTAAGTGAAATGATGATGGTCTCATCAAACAATTAATATTGCTTGAGATATTTCTGGATGTTTCTTTCAATTTTATTGTGAAGTAGTCAAGATTTAATAGTATCATTTATTAGTCCACTGTAACTTAAGCTTGAGAATTCTTAAACATTGTTAGACTGTATAGCATCTCAGGCATAGAAACTCGCTTAGCTGAGAATCGTCATGCCGCTGAGGCACAGAGAAAACAGTTTGTGCGAAAAGACAGAACACACAACACCCAGATGTCTAACCTTGATCATGTATGGCCCCCACCTGTGGTATTTGATTGATTCTATCATAGGACTCTACAGTCACCTCCGCACACACCAGAGAGGTGGAGCAGCACACATCTGAGGCTGTTGTCATCATCACTTGCGATTGACGGCTATTAATTAAGCACCTCAGGATTTTCTTATCAATTTGACTTTTGTCATTTATTTGCAATTTTAATGAAGCAACTCTATTTTGTTATTTTTTTCTGGAAATTGCACTATCCCAAGATTTTTAAATCTCAGAATCTCAATTTTTATTTAGAAATCACACTATATTTAATATCTTTTAAGAAATCACACTATATTTAGTATCTTTTTAGAAATCACACTGTATTTAGTATCTTTTTAGAAATCACATTATCTGTAGCATCTTTTAGAAATCACACTATCTCTAAGGTTTTTTAGAAATCACACTATCTCTAAGGTTTTTTAGAAATAACACTATCTTTAGCATTTTAGAAATCACACTATCTCTATTTTTGTTAAATATAGAAACCACATAATCTCTAATTGTTTAAATGACAGTGTGTCTCTAGTTTATTAGAAGTCACACTATCATGTTTATTTAGAATTGCGACTTGTTTGAAATCACTTATTGTTGTTGTTTGCACAGTGTTACCAAGACTTTAATTGTATTTCGTTTGACCTCATGAAACAATAACAGAAATTGAAGATATTAAAATGAACACTATAAGAGGGTTGCATGTACACAGAACAAGAACATCAAGAATGAAGCAAATCAGAATGAACACTATAAGAGGGTTGCATGTACACAGAACAAGAACAACATCAAGAATGAAGCAAATCAGAATGAACACTATAAGAGGGTTGCATGTACACAGAACAAGAACAACATCAAGAATGAAGCAAATCAGAATGAACACTATAAGAGGGTTGCATGTACACAGAACAAGAACAACATCAAGAATGAAGCAAATCAGAATGAACACTGTTAATACTACGTGGTATCGCCTGTGTGGGGCCGGGGCTTTCAAGGGGAGCAAGTAATAGTAACTCTGCGATCTACAAGGCATGTCATAAGAGGCGACTGTGGTAGGAGCCTAGGAAGTTACCTAGTAAATAAAAAGTGTAGCAGAAATTGAATGTGGTGGCATACTTGTAAGCACATAACTGGCACAACGTACAATCACTCCTAGGCTCAGATCACATACAAATCACAAAGAGTGGTTAACAAGTGGTCGATATGGAGCGTTCAAAGATTACGAAGAAGACTCCGTAATTTATTTAACATCCAAACGCGTTCACTTGACAATGTATACTCAGTTAGCCAGTATACTCTCTTTGAGTCATCTTTACAACATACTATAAGCCAGTATATTGACTTGGAATGGGGAAGGGTTAATATTGTTTGTTTTTGTGGTTTTTTCCTTCTAATGTTTACATCATATCATTATTGATTGATTATTTACTGATGATGATTTAGCTGACTGATCGAGTAGGGTCGAATATATTTTATTATTGTATCATTCATTGTAAATCAGACATTATTTGATTGAATTCGTGATCAATTATTGATTTTTTTTACTATAATGTATGACACAGATGGAATCAGGGACGGTTTGTTTTGTGTGCTTGGAATATGTGTTATGCTTTTTTATATTTTTTTTTTTGTAATAATAAATTGAAAAACATGTCAAAACTATTAACTACTTTTTTTTTTTTTTTTTTTTTTTGCATATTTTCTTTTTTGTTTTGAAAGTGTCACCAATTTTATATGCTACCACCAACATTGTAGACATCATCTTGAAGTGTTTGTGTGTTGTTTATAAGATTCAAGCATCTTTAAGCAGAGGCACGCCGTTTTCAACATAAGAATGAATCTTTTCTTGATTATATCGGAGCCTGTAGGCTAATACCTGTCGTTCGCTACTGCTGGTAATACCGCTTTTTAGGCGGTGTAGGACGAGGGGACATTGCTTGTGGAATTTAATGGCTGCGTCGCTAGTGTAGTCGCCACGAAACTGCTAGGATTTTCTTTATGCCCCGACAAAAAAATGTCCAGGGCTTTACCTTGATTTTAACCTGGGTCTACCGCTTGGGAGCCGCGCTCTAATCCACCCGACCAGACGCTCCATATTTGTATAGGTCAATAAACATGAAAGATAAGAATGTCTGAGAATTCCGGTAATTTGCCTTTCTGTTGTGGAGATAGATAAACAGAAATAAGAGACAAGACAGAAGTGGAAATGGATTTACAATATAAAAGAGAAGATATATTCCACATTGTGTCAATCAAAGACATTCTAGCATAGATAAGCCTGGCAGAAGTTGACACCTCATCGTCATCATCATGTGAACCACCATAATTATTGGGAATTGGATGATTGAAATACAGAGTTATTGAGAATTGAATGATTAAAATACAGAGTTATTGGGAATTGGATGATTGAAATACAGTTATTGGGAATTGGATGATTGAAATACAGTTATTGAGAATTGGATGATTGAAATACAGTTATTGAGAATTGGATGATTGAAATACAGAGTTATTGGGAATTGGATGATTGAAATACAGTTATTGAGAATTGGATGATTGAAATACAGAGTTATTGAGAATTGGATGATTGAAATACAGAGTTATTGAGAATTGGATGATTGAAATACAGAGTTATTGAGAATTGGATGATTGAAATACAGTTATTGAGAATTGGATGATTGAAATACAGTTATTGAGAATTGGATGATTGAAATACAGAGTTATTGAGAATTGGATGATTGAAATACAGAGTTATTGAGAATTGGATGATTGAAATACAGAGTTATTGAGAATTGGATGATTGAAATACAGAGTTATTGAGAATTGGATGATTGAAATACAGAGTTATTGAGAATTGGATGATTGAAATACAGAGTTATTGAGAATTGGATGATTGAAATACAGAGTTATTGAGAATTGGATGATTGAAATACAGAGTTATTGAGAATTGGATGATTGAAATACAGAGTTATTGGGAATTGGATGATTGAAATACAGAGTTATTGAGAATTGGATGATTGAAATACAGTTATTGAGAATTGGATGATTGAAATACAGTTATTGAGAATTGGATGATTGAAATACAGAGTTATTGAGAATTGGATGATTGAAATACAGAGTTATTGAGAATTGGATGATTGAAATACAGTTATTGAGAATTGGATGATTGAAATACAGTTATTGAGAATTGGATGATTGAAATACAGAGTTATTGAGAATTGGATGATTGAAATACAGAGTTATTGAGAATTGGATGATTGAAATACAGAGTTATTGAGAATTGGATGATTGAAATACAGAGTTATTGAGAATTGGATGATTGAAATACAGTTATTGAGAATTGGATGATTGAAATACAGTTATTGGGAATTGGATGATTGAAATACAGAGTTATTGAGAATTGGATGATTGAAATACAGAGTTATTGAGAATTGGATGATTGAAATACAGAGTTATTGAGAATTGGATGATTGAAATACAGAGTTATTGAGAATTGGATGATTGAAATACAGTTATTGAGAATTGGATGATTGAAATACAGTTATTGGGAATTGGATGATTGAAATACAGAGTTATTGGGAATGTGTGATAGAAACATGGGGATATTGGAAATCGATGTCGACCATATTTGATTGGCTTGTTTTTATGCTAGTGAGTTGTTTTATGAAATGACAAAACAGTAAATGCTAGACACTATCTCTGTCTCTCTCTCTCTCTCGCGATCCCCGTGACACTATCTAATTCTATTCAAAGTTCATATGAAGATCTTCCAGTCAAGTGTCGATTGTCCAACGTAACGGCAGGAAGATTTGTAAAAACTCTAGTTACTGGATCTAGTACCACATTTTTAGGCGGTGTAGGAAAGGAGAGTCGAAAGCCTGGGGAATTTAATGGTCGCATGGCTAGTGCAGTCGCCGCAATGTTGTTTTCTTTTATGTCCACAACAGCAAAAAATCCTTGGCCATACCGTGAAGTGAACACGGGTCTCCCGCATGAAAGCTGCGCTCTAATCCATTCTGCCAGACGCGATAGATAGCGTTGTCTAATAGAAGACAGAGAGTATCTGTCGCGTAGAGGTTTGCGTGCTTGCCTCTAGTTCTAAAGAGGCTGGTGGAGTAATCAGGATTTTATTCCAGTGATCCCTGATATCAGTGTAGGTGAGATCGAGTTCCTAGTCCTATCGGAGACGGACGATAAAACGTAGGTCCCGTGTTAAAGTTGAGCACGTCGAAGAAACCGTAGCAGTTGAATAGGAATAAGAATAGGCTGAAAATTTACAAGATTTAAATAAAAAATATTTGTACTGATCTCTCTTCTGTTTTGATTGCTCCATATCGACCACTTGATAAACACTCTGTGTGATTTGTATGTGATCTGAGCCTTAGAGCGATTGTACGTTGTGTCAGTTATGCGCCTACAAGTAGGCCAGCACATCCCATTTCTGCGACGCTTTTTATTTACAGTGGTAGCATCTTTAAGCCCCTACCTCAGCCGCCTCTTACGACATGCTTTCGAGGTCGCATTGGTACTATTCTTTGCTCCCGTTTCGGTCCCCGGCAAAATAGGAGGGATAGGCAGGTGCCCGCTGGCGTAGGCGATCATGGATCTCCACAAATCTCTACCTGTTTGCTATCATTTCAGATGTTGACGATCTTCCGTGCCATGAAATCAGGCTGTCCAAAAATGTATCTCTCTTTCTTCCTCTGTCTTGTCTCCCCTCGATGTTACCGGTTGTCGTAATATGTTCTAAGCCTCCCCTTCTTATTCTATACCTTCATAATAAGGAATTATAATTTTCTAGAAACTCTGGCAGCCAGTCTTTAATGAGATGACGGCACACTCTGATATTGGATGATATTATCCTCCCTCACAACACTTTGATTCTCATTTTTCTGAAAGTACGCTGGGGGGTTGTATAGAGAAGATGGATTAAGACTGTGTGCCCGAGGCTGTCGCCACGCATCTGCAAGTGAACGATTTTATTTTATCCAAACCAAACAGAAGTTAGACGGTACTGGTTGGGTAGATCACGGGGTATTTCTGTCAGGATTACTGTAATGTAAAAGCGTTCGTCTGTCGACTCGGACACAAGAGGGTTGTAGATTCAATCCCAAACCCGATTTTTCACACACGAGGAAAGGAATTGTCACTCCGATCTCCTGCATATTAGGATATTGAAATGTGAAGTGACTTCAAACCCTTAGGTCTGAAAAGGCTACCGGAATTTTTGTCCTATATAACTCGCGCTCCTATAAATAACAGTTCGGCCACCCGCTCTCTCTCTCTTTCTCTCTCTCTCTCTTTCTCTCTCTCTCTCTCTGATAATGATAATGGTGATAGCAGTGGCGGCTCGTCATTAAGGGCCAGTGGGGCGGGCCCCACCAAAAATAAGGTGTAACGTGTATTTATTATTTTATACATTAAATATAACCTAACCGAAACGACGATATTTCCGAAAATTTATGTCTGGCCCCACCAACAAAAATGATCACGAGCCGCCACTGGGGGATAGTATAATTTAATTACAAGCTACCCCATTGTCACAAATATTCTCACAACTTGGGTAACCACACATTTTGAATTATCAGTTGAGTTTGTGATTGGAGGTCTCTCTGAAGTTTTATAACTGTTGTTCTCGCTTTGATATTGGTCATTAGTTACTGAATTCAAATCACAGCACTCCAGGCAGACCAATAGGTGCTCAGTCTTCCCCAACAGATATCGAAGGCTATGCATACTGATGGTTCCTGTGACTTGCTGGTTAAACACACTTCTCTCTCTCTGCCCCTCAAACATCCAGCTCTGCTTGTACTTCATGCAATTCGAAACTCTTTAAATCGCTGGATTTATTCAACGTCAATTTTATTCTCATGAATCTGCCCAAAATCTCTGTCCCTGGTGTTTGCTATCGTCTCAGACGTTCACGCTCCTCGGTGCCATGAAGTCAGGCTATCCAACATTTTCTGGTCAATGTTACTAAAGTGATATGTCTCCGAGATCTTCCTTACTCAGAAATAAATCGAAGTACGCATGTTTATTCCACCGATAAGGATCTCCATGGCGAAGTGGTTAAGACGTTTACTTGTCGTTCTAAATGGTGAGGGTTCGAATCCGGATCTAGTCACATGTGTAATTTTTCATGGGATCCCTAGGATTGTTGTTGAAGCCTACAGAGTTCGTGCTTTGTGTAACACTCTCTGCATATGACGTAGTATTTCTACTGACAGGGACGGGGCCATATGGGAAAACCCGATGCAATGAAGTCAACCCGTCACATTTAGACCTATTTATTATTCATCCTTACAAACTACCAACTTAACAACACTATATGATCTGTGCTATATTTGCGCTTTTAAAAAGTGAGTATACCTCCGTTAGAGCAATACGACAAACACATTCACATTTCGGCCAAAGTGTATGAATATTATTCAACACGACCGCACGTGTGATGTCGGGGCCTGCAAAGAGAAGTACCACTACGACCTACAAGGCATGTCATAAGAGTCGACTGATGAAGGACCTAAGGAAGCTACCCTAGTAAATAAAAAGCGTCACAGAAATCGGATGTGCTGGCCTACTTGTAAGCGCACAACTGGCACAATGTACAATCGCTTTTAGGCTCAGATCACATACAAATCACAAAGTGTGGTTTAACAAATGGTCGATATGGAGCGTTAGAAGAAGACCCTTTTCTAAAAATGCAACCTTAGTGAAATCTTACAACTTGATTTTAGATAAAGGACAATATTTAGATTTGATGTCAAATGGTTCACACACGTATCAAAGTTACCACAAAATAGACACGCGCTAAGAGACAACGGCAACAGACCCAGCGGACGACCACGTAAACGATGGACCGACGAAATATCCGAGACACTAAATTTCACCTTGCACAAAGTACATAAAGGCTAACTCCAGTTGCCTCCTCTTTAGACCTGACGCCGAAATGCAAAACAAGGATAGAGAATAAATATATAGATTTAAAAAAAAGAAAGATAAAAGATATGATATATAGATAACATATCGGTCTCAGTTCCATGGAGGAGATTGAGCGAGTTGCCCAGGATAGAGCGGTATGGAGAAATTACTTGCAGGCCCTATGTAACGTATAACGGTACGAGAGGAATTTTTTTATATAGATAACAGCAACCAGACGAGGGTGAACAAATAGAGGTTGAATAATTTAATTTAGAAATCGTTTTCCGAAGTATCATACAAGAATGCCTAAACATGAAATGGGATTTTTTTTAAATTTTAAATGGAAGAACCCAGAAAGAGTTCTGTGTACCATCCCCATTTTAGGTAATCCTGAAGCAAGGTGTTGTTAAACCAGGTTTTGAGAGATGTTTTTGTATCTTTGTCTTGATCGTTGTCTTTACCAACTGTTTTCCTGTATGATGATGATGATGATGCACAGCAGGTTCATGTGCCAGCCTTACCCGTCTTAAGTGTTGTAGCTCTTCATGTGTGTACCTTTTCCCTCCCCCTCTCTGTTGCCATCGGGATTGTCCAAATGTTGGAGCCCTTACAGATATGCAAATATTAGAACTATGTCTGTCTGTCTGTCTGTCTGTACGACATGTCTACTTAAAGAAATTAATAAACTAGGCATAATGCTGACAAAAATAAGATAACTTGACTTTGAGTTTTGTTTTGTATTTTGTTTTTATATTGTTATTTTTGTATAGTGTTGTTCGTCTGTTTGGTTATGTTTTTCTGTTGTATCTGTTCTTTTCCATTTTTAGAAGTTTGTCGTTTTTGTTCGTATTAATGCTGTGTTATTGATGATGTTGGTCGGGAGGATGGTGTAGAGGGTTGTGATGATACTGATGGGATGGGTATGACGATGTCTGGGGGTGATGATGATGAGGATACTGACGGAGGTGATAAGGATGATGATGGTGGTGCTGATGATGACGGCGGTAATGATAATGATGACGGTGGTGCTGATGATGATGAGGATCCTGTCGGTGATGATATGGATGATGAGAATACTGTCGATTTTGATAATGTTGCTGATGATAGGGTATCGACTGTGGTGATGAGGATACTGTCGGTGGTGATAAAGGTGCTGATAATAGTGGTATCGACTGTGGTGATGAGGATACTGTCGGTGGTGATAAAGGTGCTGATGATAGGGGTACCAACTGTGGTGATGAGGATACTGTCGGTGGTGATAAAGATGCTGATGATAGGGGTACCGACTGAGGTGATGAGGATACTGTCGGTGGTGATAAAGATGCTGATGATAAGGGTATCGACTGTGGTGATGAGGATACTGTCGGTGGTGATGATGGTGGTGATGATGATGGTGATGATGACGAGGATACTATCGGTGGAGATAATGATGATGAGGGTACTATTGGTGGTGATGAGAATGAGGGTACTGTCCGTGGTGATGTTGATGATGACGATGGTGTTGATTATTACATTGGTAAAGACGATGGTGGGAATGGATGAGGTCGATGATAATGGTGATGATTCCATGAGCTTGTAACTTTTATACAACAGTTGTCATCACTTACAACTGGAACTAAAAGAACCAGAAATCCTTCTTGATATCTATTATTCAAATAAGTTTTCTGATCATATTCTTAGTTTAAAACAATAAATGCACTAAAGCAGTGATCCTCAGCTTTGTTAAGTCGGGAGACCCAGCCAAAACAGATGTTATCTTTTTTTTCTTTAAATTAACAGAGAAACAAAAAACTAACAAACATATTGTCATAACATTTGGTTAGTTGCAAAAGATATTGTTTTTGATGATAAACAAAGATTAGTTCATGAATTGTATTTTTTTAAAATTTAAAATAATAAATTATCGTGAAAAGAAGTGTATCTGTTTAAACACGTAATCACAAAGTACTGTAGTTTTACAAATTACAAAAATAATGACAAAATACAGCAACGTTTCGACCAACAAGGCCTTTATCAAGCAAACGAACAACAGGAGTGACAAATTTAAAAAACAAATGGACGACCAAAAATTAACGTTTCTAATGAAAATCTGGAAATAAAAACGAAAATCTGGGAATAAAAACGAATAACGAAATAAATGTAACACAAAAACACACATAAAAACTAGAAATAGAACGGAAGAGAAACAATGAAAAATCTAGTAAATATATAACTTGAATACATGCAACATATACCCATATAGATTACAAGGCATGGGAAGAGAAAGTACTAAGAAGCATAGGAATGTAATACGTTGAGCCCACGTGGTCGCAAGGTACCATACAAAGAAATCAACAAATTCTCCAGAGCAAATCGATCATCTGAGGAACACGATCGGATGGCTGTGACCTGGGCATCATGATCTCCTAAGTAGCCAGTATCATTGAAATGGGTGGCTACAGGGGTCAGAGAGCATTGGTGTATGTCGCGCAAGTGTTGGGCGAATCGGTCACTGAGCCTCTTGCCTGTGTCGTCGATATAAGCCTTGTTACACCGCTTACAGATAATGGCATAGATAAGATTACGGGACTCGCATGTGAAACCATCGTCAATAAGAAACGTGGCTAAAGGAAAAAATACAGTACGCGTCTGTATCACATAAGCCCACGTGTTGCAACGCCGACGGCCACACTGAACAGTGCCAAAATGAGTCTGGATATTGGACTTCAGGCGACTGTGTACCAACATATCCTTAAGACTTCTGTCCCGTCTGTAAGCCACCAAAGGATAGTTGGGGAAGACAGAACGGGTCTCAGGATCTGACTTAAGGGTAGACAGATGACGGAATAAAACATTTTTCACCAGTGAACTATGGGGGTGGAAAGTTAATATAAATTGTACTCTGTCTGAGTTAGTGGTCCTATGCTGGCTGGTGAGGGCCTGCTGGCGAGTGATTTTCTGAACTCGATGCATAGCCCAGACAAGCACCCTCTCCGGGTATAGGCGCCTGCGAAAGAAATCAAGCATCTCGCGAGCTCTCTCAAGAAAATCATCGTCCTCGCTACGAAGGCGCAAGAGCTGCGAGAATGGCAAAGAGTCACGACAAGCCCGGGGATGGGAAGAAGTATAAAGGAGAAACTATGTGCATCAGTAGGTTTGTAATGTACTGATGTAGTGATAGTGGATAGGCGTATGGAGATAGTAATGTCAAGAAAGTTGACACAAGTAGTGGAGATGTGAGAAGTAAAACGAATAGAAGGGTTGAAAACATTAATGAAATTAATGAAGCGTGATAAATAGGCTTCAGGTATATCAGTAATGCCAATAGTCATCAACGTATCTGTGATAGACAGACGGAAGGGGCCATCATATGTAGTCCATACTAGGTGTTCAAGATAACCCATGAATAGACAAGCATAACTAGGTCCCATTTTAGTACCCATGGCAACCCCACTGATCTGCTCAAAGAATTGGTCATTAAACTGAATTGGCAAAACACGTGGGCTCAACGTATTACATTCCTATGCTTCTTAGTACTTTCTCTTCCCATGCCTTGTAATCTATATGGGTATATGTTGCATGTATTCAAGTTATATATTTACTAGATTTTTCATTGTTTCTCTTTCGTTCTATATTTAGTTTTTATGTGTGTTTTGTGTGTTACATTTATTTCGTTATTCGTTTTTATTCCCAGATTTTCGTTTTTATTTCCAGATTTTCATTAGAAACGTTTGTTTTTGGTCGTCCAATTGTTTTTTAAAATTTGTCACTCCTGTTGTTCGTTTGCCTTGTTGGTCGAAACGTTTGCTGTATTTTGTCATTGTTTTTGTAATTTGTAAAACTACAGTACTTTGTAATTACGTGTTTTGCCAATCAAATAGTTTTACTGCAGTCTCATCTGTTTTGTGAATATCTGTTTAAATAGCGTTTCGATATAAAATTGAGATTCACGCTATAATTATGGGTGATATGTGCATCCAATGCTGGTTTGGCATTCTTTGCAATTCTTATGTTAGTGAAATTCACTCCCCGATGCAGGAAGGTTCTGGTGATGTGATTTGATGACTGACAGAAGAAGTGAATTATACAGTTTCATTGAAGCTACTCGTACTGTGATCTGATGAAGGACAGAAGAAGTGAATCATACATTTCATTGAAACTACTGGTACTGTGATCTGATGACTGACAGAAGAAGTGAATCATACAGTTCATTGAAACTACTGGTACTGTGATCTGATGACTGACAGAAGAAGTGAATCATACAGTTTCATTGAAGCTACTGGTACTGTGATCTGATGAAGGACAGAAGAAGTGAATCATACAGTTCATTGAAACTACTGGTACTGTGATCTGATGAAGGACAGAAGAAGTGAATCATACAGTTTCATTGAAGCTACTAGTACTGTGATCTGATGACTGACAGTTGAAGTGAATCATACAGTTCATTGAAGCTACTGGTACTGTGATCTGATGAAGGACAGAAGAAGTGAATCATACAGTGTATTGAAGGTACTAGTACTGTGATCTGATGACTGACAGAAGTAAATCCTACAGTTCATCGAAGCTACTAGTAATGTGATCTGATGACTGACAGAAGAACGACATCAATAATAAAAAAAACAAGATAACAAACCAAAAACTAACAGTAATCTCAAACATTCGAAATATAAAATTACGCCCATCTTTGTAAAGAAAAGACACACACAAGAAAAGACACACACATACACGTGCCAATAAGTACACACTCCATTTGTCCAAACAGAATCTTTCCCAGCTGGCTTGCTTGCGTTATAAGAACCTTGTGGTGCCGTCTGCGCATAAATTATTTTCTTCCAACTTTAAAAGCTTTGCCTTTGAAGATTGTCCGTATTCCAAGAAGTGCCCTATTTACAGCTAGCCGGATAAAAAATTTTACCGCATAAAAGTGTTCTGTTTACAAATTGAAGTTTAAAAACAAAAACGGAAAAAACAGAAAAAAGGAAAATGTCTGCAGGCCATGGCAAAAGCAAACACACAACTCAACGACAGCACACGTGATCTAAAATTGTATAGCTGGTTCGCGCGTGCGTCAGTTATGCTGCACCGTTTTGTGAATCTTCAGCTCTTCAAATGTAGTCGGCTGCTGCAGTTTTCATGCAGCTTATGCTGTAAAACCAAGTGTTTCTCAACATGGGGAATACGCCCCCACAGCGAGGGGTCATTTGAATAATTTAGAAGAATTAAAGAATGATATTATCGCTGAAAGAAGAGACCGGTTTAAAAATGAAGACATCTGCAAAAAAAGGTGGGTACAACATCAAAACTGAACTTCATCAAGAAACAATAGACTTCATCAATAAACAATAGACTTCATCAAGAAACAATAAATTAAATGGTTTAATAAATTTTAAAAAATAAACATAAGCAGATTACCAACAGAAAGTGCGCATCAAAAAGCAATGTTACACCGATACAGTGGATGCAAATAAAAAGGTCGCCCACGCAAAATGTAAAGCTCAGAGGTCACAGAGGAGGTGAAAAACACTGTTTATGAAGAGTACACAAAAGACCGTTCTATAAATCTCTTTTATCCTGACACTGTGAGGCACAACATGATCAGAGAGACGAAAGAGTAAAAAAAACCACACAATTATAAGCGCTAAACTCGCTTTCGTTTCCGTTTGGAATATCTTCATTGTAGTCATAACATATCTTTAGGGACTATGATCTCCTTCGTAATATCTCCAACAGCGTCCAACATTAGCAGTTGAATGTTGATTGATGTGTCTACTCATATACATGTTCTGCTGTCCTTTTCTGGTCACTCCAATTTTCATTCCAAGCAATTGCAATGTGGCAGTTGAGGTAGATTGGTTTAAATAAATATCCTTGTTACGACCACACTCTGTGACGGAGTTCAGAATGTCATCTCTATCAATTGGCTGACCCCCTGATATGGTGGTAGAGCCAGCCAGCCCGTCTGTTTTCTCATTGCCATCGACACGCATGTTCAGTAGAAAGAAGATCACTGTAATTCTGCGAATTTTGAACGCTTGTAGTGATTCAGTCCATTGCCTGCTCACTGAACCAGCCTCCACCTTTCGGGTGATGCTCAATAAATCACTCAGAATACACGCATGAATATAGTTTTGTGACTTCAGTCAGAGTAGTGCCTTAGTTACCGCCAGTACTTCTATTGTCAAGCTATTTGTTGCTATGAGAAATGCACCACTGGCTTTCTTATCCTTTCTGTCGTGAGCTTGTAGTGAAGATTATATATATATATATATATATATATATATATATAGAGAGAGAGAGAGAGAGAGAGAGAGAGTGGGAGGGAGGGAGAGAGAGAGAGAAGAGAGTAACATTACAACAGTTTACGCCTATGTGTTGCCGGGATCCGCAAGGGAAGCAAAGATTAATAACCTCCTACAAGGCATGTCGTAAAAGGCGACAGAGGTAGGGACCTAGTGAAGCTACCTAGTAAATAAAAGCGTTTCGAAATCGGATGTGCCAGCCTACTTGTAGGTGCATAACTGGCACAACGTATAATCGCTCTTAGGGTCAGATCACATACAAATCACACAGAGTTGTTAACAAGTCATCGATATGGAGCGTTTGAAGAAGAAGAAGACAACTATATACTTGTGTTGACTTGTTCTTATGAGATGTCTAAATATATTATAATGAACTTGGTTGACTTGTTCTTATGAGATGTCTAAATATATTATAATGAACTTGGTTGACTTGTTCTTATGAGATGTCTAAATATATTATAATGAACTTGGTTGACTTGTTCTTATGAGATGTCTAAATATATTATAATGAACTTGGTTGACTTGTTCTTATGAGATGTCTAAATATATTATAATGAACTTGGTTGACTTGTTCTTATGAGATGTCTAAATATATTATAATGAACTTGGTTGACTTGTTCTTATGAGATGTCTAAATATATTATAATGAACTTGGTTGACTTGTTCTTATGAAATGTCTAAATATATTATAATGAACTTGGTTGACTTGTTCTTATGAGATGTCTAAATATATTATAATGAACTGTGTTGACTTGTTCTTATGAGATGTCTAAATATATTATAATGAACTTGGTTGACTTGTTCTTATGAGATGTCTAAATATATTATAATGAACTTGGTTGGCTTGTTCTTATGAGATGTCTAAATATATTATAATGAACTTGGTTGACTTGTTCTTATGAGATGTCTAAATATATTATAATGAACTGTGTTGGCTTGTTCTTAGAGAAGTGAAGAACTTTCAATAATTACTTGAGACGATGAGGTGCAGAATTTATAAAAAGTTGAGAACCTCTGCTCTTAAATCTAAGGACGCTAAGTATGTCTGCTAGCTAAGAACATGTCTCCTAGAACATCGGTTGTTATGATGTCCTTTGTGATGGATGGAACAGTTTTTGAAATCTCCTCCGATATCTGACGTGTTATGAAAATTTACAAAACTACGATATGCAATGTACTATAACTAGCAGGGAAGATGGAAGGGGGTGTGGCTAAATGGTTAAGCATTTGTCTTGTTTCAGAAGGTCAAGGGTTCAAATTTGGACCACGTTCGAAATATGTTCACGAGTGCATTTTTTTCCAGAAACCCACTAGGACTTTTGCCGGAGCTAAGGAGTTCGGGCTTTGTACAATATTCTACGCAGGTGGCGTGTTATTTCTATGGAGAGGGACATAGCCATATTGGGGTAAAACCCAGTGCAATGTAGTCAATACTTTGTTTTTTTTACCCTAACGACTAGATTAGTGTTATCTAACGCGGCGCCCCCGTGCGCCATGGCATACTTGATATTCATTCCTAGCGCCCTGTTTTGCTTCACCCACTTTAACGTGTCCTCCAGTGCTATATTGAGCTAATGCTGATGTATGGCAGCGAATCATGGACAATGAACAAACAATCAATAAGATCACTGGAAGCCACAGAGATGTAGTTTTACAGAAGAATGCTGAAAATTTCATGGAGAGCTAAGAAAACAAATGAGGAGGTTTTAAATCAGGCCTGCACACAAAGAAACATTATGAAAGGAATAAGAATCAGACAATGAAGGTTCTTCGGACATATAACAGTTGTCAGTTATATGAGGACTATCATCATAGCACTCCGGACATGTCCATAGGTGTTCCAATCTCCGCCTCAGCAAATCCAGCAGCGTCCAGCGACCCAACACGCCAGTTCGATGTTGATTAATCAATCTCTTTGCATATTTAGTATGTCGTTCTTTTCGGGCTGCACCAATATTGACATCCATCTCTTTCAATCGGGTCAGCGAGTGGGATTCACAGCCCTGAAACTCCTCTGTTCGGAAAGACTCTCTCAATGCGTGAAGAATGTCATTTCGATCCATGGCAGCTCCCTCTGTTTTAAACCTTCTCCGGACATATAATGCGAAGAGAAGGTTTAGAACATTTGGTGACAAAAGTTAAAATTCGTGGAAGGAGAGATCGTGGAAGACAGAGATAGACGATGTTGGATGGTCTAGCATCTTGGTTCGACAAAATATTGACGTCAGAACTGATTACCAACACGAAGGAGAAAGAGAGTTGTGGAGAGACATGATCGCCTACGCTGGCAGGCACGGCACTTGACTTATTGACTTTAACGTTTTCAGAATTAAATTAAAAAGAGCATGGATAAAAAAAACTGGTATGTTTCATTGCTTTTTATTTGTAGCATTCCTATTGAGTATTATGTCTTCTTTTCTGCTTGTCTCCCTTTCTTCAGGACATCTCCCTCGTGGAGTCATCGGAATATTTTTCCAGAGATCCCTGATCTCAGTGTAGGGGAGATCAAGTTCCTAGTCCTATCGTACGATAAAACGTAGTTCTCATGTTTAATTTGAGCAAGTAAAAGAAACCATTGGGAGTTTAAAATTGAGAAGAGCAGGATGGAAAGCAAAATTCATTAGAAAAAGATTAAAAATAACATTCCTACAAAAATATCTTTACCATCTTCAAAATTACACTAGGGACCCTCGCCGAAGCTACGGAGTTCGTGTACTGCAGCTGAGATCTTGTGTAAGAAAGAGATCGAAGCACACATGGTTACTCACCGAAGTGTAATGATGATGGTCCTATCAATCAATCCCTGACTCTATTCATTCGTGCAACATCTATTCATCCGTGCAACATCTATTCATCCGTGCAACATCTCCAGGTAAAAACATTAACCCATTCATCCTTCTAAGCTGCTAAACTGGTTCACGGTATATTTGAAGGCCACACAAAACCAGTATACTGGCTAATATAAGATGTCGTTACTGCCTGTGGTACCGCATTTTAGGACGGTCAAGGACAGGTGGTACGGGAACCTGTGGGGTTTAATGGCCGCATGTGACTAGTGCCCAGGCAGCGGCTTTTCAGCTCTTTTCGATTTTGAACTGCCAAGGGTTCTTTTTCGTGCTCAACTTGATCACAAGACCTACGTTTTATCATCCGTCTCCGATAAGACTAGGAACTCGATCTCACCTACCCTGAGAACAGCAATCTCTGGAAAAATATCAAGATGTCTTCACGTGGGAGCGAACCTGATACCTTTAGGCACGAGATACGAGTACCTAACCTCTACACCACAGAGATCACTGAAAGCAGTGGATGAGCGAGCATCCATGTAAGATTAAGTGGATAAGAAGGAAACCCGCTTTGATTTGTTGAGCTAGAGTGAAGTGTGAGTGCTGAAGGAAAGCAGACATTTCTGCTGTTCTTTGTAGCCAAGTGCTCAAGTGTATGGGTTCACCGAGGGCGAGACATCGAATTGATGATGTCAATGATGATCAGGTCAGATCAAGTGGCGTCTTCACTACAATACTAAATGCAACAGAGCTTTGATATTTTCTGTTTATTATTGTTAAGATGGTTGTGGGGTGGGGGGTAGAGAACAATAAAGTGTATTTTATGGAGACAAAAAGAAATATTTTAAAAAATATAACTTATTGACATATTGTGATGAAACGAAATATTGAAAGTATTTTCCTTCCCCACCTCCTCCACCGCCATCAGGAAGAAGGAATATAAACCTAAGTGCCTCGGTTTGTTTTTTTGGGTTTTTTCCGATCCAGAAGCACTTGAGCTTTTTCAGCTCTTCGGCTCGGTGCCATGGACATCGTAACCCTTCGGTTCGGTGCCACGAAGACCATAAATCTGGAGTACCTGTGGCTTTTTCTGCCAGCCCACGGAATTGAACCCGTACTCACAGAGGCTTAGGTGCCTCGGTTAAAGAGCGTGCTATGGCGATTTATAAGGCGAAGTAGTCAATGTAATTTGTTTTTCGTTGTGAAGGTCATGGGTACAAATCAGGATACGCCGTGTGGTGCCGGAACTCGCAATGGGAGCAAAGAATAGTACCACTACGACCTGCAAGGCATGTCTTAAGAGGCGACTGAGGTAGATGCCAAGGAAGCTATCCTAGTAAATAAAAAGCATCGCAGAAATCGGATATATAGACAATATTTCAAGCGAACGAACGGGATGAAGGATACAAGAGACAACATTGAATATATAGACAATATTTCAAGCGAATGAAATGAAGGAAGGATACAAGAGACAACATTGAATATATAGATAATATTTCAAGCAAACGAAAGGAAGGAAAGATACAAGAGACAACATTGAATATATAGATAATATTTTAAGCGAACGAAAGGAATGAAGGATACAAGAGATAACATTGAATATATAGACAATATTTCAAGCAAACGAAAGGAAGGAAGGATACAAGAGACAACATTGAATATATAGACAATATTTCAAGCAAAAGAAAGCAAGGAAGGATACAGAGACAACATTGAATATGTAGACAATATTTCAAGCGAACGAAAGGAAGGAAGGATACAAGAGACAACATTGAATATAAAGACAATATTTCAAGCAAACGAAAGGAAGGAAGGATACAAGAGACAACATTGAATATATAGACAATATTTTAAGCAAACGAAAGGAAGGAAAGATACAAGAGACAACATTGAATATATAGATAATATTTCAAGCGAACGAAAGGAATGAAGGATACAAGAGACAACATTGAATATATAGACAATATTTCAAGCGAACGAAAGGAAGGAAGGATACAAGCCAACCTGGTATAAGGAAAATCAAGTCTTCCACTTCTTTTGTCAGTGAACTTGATCAGAAGAAATGATCAGGGAGAGTATCGGAATATCAATGACCATGATCTCTCTGCATTATCTGCTATTAGACGTGATGATGAAGATGATGATGATAAGGATGGTGATGATAAATATGATGGTGATGATAATGATGGTGATGATAATGATGATAATGATGGTGATGATAATGATAATAATGATAATGATGTTGGTGACAATGATGGTGATGATAATGGTGGTGATGATAATGGTGGTGATGATAATGATGATAATGATGGTGATGATAATGATGATAATGATAATGATGATAATGATGGTGATAATAATGATGATGATAATGATGGTGATAATAATTATGGTGATGATAATGATGGTGATAATGATGGTGATAATGATAATGGTGATAATGATGGTGATAATGCTGGTGATGATAATGATGGTGATGATAATGATGATAATGATAATGATGATAATGATGGTAAAATAATGATGATAATGATAATGATGATAATGATGGTCATAATGATGGTGACAATGATAGTAATAATGATAATG
This sequence comes from Arion vulgaris, assembly GCA_020796225.1. Taxonomy (NCBI): domain Eukaryota; kingdom Metazoa; phylum Mollusca; class Gastropoda; order Stylommatophora; family Arionidae; genus Arion; species Arion vulgaris. Next base: position 52,264,590 of record CM036764.1, read on the forward strand.
GTGATAATGATGGTGATAATGATGGTGATGATAATGATGATGATAATGCTGGTGATGATAATGATGGTGATAATGATGGTGATGATAATGGTGGAGATGATAATGATGGTGATGATAATGGTGGTGATAATGATGGTGATGATAATGGTGGTGATGATAATGGTGGTGATGATAATGATGGTGATGATAATGGTGGTGATGATAATGATGGTGATGATAATGATGATAATGATGGTGACGATGATGATGGTGATGATAGCGATAATAATGATAATGATGGTGATGATAACATTGAAGATGATTTTCATTCTTTATTCTCATTAAAACTCATTCTAACATGTGCTTGTATTTTGTTTTTCAAATATCAAACACATGCAGTCACGCCCCCCTGGTTTAGCACTGTTGTGTGTGTCGTTGAGTATTCAATACCTGGTTACGCATGACGTAATATAGGTGGTCATGCTATATTGATTTTGTTCTGTCATGTGTGTCGATCTAAAGTTTGCATCAATATTGTTGTGGTTTTTTTGTGTGTTCTTTTTTTCTATTCTGTATTTGTTCTCACCGATAAAATGTACTGTTCAGAAGCTGAACTTGATCAAATCGATGTTACTCGAAGTTACAAATCTTCTTCTTCTTTCAACGCTTCATATCAACAACTTGTTAATCACTCTTTGGGATTGTGTGTGTGATCTGAGCCTAAGATCGATTGTGCATTGTGCCAGTTATGAGCCTACAAATAGGCCTGCGCATTCGATTTCTGCGGCGCTTTTTATTTACTAGGGTAGCTTTCCTAGAGCCCTACCTGAGCTGCCTCTTACGACATGCCTTATAAGTCGCGTGGTTATTATTCTTTTCTCCCATTGTGGAAGATACAAATAATTTCTATCTATCTATTATCTAATCCTGTTTTGTCTTTCAGCGTCAGGTCGAACGAAGAGACACTGGAGCACGCTACCATATGCGTTTTGTACTAGATAAAATTTTGTGACTCTGATATTCCGTCGATCCATCGCTTACGTGGTCGTCCTCTTGGTCTGTTGCCATTGTATCTTGAATGCTAGTTCTCTTTGTTGGAGACTGTCTTGTTCAAACCATTTAACCTCTTGTTTCTTTATATATTGTAGCAGTGGCGGCTTGTCATTAAGGGCCTGCGGGGCCAGGCCCCACCAAAATTAATGTGTAAGGTGTATTTTTTAAAATAAATTAACATATAACCTAAAACAAAACCATGATTTTATCCGAAAATGTTTGTCTGGCCCCACCAACAAAAATGATCACGAGCCTCCACTGTATTGTAGCATCGGCAAAGATCCCACTCTGCTTCTGATTTCATCACTTCTGATTGTATCTCTTCTTGTTACACTTAGAATTCGTACACACTTCATCTCTGTCGTTTAGATTCTTCTTGTCTCATTTGTTGTTAGTGTCCGGGTCTGACACTGATAGCACAGAGTTGGTTCGAAATCTATGTTGTCCAGGTCTGACACTGATAGCACAGAGTTGGTTAGAAATCTATGTTGTCCAGGTCTGACACTGATAGCACAGAGTTGGTTAGAAATCTATGTTGTCCATGTCTGACACTGATAGCACAAAGTTGGTCAGAAAACTGTGTTGTCCATGTCTGACACTGATAGCACAGAGTTGGTAAGAAAACTGTGTTGTCCATGTCTGACACTGATAGCACAAAGTTGGTAAGAAAACTATGTTGAACATTGCTCTCTTGGTGTCTATCGCACCGTGCTTGTTTGTCAGTATTGGGGACATTTGTCCAATAATCTGGTATGCCTTACTACATCTGTGTACAAAATAAACTATATGTACGTAAACAGGATAAAATCGTATGCTTCTTACAAATACAAACAAATTATGCAGAAATAAAAAAATAAAAAACGGTTGTTGCTGCCTGTGATACTCGTTTTTAGGGTGGTATAGGTGGTGGAGGGGGACATGTGCCTGTGGAATTTAATGGCCGCATAGCTAGTACAGTCGCCACGAAACTGTTCATGTTATGATATTTATGTAGTTTCCTAACAGAACAAAAACTCATTGCCCCCTGCAAAAACAGATATTTTTGACCGAATTTTGAGGAAATATTTACCCAAAAATCTATAAATAATTTAATATTTAATATATCCTAAAAATCATGTGTAACATTTTAGATATTACAATTGCGCACATTAGAGTGAAAACAGAATTCATTTACATTCATTAGATTCAGAGCCTTAGGGATTTAAAAAAAATTTTCTTGCGGCCATTTTGTATTGTTTCCATGGCAACGCTTTGACATTTTTAAACTCATTTTTTCTACTATTCTAAGTCATAATCTTTCAAAATGGTTATACAAATTTTACATTAATGTGAAAACAATGAAAATAGCTTCTTGATCCCCGTACCACAGAATCCCCCCTTAACGTGGATTGAACCCGACTATCTAACATGGGAGTCTCGTACCCTAACCCATACGACCAGACGCTCATTACATAAACTGGATAAAATTTGATGTTTCTAGAACAGCGGTTCCCAAACTTTGCATTACCGTGGACCCCCCTTTTAGATACATTTTGTTGTCGCGGAGTTCCAAAAGTTTATATATACGAAAATCTTCTAGCTTCTTTCTTTCTTTCTTCTAGCGATGAAGTTATTATTACATCACATCAACAGTCAAGCTGGCTCCAATTTCTCAGATTGCTGGAAACTTCAAATGATCTTGCATTTTGTTTTGTTCGACATTTAGACTCCGGTCTGATCCGGGTCCTTTGATTTCGCAACGGAACTAGTTTACCACTGTTTTTATAAATATTTATACAATTTATTTTTGTTTCAAATATCAGATCATAATATTTCTTCAAGTGCTTGAGGACCCTATGTGAGAACCTTGCGACCCCCCGGGACGCCAGTTTTGGAAACACTGTCACAGAAGATCCAGCATAAGAGGAGCAGTAAACTGGTTTAGCAGTCGCAGTGTCCTTTAGGAATAAACGTTTTGGAGATGTTTACAGCCTAAGGCTCACGACTGATGTTTTTTTTTCCGCACCTTCAAGCTGAAGTTTGAGAATGAAAGAAGAAGACCAAATGTAAAAGGCCGGACCATGTTACCACCAATCGCTCCCATTATAAACAATAGACCTCAGGTGAAAGCTTGCTCTCAGGTAATGGAAGACAAACATAGGCACACGGAACATCAACTCGTCACTTCTATAACTCGCGCCACTGAATAGCCTGGGGCATTTGGGTCCTGTTATTGTCTTTCGCACAACATGGCGACAGCGTCTGTAGCAACCACCACATATGCAACACACATGCGCATAGCTCTGTGGGTAAATGATGTCGTTTCCTGTCCTAATGGCGTTGCCAGTGTTGTCATAATATCGAATAACGTCGAGACACAATGAAATAGTTTTATTTCGATAACTTTTTTTTACCTTCGAATTTTCTCTCACGGACAGATACAATCGTCACAGGCAAGAGTCATATAGGGGCGTATCATAGATGGATGTATGGACGGTAACCAGACATTTGCACATTTGATATTAGCACATTGACGGTTGCGTACCTTACAGTAGCTCACTTGACCGATGCACATATAGCTTCATCTCATATTAAACGAATAAAACAACATTATATTTGTCTATGTTTAGTTCTCTATGTTCTGTAAAATGTTCAATTGTCTACGTGTACAACTGTCTATATGTGCATCGGTCAAGTGTGCTAATGTAAGGTACGCAACCGTCATTGTGCTAATATCAAATGTGCAAATGTCTGGGAACCATGTATGGACGTATCTTAGGTGGGGTGTATGGGCGTGTCATAAGTGGGATGCAGGGACCTGTCATAGATGGGATGTAGGGGCGTATCATAGATGGATGTATGGGCATATAATAGGTGGGATGTACGGACCTGTCGTAGATGGGATGTAGGGGCGTAACAAAGATGGAATGTATGGGCATATCATAGGTGAGATGTCATGTCATAGATGGGATATAGGGGCGTATCATGGATGGGATGTAGGGACGTATCAAAGATGGGACGCAGGGGCGTATCACAGATGTGTACACTAGTACTTTCTAGACTTAATTATCTAAATGATGTAAGTTGGTCAAATTTTATGAAGTCTCATAAAATAACTTGTTCTGATCAGAACTTTGCCACCCTATCATTCCTACGCCTCTGCAGCCACCATGCTCAAGTCAACAGTTACATTTTGACTCCACCCTATCATTCCTTCGCCTCTGCAGCCACCATGCTCAAGTCAACAGTTACATTCTGACTCCACCCTATCATTCCTTCGTCTCTGCAGCCACCATGCTCAAGTCAACAGTTACATTCTGACTGCACCCTATCATTCCTTCGCCTCTGCAGCCACCATGCTCAAGTCAACAGTTACATTCTGACTCCAGCGTCTCCTATAGTGACACTCAAATATATATTGAATTAATCCAGCGATTGTAGGGGTTGGGAATTACAAGTTGTAAATGTAAAGCTGGATTATTAAGGTGCAGACAGAGGTGTTTAACAAGCGAGCCATCGGAACTATCAGTATGCATATCTTTCGACATCTGTTGGCAGGGCCGTGCTTTTCTATGATACATACAGGCGCGACCGCATCAGGCTGTACGGAAGGGATGGGGAGGGGGACATAAGCGCGAAGTCAAAATACAATTTGAATCATTCAATAATTAAAAATCTTTATGCAGCGCTTATTGCAGTTGATAGTTGATATCATTATTTTAAAAGTAGTTTATTTTTTCAAAATTAAAATAGTATTCATACATTTTGTGCAATTTTTTGTTTAAGCTTAATCCAAGTTTATTTTAAAGAAAAAAACATTTAAGGGGCGGAATTTCGAAGACTTGCATCTTACTGAGAAAATATATCGCACGGTCATGTCTATTGCGGAAGACTGAGCACCAATGGGTCTGCCTGGAGTGCTGTGAGTTCCTTACACTAACCAATAAACAATCCATCTTCTCCATGGTCTTCCTCTTCTCATCTTTGCGACGATGCCTCCTTCAATAATGGTCTTTAAAACCCTTCGTGTTTTATTTTAATATGTCCAAAATATTTCAATGCTTTTATCAAATACTGCAACTTATATTCGGTAGTTCTGGCGATGTGAACAATAACGTGTGGTGAAGCACGATGCTCGACAGGGATCATGACTAGATTACAACTCGGGGTTCAGTCTCATTAGAAAGATGGTGGTTGGTACATCTATTGTTAGTTTCGTAATTCGTTGTAGTAGTAGTAGTAGCAGCAGTAGTAGTAGTAGTAGTAGTAATATTAGTAGTAGTAGTAGTAGTAGTAATATTAGTAGTAGTAGTAGTAATATTAGTAGTAGTCGTAGTAGTAGCAGTAGTAATAGTTGTTTAGCAGTTGTAGTAGTAGTAGTAGTAATAGTAGTAGTAGTAATATTAGTAGTAGTAGTAGTAGTAGTAATAGTAGTAGCAGTAGCAGAAGTCGTAGTTAGTAATAGTAGTAGTAGTATCGGTAGTAGTAGCGGTAGTAGTAGTAGTAGTAGTAATATTAGTAGTAGTAGTAGTAGTAGTAATATTAGTAGTAGTAGTAGTAATATTAGTAGTAGTAGTAGTAGTAGCAGTAGTAATAGTTGTTTAGCAGTTGTAGTAGTAGTAGTAGTAATAGTAGTAGTAGTAATATTAGTAGTAGTAGTAGTAGTAGTAATAGTAGTAGCAGTAGCAGAAGTCGTAGTTAGTAATAGTAGTAGTAGTATCGGTAGTAGTAGCGGTAGTAGTAGTAGTAGCAATAGTAGTAGTTTTAGAAGCTTTTCGTTCGTTCGCTATAATTCAGGCATAGTCACTGCGTCTAACATGACACCTCTGTCTGATTTTTGCCTGATGCTTGCTATCCTTTTCAACAGTGTCCTTCGACAAACTTTCAAGTCTTACTCCGACTACAGGGGACTAAAGAGAGTTGGCTATTAATGAACATAAAAAGCAAGGAAAATTAAATATTTCGGACAAATCAGACGACATGAGTGCCTAGAGGAGATAATTTTGGTGAGAGTTGTGCCTGGAAGAAGAATGAGAGAAAGACCTAGAAGACGATGTGTGCAAGCTGTTATTCTTCTTCTTCTTCCTCGAACGCTCCATATCGACAACTTGTTAACCCCTATTTGGGATTTGTATATGATCCGAGCATAAGAGCGATTGTACGTTGTGCCAGTTATACACCTACAAGTAGGCGAGCACATCCGATTTCTGCGTCGCTTTTTATTTACCATGGTCATTTTCTTTGAACCCTACCTCCGTCGCCTCTTACGACATGCCTTGTAGATCGCAGTGTTACTACTCTTTGCTCCCCTTGAGAGCTCCGGCAACACACGGGTGTAAGATGTCATTGACGATCTGAGAATGACTGCTGCTGACGCCGGTCAACTTGCACAGAACAGAGTTTTTTCCGAATTGATGTCATGGGAGCCAAGTTCCTGACGGGGCAAGCTACTTGATGATGATGATGAAGGATAAAGAAACTGTACAAGGACATGTTTGTAAAACGCTTACCAAACTACTCATTCTAAACCCAGTCTTAGTTCATCTCCAATCTGTCACAGAGAAGGGAAAGATTCACAGATCGAAGATATAGTGCAAGGGAAATAACTATAGCGTCTGCTTGGAAACAGGTGGTAGCCATCGATTATCGGCCCGGCTAAATCGATAGCGGGACCTTCAATTTTTTGCTGGGAGAAGGGACGCCGAGGAAATTTAAAGAATATTTTAAGATTTTTGTGGCTTGAAAATGTCATATGTGATCAATAGGTGGCGTGTGATAGCGGCGGTTTCTTTGTTAGGGCGGGTAAAGGTAAGAAAGCGGTGAAATTTGTGTTTGTATATCGAACAATCGCAGTCACATGTCAAAACATTAAATATGGCGTCCTCAATTTGCAAGTTTTATCGATACTACTGTTAATACTTTTGATATTGCTACAACAGCAGCTACTACTACAACTACTACTACTGCTACTACTACAACTACTACTACTGCTACTACTACAACTAATACTACTGTTACTACTACAACTACTACTACTGTTACTACTACAACTACTACTACTCCTACTACTAGACTACTACTATACGACTGTTTCTACTGCTACTACTACTGCCACTACTACTTCTACAACTACTATTACAATTACTACTTCTACTATACGACTACTACAATTACTACTATTACTACTGCTACTACCATCATTACTACTACAATTTTATTTGCAATCTTAATTTTATATCACTTGTGTATAAGCAGTGGAGTCGGTGATAACGCGTTGCTCTAGTGACTGCGTGCTGTGCAAATTCCGCAATTCGAGGCCAGCATGTGCCGTAGGTGGTTGGACAACAGGAAATCCTGATCTTTTACTTGGAAATCTAAATTACAAGTACACCTAAAGTTAGAGTCAGGCTCTCTTGAATGGCGAGGGGCACTTGTGATAAGGAATGCAAGACCACGCAAATACAGTTAGATGCGCCATATTGGAGACACGACTAAAGTCCAAATATATGGCGAATAATGATCGTTAAAGAGCAATGAATACACAAAGGAAAATAAAGTGTGGGGGACTGACTGTCAGCGAGAGAGGTTCAAAACATTTCCCGTAGGATAAAACCGGAAGCCCTGCCCTTTTTTCCGATCCAGAAGCACTTGAGCTATCAGCTCTTCGGCACGGTATCATGGACATCGTAACCCTTCGGTTTGATGCCACGAAAATCGTAAATCTGGAGAACCTGTGGCTTTTCTGCCAGTCCACAGAATTGAACCGCACTTACATGTGGTTTGTCACCCGTCGTTCAACGCGCTACGAACACGTTGGGCAGACGGGCTAAGCCCTGCCCACACGTGTATGATACCACACACAAGTTAGAGCCTAAGAACCGGAGCTTAACATACATCGTTCTTGTCAAAGATCAATTATAGATCACAATAAGAAGGATCAAATTGAACGCAAAGAACGAACGATAAGAAGACGAAGAAGAATATACATGACTACGCCATGAATTCATACCAGGCGGACAAGTACAAATAATTTACATATAAATAGCGATACTGTCAGATTCTTTCTCCTTCATCATCAGGTGCCGTGCCGTCTGGCGTAGGCAATCATGGATCTCAACAAATCTCTGTCTTTCGTGTTTGCTATCATCTCAGATGTAGACGCTCTTCTATGCTATGAAGTCATGCTATCCAAAATTTTCTCTCCGTGTCTTCCTCTGTCTCATCTCCCCTCGATTTTACCGGTTGTTACATTGTGTTCTAAATCTCCCTTCCTTATCACATGACCGAAAAATGATGACTGCCTCTTTATTATATTGCTGATAAGCTTTCTCTATGTCTTGATCTCATTCAACACCTCAACATTCGTTATTTTAGCCGTCCATGTCATTCTTATCATTCTTCTGTAAAACCACATCTCTGTGGCTCTCAGAGTTTTCTATCTGTTTCTTTATTATCCGTGACTTTCTAGCGAGTGACAATCAAACCTTTTGGAAGCAGGATTTCGCTCCTGTGAACCTTCAACTCCTGTTCTAATATATACTGAATTTATACCTCAGATGTAACAACTTCGCTGGATTGTAACCTGGTGTTGGATGCGCTCCGCTAGGTCAATACATCCCTAAATATATATATTATTTTTTAATCTACATCATGATCTTCTTTTGTCCATTTTCCTGGAATGTCTATCTCCAAAAAAAAATATTTTCCACACCTTCATATCAATGTTGTATCAATTCTAACATATGCCAGCGAGAGTTGTTGTATCAATTCTAACATATGCCAGCGAGAGTTGTTGTATCAATTCTAACATATGCCAGCCAGAGTTGTTGTATCAATTCTAACATATGCCAGCCAGAGTTGTATCAATTCTAACATATGCCAGCGAGAGTTGTTGTATCAATCCTAACATATGCCAGCGAGAGTTGTTGTATCAATCCTAACATATGCCAGCGAGAGTTGTTGTATCAATCCTAACATATGCCAGCCAGAGTTGTATCAATTCTAACATATGCCAGCCAGAGTTGTTGTATCAATTCTAACATATGCCAGCGAGAGTTGTTGTATCAATTCTAACATATGCCAGCGAGAGTTGTTGTATCAATCCTAACATATGCCAGCGAGAGTTGTTGTATCAATCCTAACATATGCCAGCGAGAGTTGTTGTATCAATTCTAACATATGCCAGCCAGAGTTGTTGTATCAATCCTAACATATGCCAGCGAGAGTTGTTGTATCAATTATAACATATGCCAGCGAGAGTTGTTGTATCAATTATAACATATGCCAGCGAGAGTTGTTGTATCAATTATAACATATGCCAGCGAGAGTTGTTGTATCAATTCTAACATATGCCAGCGAGAGTTGTTGTATCAATTCTAACATATGCCAGCGAGAGTTGTTGTATCAATCCTAACATATGCCAGCGAGAGTTGTTGTATCAATTCTAACATATGCCAGCCAGAGTTGTTGTATCAATCCTAACATATGCCAGCGAGAGTTGTTGTATCAATTATAACATATGCCAGCGAGAGTTGTTGTATCAATTATAACATATGCCAGCGAGAGTTGTTGTATCAATTATAACATATGCCAGCGAGAGTTGTTGTATCAATTCTAACATATGCCAGCGAGAGTTGTTGTATCAATTATAACATATGCCAGCGAGAGTTGTTGTATCAATTATAACATATGCCAGCGAGAGTTGTTGTATCAATTATAACATATGCCAGCGAGAGTTGTTGTATCAATTATAACATATGCCAGCGAGAGTTGTTGTATCAATTATAACATATGCCAGCGAGAGTTGTTGTATCAATTCTAACATATGCCAGCGAGAGTTGTTGTATCAATTCTAACATATGCCAGCGAGAGTTGTTGTATCAATCCTAACATATGCCAGCGAGAGTTGTTGTATCAATTCTAACATATGCCAGACAGAGTTGTTGTATCAATCCTAACATATGCCAGCGAGAGTTGTTGTATCAATTATAACATATGCCAGCGAGAGTTGTTGTATCAATTATAACATATGCCAGCGAGAGTTGTTGTATCAATTATAACATATGCCAGCGAGAGTTGTTGTATCAATTCTAACATATGCCAGCGAGAGTTGTTGTATCAATTATAACATATGCCAGCGAGAGTTGTTGTATCAATTATAACATATGCCAGCGAGAGTTGTTGTATCAATTATAACATATGCCAGCGAGAGTTGTTGTATCAATTATAACATATGCCAGCGAGAGTTGTTGTATCAATTATAACATATGCCAGCGAGAGTTGTTGTATCAATTCTAACATATGCCAGCGAGAGTTGTTGTATCAATTATAACATATGCCAGCGAGAGTTGTTGTATCAATTCTAACATATGCCAGCGAGAGTTGTTGTATCAATTCTAACATATGCCAGCGAGAGTTGTTGTATCAATCCTAACATATGCCAGCGAGAGTTGTTGTATCAATCCTAACATATGCCAGCGAGAGTTGTTGTATCAATTATAACATATGCCAGCGAGAGTTGTTGTATCAATTATAACATATGCCAGCGAGAGTTGTTGTATCAATTATAACATATGCCAGCGAGAGTTGTTGTATCAATTATAACATATGCCAGCGAGAGTTGTTGTATCAATTATAACATATGCCAGCGAGAGTTGTTGTATCAATTATAACATATGCCAGCGAGAGTTGTTGTATCAATTATAACATATGCCAGCGAGAGTTGTTGTATCAATTATAACATATGCCAGCGAGAGTTGTTGTATCAATTATAACATATGCCAGCGAGAGTTGTTGTATCAATTATAACATATGCCAGCGAGAGTTGTTGTATCAATTATAACATATGCCAGCGAGAGTTGTTGTATCAATTATAACATATGCCAGCGAGAGTTGTTGTATCAATTATAACATATGCCAGCGAGAGTTGTTGTATCAATTATAACATATGCCAGCGAGAGTTGTTGTATCAATCCTAACATATGCCAGCGAGAGTTGTTGTATCAATCCTAACATATGCCAGCGAGAGTTGTTGTATCAATCCTAACATATGCCAGCGAGAGTTGTTGTATCAATTATAACATATGCCAGCGAGAGTTGTTGTATCAATTATAACATATGCCAGCGAGAGTTGTTGTATCAATCCTAACATATGCCAGCGAGAGTTGTTGTATCAATCCTAACATATGCCAGCGAGAGTTGTTATATCAATCCTAACATATGCCAGCGAGAGTTGTTATATCAATCCTAACATATGCCAGCGAGAGTTGTTGTATCAATCCTAACATATGCCAGCGAGAGTTGTTGTATCAATTCTAACATATGCCAGCCAGAGTTGTTGTATCAATTCTAACATATGCCAGCGAGAGTTGTTGTATCAATCCTAACATATGCCAGCGAGAGTTGTTGTATCAATTCTAACATATGCCAGCCAGAGTTGTTGTATCAATTCTAACATATGCCAGCGAGAGTTGTTATATCAATCCTAACATATGCCAGCGAGAGTTGTTGTATCAATCCTAACATATGCCAGCGAGAGTTGTTGTATCAATCCTAACATATGCCAGCGAGAGTTGTTGTATCAATCCTAACATATGCCAGCGAGAGTTGTTGTATCAATCCTAACATATGCCAGCGAGAGTTGTATCAATTCTAACATATGCCAGCGAGAGTTGTATCAATTATAACATATGCCAGCGAGAGTTGTATCAATTATAACATATGCCAGCGAGAGTTGTATCAATTATAACATATGCCAGCGAGAGTTGTATCAATTATAACATATGCCAGCGAGAGTTGTATCAATTATAACATATGCCAGCGAGAGTTGTATCAATTATAACATATGCCAGCGAGAGTTGTATCAATTATAACATATGCCAGCGAGAGTTGGAAAATGACAAAGTATATAGAAAGCAAGTTGAATGCATTTGAAAATAGATGTCTGCCAAAAATAATGAACTCATAATGGACAGAATTCAAGAGGCGTGATGAATTCAGATAAATGTCTGGTTAACCACTAGTAACAACTGTTATAAGAAGGAGAAGATGGAGATATGTTGGGCATACTTTGAGAAGAAATGATCATAGAATATCAAAACAGGCATTGAAGTCGCAGACAAAGGGTTCAAGAAAGAGAAGACGCCATAGAGCAACCCTGAAACGAACTTTGCTGAGAGATACAAAAAGTATCGAACTCACTTCTTTTACTTCTTCGAACGCTTCATATCGAACACTTGTTAACCATTCTTTGTGATTTGTACGTGATCTTAGCCTAAGAGCGATTGTACGTTGGAGCAATTATGCGCCTGCAAGTAGGCCAGCACATCCGATTTCTGCGATGCTTTTTATTTTCCTGTGTAGTTTCCCTAGGCCCGTCCCTCAGGCGTATTGTAGGTCGCAGTGTTACTATTATTTGCTCCCTCATGAGCTCTGGCAACACACGGACGGGACTCACTTCCATAGAAGAGATTGAGCAAGTTCCCAGGACAGAGTGGTACGGAGAAATTACTTGCAAGCCCTATGTAAAGTATGAAGGTACGAGAGAAATATATGTATACATCTCTTTATATCCATAATATTTCATTTCTCTCATAAATCAATGTTCTTCAATTCTCAATTCTTGCTAAATAGATCTATTTGTTTCAACTAATATCTAAATATGTCCTCGCCGATGCTGATATCGACTTTCTTAAAGAAAAGCTGGATCAATTTCGACAAGGTGACCAGATGTCGATACTGCGTTTCCCTCTACAAGTTAGCTCAGTTCTCATAGTGTCAACACTAGGCTACTGAGTTTTTGAGACTGAGCGGTGGGTGTTAGTGTGATGTTTATGTCAGTCTTCTTGTAGTTTTAGTGATCGCTTCGATACATATGATGCACCTTAAATGTGAACGATCGAAACGGAGTCTAGCTGCAGTTTAAGCCCAACGGTTCTCAAACAGCAGTGTTGGGATGCACTGATATATCTCCCAACTTTCTTTGATGTTTCTTCTTCTTCTCTTCCACTATTTACTTCTTTATAGAAGTGTATGTGGGGGTGGGGGTGTAGTAATCTTGTGCGTGCATGATCTAATGCACGTTATAACCCGTTTTTCATTTTCTTAAGACTGTTCTTGATGCTGTCACTACATCTTATGCGTGGTCTTCCTCTTGCACTGTACTCGTAATACTTTTCAGTGTGACTCTCTTCTTCTTCTTCTTTGCGTTCGTTCTTTACGACCAATTTTAATCAATCTTTGTGATTTGTTTGATCTTTGCCAAGAACGTGTATACGTTGCACATTGGTTTGGTAGGCCCTAAACGCATAGACTTCTACACGCTTAGGACACATGCATCCGATTTCAGTCAAACCTCCTTAGTCGCCTCTTACGACATGCATGGCAGGTAACAGTGGTTCTATTCTTTACACCCCAAATTTGGGCCCGGTAACCACTCGGGCGAGTGTGGCTCTCTGTGGTAGACGATACCAGGATGTTTTTGTCAGGTGACCAAACCATTTAATCTGTTGTTCTTTTATGAATTGCATAACTAGTTTCACATCCAGTCTTCTTCTGATTTCTTCATTTCTAATTTTGTCTCTTATTGTCACACTTGCAGCTCTTCTAAGACACATCATCTCTGGCATTATGATTTTCCGACCTCGTATATGTGTTACACTGCTAACATATAGTCCCGTGTCGTCGTCCTCGTATTTGTGTTACACTGCTAACATATAGTCCCGTGTCGTCGTCCTCGTATATGTGTTACACTGCTAACATATAGCCCCGTGTCATCGACCTCGTATTTGTGTTACACTGCTAACATATAGCCTCGTGTCGTCGACCTCATATTTGTGTTACATTGCTACCATGTAGCCCCGTGTTGTCGATCTCGTATTTGATGTGTGCCCTCGTATATCTCCGAGGTGTATCCTCCCCATTAATAAAGGCAGTGTAACAGAAAAACGAAATACAAGTTCATATCTTAAAGTGACAAAATGTTTCATATATTGGGAAGTTACAGACCTATATATATGTATTCAATCTATCCAGAAAGAAATCAAAATCAAAAGAAAACTTGCTGATGCTACAAATAAGAATGAGAAAATGTAAGTAGTTTGGACGTATAACAAGACACGAAGAGTTGGAGAAGACCACTATGGAAGAAGGCATCATGGTAAAGAGGAGAAAGACCACGAAGAAGATGGATTCAGGATTAACTGATAATTTGAGCATGACGATTGCAGAGGCGGAACATCTGGCTACGAGAGGGCGAAATTCCAAAGGACTGTTGGGGTGGCAAAATTCTGCTCAGGACAAGCTACTTGATGATGATAAACAGGTAAGAGAACATTTTAATTTGTCATCTTTTCTGTCCATGATATTCTCACAGCTAGAGGTCTCTGTGGCGTACAGGCTAGGTGCTCGTCTATCGTGTCAAATGTGCAAGGATCACCCCCTCGTGAAGACATTTGAGTATTTTCCCATTGATCCCTGATATCAGTGTAGGTGAGATCGAGTTCTTAGTCATATCGGAGATGGACGATAAAACGTAGGTCCCGTGTTCAATTTGAGCAGGTAAAAGAACTCTTAGCAGTTCAAAATCGAGAAAAGCAAGCCGCTGGCAAAATTACTTAGAAAAAAAAATTGAAAATAAAATTTCTACAAAAAATATCTCTACCATCTTCAAAATTACATCCGGGACCCTCGCCGGTGCAACGGAAAGCTGAGATCTTCCTAATGTGAGAAAGAGATCGAAGTACACATGATTACTCCCAGAAATGCAAGGATGATGATTCTATCAATCAATGAATCAATCACCTTTATTCTGTAAAACCACATTTCAATAACCTTTAATTTACTGTTATGTTGGATTTTTTTTGTCCATAATACACATCCATATATATATATATTACATCTCTCTCGTGTAATTTTGGGACTCGCAAGGGAAGCAAGGAATAGTACCACTGCAATCTACAAGGCATGTAAGATGCGACTGATGTAGGGGCCTAGGGAAGCTAACCTGCTAAATAAAAAGCGTCGCAGAAATCGGATGCTCATAGGCTCATAACTGGCACAACGTACAATCGCTCTTAGGCTCACATCACATACAAATCACACAGAGTGGTTGACAAGTGCTCGATATGGAGCGTTCGAAGAAGAAGAAGATATATGACAACTTTACCCCAAAAAAAATTAAAAAAATTGAGACCCTGAAGCGAACTTTGCTGAGAGAGGCAGGAAATATCGGTCTCAGTTCCATGGAGGAGATTGAGCGAGTTGCCCAGGATAGAGCGGTATGGAGAAATTACTTGCAGGCCCTATGTAACGTATAACGGTACGAGAGGAATTATTATTATTATTATACCAAAAATTGAAAAAATCGTACAGCGATAACAAAGATAATGATTACAGCTAAAGAGAAGTTTTCTTATTGTTGACAAGTCATACAACAAAACAAAGCTAAAGAGAAGTTTTCTTATTGTTGACAAGTCATACGACAAAACAAAGCTAAAGAGAAGATTTATTATTGTTGACAAGTCATACAACAAAACAAAGCTAAAGAGAAGTTTTCTTATTGTTGACAAGTCATACAACAAAACAAAGCTAAAGAGAAGTTTTCTTATTGTTGACAAGTCATACGACAAAACAAAGCTAAAGAGAAGTTTTCTTATTGTTGACAAGTCATACAACAAAACAAAGCTAAAGAGAAGTTTTCTTATTGTTGACAAGTCATACAACAAAACAAAGCTAAAGAGAAGTTTTCTTATTGTTGACAAGTCATACAACATAACAAAGCTAAAGAGAAGATTTCTTATTGTTGACAAGTCATACAACAAAACAAAGCTAAAGAGAAGTTTTCTTATTGTTGACAAGTCATACAACAAAACAAAGCTAAAGAGAAGTTTTCTTATTGTTGACAAGTCATACAACATAACAAAGCTAAAGAGAAGATTTCTTATTGTTGACAAGTCATACAACAAAACAAAGCTAAAGAGAAGTTTTCTTATTGTTGACAAGTCATACAACATAACAAAGCTAAAGAGAAGATTTCTTATTGTTGACAAGTCATACGACATAACAAAGCTAACCGGACAACAGGAATATACAAGAAAATAGAAATAAGAAAAATAATAATTATTATTATCGAACCCCACCTCAACAAATGGTGTCATTTCTTTCTATATAGGAAAAAACACTGTTGGTAAATAACTGAAATTATGTATCAGAAACTATAACTGGGCTATTACTGGAGGAGGAGATAACTGCCGTGAGAATACCAGAAGTATTATACCATTTTTCTCGTAATTTTAGAGGGACTGGTGGGGGGGATTTGGAAGTGGGTGAGATTGTATAGCATCGATATCGCGCATGATGAGAGCAAAAATACAACAGTGGGTGGGGGAGGGGGAGCCGTCATCATTATCATCATCAAGTAGCTTGTCCCTTCCGGAACTTGGCTCTCATGACAGCAGTCCTGAAAAACACTGTTCTTCTTCTTCTCTTCCACCATTTACTTCTTTATAGAATTGTTGGGGAGGGAGGGGGAGGGGCGTAGTGATCTTGTATGTGTTTGTTTTAAGGCACTGTGTACGCTGATATGATATTCATTTTTGTAAGGCTGTTCTTGATGCCGTCGCTCCATCTTTTGCGTTGTCTTCCTCTTACTTTATACTCGTTATACTTTTTTGTGTGGCTCTCTGTATTAGACGATACCAAGGCATTCTTGTCAGATGTCCAAACCATTTAATCTGTTGTTCTTTTATGAATTGCATGACTGGTTTCACATCCAGTCTTCTTCTGATTTATTCATTTCTAATGTTGTATCTTATTGTCACACTTGCAGCTCTTCTAAGACACCTCATCTCTGTCATTATGATTTTCCGCTCATTAGCTGTTGTTATCGGCCAGAAAAACACTCTATTCTGTGCAAGTTGACCGGCGTCAGCAGCAGTCATTCTCAGATCGTCAATGACATCCTTCACCCATCGTCTTCTATATCTTCATCTCATTCTTCTTCCAGGTACCATTCCTTCCAAATGTATCTTCTCTAGGCACTCATGTCGTTTGATATTTCCGAAATATTTCATTTTCCTTGTTTTTACTTATGTTCTTAAATAGCCAACTCTCTTTAATATCAAGCTGTTGCAGAACAGAAGCATTTGTTCTTCTTTTCTGTCCATGATATTCTAAGTACTCTTCTGTAGCATTTGTTCTTTTTTTCTGTCTATGATATTCTAAGTACTCTTCTGTAGCATTTGTTCTTTTTTCTGTCTATGATATTCTAAGTACTCTTCTGTAGCATTTGTTCTTTTTTCTGTCCATGATATTCTAAGTACTCTTCTGTAGCATGTGTTCTTTTCTCTGTCCATGATATTCTAAGTACTCTTCTGTAGCATTTGTTCTTTTCTCTGTCCATGATATTCTAAGTACTCTTCTGTAGCATTTGTTCTTTTCTCTGTCCATGATATTATAAGTACTCTTCTGTAGCATTTGTTTTTTTCTCTGTCCATGATATTCTAAGTACTCTCATGGTTCGGCAGGTGGGATGGGGGATATTTTGAAAATATGAGAAAGAAAACACTGGAAGTAAATATGGCCGTCTTCAGCTTTGTTCGGTGTGACAGAAATTCAATATCTGCTGAGCCTAACCTAGATTCAGCTAGATAATTTCTTGGTAAATAAGCCAACAGTAAAGAGATATACTTTCTTAATTAGCGTATCACACATTCCGTTCATTCATTATACAATCTTTTCTTTTTTTTATTGATAGTTCTGGTAGTATTTTGTTTGTCTTTGACAGCTTCTTGGTTCTTTTGTTACTTTGATTAACGTTGTTTGAATAGTGTTCATTTCCAGGTGTAGTCGATTCTTCAATCAACCATCTGAAGATTGGTGGGCACATTTTATGTCTTTAAAAACTATCTCTTCTTCTTTGCGTTTGGTTTTGCATGCTCGTCTAAACCATAAGATGGGTTGCTTCTATGAAGCTGCATGTCAGTTGAAGTTCTTTGAGAGTTCCCCATAGCTTGGTCTGTAAGCTTTGTTCATGAGGCCATGTTTCATTTCGTTGGTGTATGTATGATGGACATGACTGCAGGTTGTGCTCTGGAGTGTGTTTCTGTCTGGCATGCACACTGTGCAGTCTGAGCAGGCTTTATTCTGTGCATGTGGTGGTTGAGCATGCAGTGACCTGTTCTTATGTGAAAGATTGGTGTGTGCTGTTTTCTGTTTAGTCTGCTGATGGGATCTTGTGGGTGTTTGCTGTAGGTTTGTTGCCTCCATACCTCTTTGTACTTTCTTTTGATATGTGTCTTGATTTCTGGTAGTGACACTGGGTGTTTGTGTTGTGCAAGTTTTGTTCCCTCTTTAGCCAGCCTGTCTGCTCTCTCATTTCCTGGTACGCCACAGTGGGCTGGTATCCACTGGAGAATAATTTTGTTGTGTTCTGAGAGCTTGTTTAGCTGTAGTGCCAGCTCTCTTTCCATGATATCTTGTGGTTCCCTTTGTGTGACCTGCAGAACTGACAAGCAATCGCAAAGGAAAACAAGTTTGCTGTTATGGATGTTTCTTTGGTACAGTATTTTTTAGGAATCTACAATTGCCTGTTGTTCAGCTCTAAAATTTTTTGAGAGTTCTCCAGTGCTACTTGCATTTTTAGTGTGGTGCCGTCTTGGAGTATGATGATGGTTCCGACAAAAGTCCAAAGCTGAAAGATTGACTTTATTGCACCGGGTTTTATCCCATATGCCTCGGTCCTCTCCGAAGAAATGGCACGCCACCTGCCGAGAGTATTTCACAAATCAAAAACCCCGTAGTTGTCAGCCTTTTCTACAATCAAAACACTGATTGCATTGTTTTGGAACCCGCAGGGAAAGAGGAGAAGGGAACGGTCTATATATACCTAGAAAAGTTAGTCTCTGTGGCTAAGTGGTTAAGCCCTTTGCCTTGTGAGTCGAAGAGCATGGGTTCGAGTCCGGACCGCGCCCTTCTGTTCACGAGTGCAGTTTTTCCAGAAACCCCTAGGATTGTTGCTGGAGCTACGGAGTTCGTGCATTTTGCAATACTCTCGGCAGGTGGCGTGCCATTTCTGCGGAAAGGGGCCGAGCCGTATGGGGTAAAACCTAGTGCAATGAAGTCAATCCTTCGGCTTTGAAACACTTTTTTATACCTAGAGAAGAGAGCTGCTGGTGGCTGATTTCAAAAGGATAGACAAGACGTGGAAAGGATTAACAAGAGATGGCAAGAGAGAGAAAGGATTAACAAGGGATGGCAAGAGAAAGAAAGGATTAACATGGGATGGCAAGAGAAAGAAAGGATTAACAAGGGATGGCAAGAGAAAGAAAGGATTAACAAGGGAAGGCAAGAGAGAGAAAGGATTAACAAGGGATGGCAAGAGAAAGAAAGTGCTAGATGAACTGTTCTGTTGGAAGTTGAAAGATGGAGAGAAAGAAAGTGCTAGATGAACTGTTCTGTTGGAAGTTGAAAGATGGAGAGAAAGAAAGTACTAGATGAACTGTTCTGTTGGAAGTTGAAAGATGGAGAGAAAGAAAGTGCTAGATGAACTGTTCTGTTGGAAGTTGAAAGATGGAGAGAAAGAAAGTACTAGATGAACTGTTCTGTTGGAAGTTGAAAGATGGAGAGAAAGAAAGTGCTAGATGAACTGTTCTGTTGGAAGTTGAAAGATGGAGAGAAAGAAAGTACTAGATGAACTGTTCTGTTGGAAGTTGAAAGATGGAGAGAAAGAAAGTGCTAGATGAACTGTTCTGTTGGAAGTTGAAACATGGAGATAATGAAGAAGAAATGCTACTAGCACTGATATTAAATAGTCAGCCTTTGTTACAACCAAAACACTACTGACACTTCTTCTTCTTCTTCTTCGAACGCTCCATATTGACCACTTGTTAAATCACTCTTTGTGATTTGTATGTGATCCGAGCCTAAGAGCGATTGTATTTTGGACCAGTTATGCGCCTACAAGTAGGTTAGCAATCCGATTTCTGCGACGCTTTTTATTTACTAGGATAGCTTCGCTAGAAACCTACCTCAATCGACTCTTACGACATGTCTTGTAGGTGGCAGTGTTACTATTCTTTGCTCACCTTGCAAGGCCCTGCAACACACGGGAACTGTCGGTATTAATACCAAATTATCATCCTTCTCTACAACCCAAACACTGCTGACACTGATACTAAATTATCAGCCTTCTCTACAGTAAAAACACTGCTGACACTGTAACTAAATTATCAACCTTCTCTACAACACTGATGACATTATTACTAAATTATCAACATTCTCTACAACCCAAACACTGCTGACATTGATACTAAATTATCAACATTCTCTAAAACCCAAACACTGCTGACATTGTTACTAAATGATCAGCCTTCTCTACCCCCAAAGCTATACACAACAGACATATAAGTTAACGACGTATGTTGTCCCATGTTTATTCTCAAGCCTCTACCGAACAAGGAGGGCAAAAAATTAATTATACTAATCATGTGTGCGCATGTTCGTAAGTTTAAATTTTCTCCGGCAATATTTAATTGGTCCTTTACGCTCTACCCTTCGTTATTTCGTCTCACCGTCTCATTTTCCAATTACACATCGACCTGTCCTTAATTCTACCACTAGCGTACCTGAGATTTCGGTGTGTGTACCAAAGTTAGTTTGTCATTCTGTTGTTGCGCGTGCCAAAAAAAACGATAGTATAACGTAAACGACTTTGATGGTTCAACTTCTGAACAACTTTCTTTTTCTTGTTTTTTTTACAGTTTGTTTTCTTTTACTAATTTTTGATTAGTGTCTTCTTTCTCTTCCAACGCTTTATATCTTGTCCCACCACTCTTTGTGATTTGTATGTGATCTGAGCCTTCTTTTTCTTCGAATGCTGCATATCTTGTCCCACCACTCTTTGTGATTTGTATGTGATCTGAGCCTTCTTTTTCTTCGAATGCTGCATATCTTGTCCCACCACTCTTTGTGATTTGTATGTGATCTGAGCCTTCTTTTTCTTCGAATGCTGCATATCTTGTCCCACCACTCTTTGTGATTTGTATGTGATCTGAGCCTTCTTTTTCTTCTACGAATGCTCCATATCGACCACTAGCTAAAACACGTTTTGTGATTTATATTTGATCTCAGCGATTGTTCGTTGTGCCAGTTGAGCGCCTACAAAAGTAGTCCATCACATCCGATTTCTGCTTCTTCTTCTTCTCTTCAAACATTTACTTCTTTATGGATGATTTTCAAAGTTGAAATTTCAGTCACAGACATGTTCTATTTTACTACATGCAACAAACATATTCCCCTGTTAATGTCTTGAAGTATCAGCTCTATCCAGTGGCGGCTCGTGGTCATTTTTCTTGGTGGGGCCAGGCACAAATTTTCGGAAAAATCATGTTTTTTTAGTATTTACTATTATGTGTCTATTCTGGGAAGTTATTCCCCCTTTCGGTTTTTGGTGGGGAGAGCCCCACTGGCCCTTAATGACGAGCCGCACCTGGCTCTATCCCAAGAAGACTAATCTGGAGAAGACATTATGGGTCACTCGAGAGGACCTAATGCAGAAGCTTAGATTCATGGAGGCAGCATATCTCTCTGTATAGATATATGAGCATGGGAAACTAATCATATTAGATGCATGGAGCCCGCACGTATGTTAATGGAGCTCTAAAGGGGAGCAAAGAATAGTAAACCTACAACCTACAAGGCAACTGAGAGGCAACTGAGAGGCGACTGAGGTAAGGGCTAACCTAGTAAATAAAAAACGTTGCATAAATCAGATGTGATGACCTACTTGTAGGCGCATAGCTGGCACAACATACAATTGCTCTTAGGTTCGGATTCCATACAAATAAAAAAGAGTGGTTAGTTAACAAGTTCTCGATATAGTGCGTTCGAAGATGAAGGAAAAGAAGGATTCATGGGGGCATCTAATTTCTCTGTTTAGATATCTGAGTATCAGAAACTGATCAGAGAAGACTGGATTCATGGAGGCAACTAATTTCTCTGTTTAGATATCTGAGTATCAGAAACTGATCAGAGAAGACTGGATTCATGGAGGCAACTAATTTCTCTGTTTAGATATCTGAGTATCAGAAACTGATCAGAGAAGACTGGATTCATGGAGGTGACTGGTCTCTTTGTTTAGATATCGGAACATAGTTCATTGATCCCAGAAGAAGTCTGTACAAACAAAGTGTGGGTGTGAGACACCAGTTTCTACATTCAAAATGCTGCTCCAATATCTCCACTTTCTATACACAAATTAAATACTCGTTTACAAGTACGTATAATTATCCCAACAAAGTGAAAACAATTTCTCTTCAACTGCTGGAAGCTTATTATTTCACAATGTCAATATTTGTTCTGGCACCAGAATAATACAAGACTACGTGCTTCCGTACTTGTTTGCCTGGTGCCAGACTTTCTCCAGTGTTAATTTTTCTCAAATGCACGTAGAACTGACATCTAACTATTATATTTATTCACAATTTTGTCACAAAGCCGCTACCTACCTGGCTTAACCTTTATTCTAAATCAAACAATTTTCAAATCAATTGATATCGAACTCGTATTGATTAATAAGTTGTTTAGAACGCATTGTTTTCAGATGTTCAAGTTATCGATTCTCAATACACTTAAGACGATTGATGGAGTTGGAGAATCTTAGCACATTCACTACTGAATTAAAAGCGCGTTGAAGCGGAGTTATTTTGTTTTTCACATTTTCATTCCCTGTATATAATTGTCCTCAAATTAACAAATTTTACTTAACTGAAACGGATCACGATGTAGAAATGGATAGATTTGTTGTAGATTAAAAACCGGATATTTGAGATAAATTTAGCACTAATTTTAAATGAAACGATGTTTGTCGCAGTGTGCGGCATATGGGTTATTTTAATTGAATTCTCATGGCGCATTCTGTGGCAGTTAGTACGGAATGAGTTCAGTTGTAGCATACATCAATGAAGAACTTTTCTATCGGTCCCAACAAATGGGAGTTACCGCGGCACATGTTCACTAGTGCAGACTGTTATCAATGTCTATATCGACGACACCTAAACAGTGATGATAACTACCGCATTCATATAATGTGTCGTCGATTCAAAGATATATACCAGTCCGAATACTGTATTCTTCAAATCACCATAATGATATCGACATATGATCTTCTACTGTCATTTCTAAGTCATTATCAGAAACGTATCTTCTTCTTCTTCAACAATCTCTGATCATGCGCTTAGTTTGCTGTGGACCACAAACTGGGCAGTCAGCTTCAGGTCTGTCAGGTTTCCATCTTCAACGATCTCTGGTCATGAGCTTAGTTTACTGTGGACCACAAACTAGGCAGTCAGCTTCAGGTCTGTCAGGTTTCATTCTTCAGCGATCCCTGGTCATGCGTTTTGTTTACTGTGGACCACAAACTGGGCAATCAGCTTAGGTCTGTCAGGTTTCCCCAAAGCTTAGTTTTAGGTCTACTGTGTGGGGCCACTTGTTGCTTCTCAGCTCACACAGGCGCAGTCTTGCAGGACATGCTCCAGTTTCTGTTCCGCCTGATAACATTCGCAGAGCATAGTATAAAAGGAACCCTTTCTCATACCACAAGATATATTGGGTAATACGGTGTTAAGTTCATTGACCGTCGGCACACGATGGGTGATGTGGCCAGACATCACACCGGCCGCCTTTAATTCCAAGGTCTGTTTCTGGTACTCAATTGAGACTAGGTCGATCTGAGACTCGTTACAGTCGGAAAAATATTCCACACCCACTGTGGAATTGAACTCGTACCACACTTCTAAGAAGTGAGTTCACGAACAACTACGCCACTGTGGCTCTCATCAGCATCGTGTGTTATGTCGATAAGCTATCTTACACAGTAACATCAGAGTCCCTGAAACGGTCTATATTTTTGTATTGACAATCGCGTGTACTTAAGCCATCCATGAATTATTTATATCTTTGCTATCTTTTAACTGTATGTCTGCTAAGGGCTAATATAGTTAGTTAACTCTTTATTACATATTTTTGTAACATGCGAACGCACTTATTTTGCAAAGTTTACTGAGTGCTAACGCAGTGGCATAGCAACTGTCACCACTATTAAAACATCCAAGCATTAACATGGCAGTCAAACGACAACTGATAAACTGTATATTTATTCCAACTCTCTGCTATTAGTGCCAAACATGGCCCCTGACTAAGACACAAGAAAGAAAGATTACAACATGTGAAATGAGATGTCTACGAAAAGCTGTCAACGTTACAAGGAGAGATAGAGTGAGAAACGAGAATATCAGAAGCATCGTTGGTACTATACCATGCATACAGTACGTCGAGAAGCAAAGAAGCAAGTGAGAATGGAACCACATTTACTACCATCACGTGCCTACAAAAATCGACGCTCAGGGCGCAGAGAACGAGGCAGGTCAAGAACACGATTGACAGATAACATCTCAGAGTCCCTGCGAAAGCATGGACTGGCAACGTCAAATGGTATTACGGCAAATGTGGGTAAGATAAGATAAGATATGACTGTTACAGAAAGTTCTTAGAACATCCTGAACAGAGAGGAGACAAAACAAAGACATCCTACAAGACCTGCATATCGAGGAGCATATGCTCATAAATAACAGCATGTCCAGGAGAATGAAATGTTTTGACCATGTTACACGTCACAGTGATTTGGAGAGAACGGTAATGCAAGGCGTGGTTTCTGGAGTACGAGGTTAGAAACGGCCAAGACGAAGGTGGCAGCAGGACATCAAAGAAATCTTGAAAGTGAAGCTGGAGGAGGCGGGAGAACTTGCTAGATACAGGGAGTTTTTCAGGCAGTATGTGGTGAAAGTGACGTTCCGCAGGGGACATTCTGGTACATTAGACTGAATTAGTCTGTATAATAGCTTTCGAAAATCGAAAATGGGGGCATATCCTTTACAGGACGCTGCCATCAATCACAGTAAGCGAGTCGTTGATTTTCTATGCACCACTTATAAGTTCAGTAGTTTGTCATTGCTTTCTGAATAGTGAGGTCTATATTTACCTTTCGTAAAAATCCCACGGAAACGAATTTGCTTCCAAACTTGCCCACCGCGGAGTTTGAACCAGACACACTTGACTGCGATCGAACTCACTTCCGCTTAAGCTACAGACGTCCACTAACAGCTTTGCGTTCTCTTAAACTAAATAAAAGGTTTAAATGCGAAGGAATGATGGCATGGCACCGTAGCTCCAGCAACAATGCCTCTTAAACTAAATAAAAGGTTTAAATGCGAAGGAATGATGGCATGGCACCGTAGCTCCAGCAACAATCCTAGAGCTCTTATCAAAATATTGTACATGTGTCTTGGTTCGGGTTGGAACCACCCACAAACATCCGAACTACAAGCAACAGTTTTAACTATTTCGCCATTGAGACCCCAAGCTTATACATGTTTTCGCCATTTTCTTTGTATCTTTGGAGCACGCAAGCTTCCTCGCCACTACTAGGTAATGGCCTCATTGGATGGCAAGCCCGCCTGCCAAGCGTGTTCGTAGCCCGTTGGACGACGGGTGACAAGCCCACTGTGAGTGCGGTTATATTCTGCGGGCTGGCAGAAAAGCCACAGGTTCTTCAGATTTACGGTATTCGTGACATCGAACCGAAAAGTTATACGATGTCCATGGCACCGAGCCGAAGAGTTGAAAGCTCAAGTGCTTCTGGATCGAAAAAAGGGATGACAAACCAAATGATGGTATTCAATTCCTGTTAGAGTAGATTCTCCAGTAACTCAGAAGACTCAACGAAGGTGTTAGCTGCATTTTTTACTACACAAAAAAATATATATATATAAATTGATTGATTGGTAGGACCATCATCATTGCACTTCGGTGAGTAACCATATGTGCCCCGATCTCTTTCTTACAACATGAAGATCTCAGCGGCAGTGCACGTACTCCGTAGCATCGAAGAAGGTACGCGGTGAAATTTAGAAGATAGTGAAATGTTTGGTTTTTTTCTAATGAATTTTGCCCAGGCAGCTGCTTTCCAGCCTGCTCTTTTCGCATTTTGAACAACCAAGAGTTCTTTTACCTGCCCACATTTGAACACGAAACCTACGTTTTATTGTCCCGTCTCTGGTAGGACTAGAAACTCGATCTCACCTACACTAAGATCAGGAATCTCTGGAAAAATATCGATGGCTTCACTAGAGAACGAACCAGTTATCTTTGGAACTAGAGGAGAGCACACAATCTCTGCGCCACAGAGTCCCTGGTATTAGATATATATACAAATTGAGGGTGAGCGTATGTAGCTCAAGCGGTAGTGATCTCGATCACAAACCAAAGCATACCTGGTTCAAACCTCACGGTGGGCAAATTTGAAAGCAAATTCGTTTCCGTGGAATTTTGACAAAAGGTAACAATAAACCTCACCGTTCAGAAAGCAATGGCAAACTACTGAACGTATAAGTGGTGTCTAGAAAATCAACGACTCGTTTACTGTGGTTGAAGGCCACGATTTTCATTTTCATTTCCTAGATGGAACAAAATGAAAACGTAACCAAAATTGAGCGTATTCATGTTCTAGCGGTTTGTTATTACAGTTCCAGTTTGGATAAATCGAACTGCTGAGAGTTCTTATGATTGATACTCGCAGTCAGTTGAGAGCCGAGAAATATATCACACTGCTTCTTCAAAGTTTGTATCGGTAATAGAAGTATGCCTTGTCAATCAATTCATCCAGCCAAGAAAAATTGACCGGTGGGTGGAGCTTAAATGTGAGATGGTTACCACGCCCCTAATGATTTTTATGGGCGTGGTGTTGTCTAGTTCGATGAAATGGTCAAGGGGCATGTTACAAAGAGGGTTGGAGGTGTGTGTTTTGGAATGTTAGAGATGGGCTTGTTGTCTAGGAGGGTGGGGGTGTTAGGTGTCAGGGTTGGGGATAGGAGTTACACGTGTGATACAAGTTGTGGATTGTGTATAGCTGTCGTTAAGAGGATCAAGTGAGAGCATAAAAAGGATGAATGGAGAAGGTTGCTGGATGGGAGACATAACTTGAAAGTGTATTATTGAATTGCAACAAATGAACACACGCTCGGTAGTTGTATTTACGTTTGCAGTTGTAATAATGCAAACTAGCAACTAATTAATATCCTTTCTCACTCTCTCTCTCTCCGTGCTTCTTTCTCTCTCTCTCTCTCTCACTATCTCTCTCCGTGCTACTCTCTCTCACTAACTCTGTCCGTGTTCCTCTATCTCTTTTCACTCTCTCTCTCATCTCTCCGCTCCCACTCTTTATCGCTCTCCATGCCACTCTCGCTACCTATCTGCGCCTCTTTCTATCTCACTCCGCTCCCCTCTGTCGCTCTGCATGCCTCTATCTCTGTCTCTATCTCTGTCTCTATCTCTGTCTCTATCTCTGTCTCTATCTCTGTCTCTCTCTGTCGCTCTGCATGCCTCTATCGATCTCTCTCTGCGCCTCTCACTATCTCTCTCCGTCCCCTCTCTCTCGCTGTCCATGCCTCTATCTCTATCACTGTCTCTATCTTTATACGTGCCTCTTTATCTATCTCTCTCCGTACTTTTCTCTATTTAGTGCATCTCTCTTCGTGCCTCTGCTCTTATCTCTCTATCCTCGCCTCTCTATCTCTATACGTGCCTCTCTCTATATATATCTCTCTCTGCGCCTTTCTCTCCATCTCTCTCTCCATGCCTCTCTAACTCTATGCGTGCCTCTCTCTCTCTCTCTCTCTCTCTCTTTGTTTTCTCTATCTCTCTCAGTGTTTCTCTTTCAATCTCTAACTTCATATGTCTCCCTCTGTCAGTCTCCCTCTCTCACTCTATCGTCTCCTTCTTTCTCATTCTATCAATCCTCTCTCCACTACCCTCCTCTTCTGTTTTTTTCTAT
Organism: Arion vulgaris; assembly: GCA_020796225.1. Classification (NCBI taxonomy): domain Eukaryota; kingdom Metazoa; phylum Mollusca; class Gastropoda; order Stylommatophora; family Arionidae; genus Arion; species Arion vulgaris. The sequence continues at coordinate 52,292,485 of CM036764.1, forward strand.
TAATTCCGCTCTTTCTCTGTCTTCTTCCAGAATTCTTCACCTCGATTTCACTCCCTCCATATATCGCACACTCTTTCTATCTCTCTTAATCCCTCTACTTTACTCCCTACTTTTCACTCCCTTGATCTCACTCCCTCCATCATATTACCTTTACTTCCCGTCCTCTTTTCACTCCCCATATCTACACTCCCTCTTTCTCATTCTCTCACTCCTTCATACTTACCTCCGCGCTGTCTGTCATGTCTCCTCACTTGCCGTATTAATCTCAATTGGTAATAACTTTAATCGCACCTACATTTGTTTGTTTGTTTTGTTTTGTTTGTTATGTAGATGCGATTAGAGTCTCTTTAAACTGAGACACGCCCTTGCAAAATAATAACGGGTCCATTGTTTTTTATTTTGTTAGCATGTGTAGGGGCAACACATGTATTTTATTTTGTTAGCGTGTGTAGGGGCAACACATGTATTTTATTTTGTTAGGGTGTGTAGGGGCAACACATGCATTTTATTTTGTTAGGGTGTGTAGGGGCAACACATGTATTTTATTTTGTTAGAGTGTGTAGGGGCAACACATGTACTTTATTTTGTTAGCGTGTGTAGGGGCAACACATGTATTTTATTTTGTTAGCGTGTGTAGGGGCAACACATGTTTTTTATTTTGTTAGCGTGTGTAGGGGCAACACATGTATTTTATTTTGTTAGGGTGTGTAGGGGCAACACATGCATTTTATTTTGTTAGGGTGTGTAGGGGCAACACATGTATTTTATTTTGTTAGGGTGTGTAGGGGCAACACATGTATTTTATTTTGTTAGCGTGTGTAGGGGCAACACATGTACTTTATTTTGTTAGCGTGTGTAGGGGCAACACATGTTTTTTATTTTGTTAGCGTGTGTAGGGGCAACACATGTATTTTATTTTGTTAGCGTGTGTAGGGGCAACACATGTATTTTATTTTGTTAGCGTGTGTAGGGGCAACACATGTTTTTTTTACAAAATATGAATTAACTCACTGCGCTGACTTCACTGCTTCTTCTTCTTCGAACGCTCCATATTGACGACTTGTTAACCACTCTTTGTGATCTATATGTGATCTAAGCCTAAGAGCGATTGTACGCTGTGCCAGTTTTGCGCCTACAAGTAGGACAGCACATCCGATTTCCGCGACGCTTTTTATTTACTAGGGTAGCTTCCTAGGTCCTACATCACTCACCTCTTACAACAATCCTTGTAGGTCGCAGTGGTTCTATTCTTTGCTTTCCTTGCAGGCCTCGGTACCACATGTACGGCCGAATTTACTGATGCAAGTTGTTTGTATTTTCATTCTCAGGCTACGAATGTTAGCGTAGTCATGGCGTATAATATGTCCACTCTTAACTGATATTTGTACACAGACTCCAGAGAACATTCTGCAGTCTTGTCCATCATAATATGTCCACTCTTAACTGATATTTGTACACAGACTTCAAAGAACATGATGCAGTCTTGTCCATCATAATATGTCCACTCTTAACTGATATTTGTACACAGACTCCAGAGAACATTCTGCAGTCTTGTCCATCATAATATGTCCACTCTTAACTGATATTTGTACACAGACTCCAGAGAACATTCTGCAGTCTTGTCCATCATAATATGTCCACTATTAACTGATATTTGTACACAGACTCCAGAGAACATGATGCAGTCTTGTCCATCATAATATGTCCACTCTTAACTGATATTTGTACGCAGACTCCAGAGAACATTCTGCAGTCTTGTCCATCATAATATGTCCACTCTTAACTGATATTTGTACACAGACTCCAGAGAACATGATGCAGTCTTGTCCATCATAATATGTCCACTCTTAACTGATATTTGTACACAGACTCCAGAGAACATTCTGCAGTCTTGTCCATCATAATATGTCCACTCTTAACTGATATTTGTACACAGACTTCAGAGAACATGATGCAGTCTTGTCCATCATAATATGTCCACTCTTAACTGATATTTGTACACAGACTCCAGAGAACATTCTGCAGTCTTGTCCATCATAATATGTCCACTCTTAACTGATATTTGTACACAGACTCCAGAGAACATGATGCAGTCTTGTCCATCATAATATGTCCACTCTTAACTGATATTTGTACACAGACTCCAGAGAACATGATGCAGTCTTGTCCATCATAATATGTCCACTCTTAACTGATATTTGTACACAGACTCCAGAGAACATTCTGCAGTCTTGTCCATCATAATATGTCCACTCTTAACTGATATTTGTACACAGACTCCAGAGAACATGATGCAGTCTTGTCCATCATAATATGTCCACTCTTAACTGATATTTGTACACAGACTCCAGAGAACATGATGCAGTCTTGTCCATCATAACATGTCCACTCTTAACTGATATTTGTACACAGACTCCAGAGAACATGATGTAGTCTTGTCCATCATATATATACAATGAAATTTTCAGTAGCCTTTTCAGACCTTAAGATATGAAGTTACTTCACATTTCTAAAGTCCTAGTATGCAGACGGTAGGAAGGTCATTTTCTTTCCTCATGTGTGAAACCTCGAGTGTGGGACTGAGCCAACAACACTTGTATCCGAGTCGCTAGGCGAACATGTACGCATTACGCTAACCCGTCCCAACCATTAAACATATATCTTATCTTATCTTATCTTAACCACATTTGCCGTGAAGCGTCGTGGGGGAGAGTTAGTTTCCTATCTTGTGCCAGGTGTGTTGTGCTTGACGTTGTCAGTCCATGCTTTCGCAGGGACTCTGAGATGTTATCTATCCATCGTGTTCTTGGCCTGTCTCGTGCTCTGCGACCTGAGTGTCGATTATTATAGGCACGTGATGGTAGTAAATGTGGTTCCATTCTCATTAAATGATCGAACCACTTTAATCTTTGCTTCTCGATGTACTTTATGCATGGTATAGTACTAACGATGCTTCTGATATTCTCGTTTCTCACTCTATCTCGCCTTGTAATGTTGACAGCTTTTCGTAGACATCTCATTTCACATGTTGTAATCTTTCTTTCTAGTGTCTTAGTCAGGGCCATGTTTGGCACTGATAGCAGAGAGTTGGAATAAATATGTAGTTTATCAGTTGTCGTTTGACTGCCATGTTAATGCTTGAATGTTTTAATAGTGATGACAGTTGGTATGTCACTGCGTTTGCCTTCTGGCATCTAGTCTCGATTTCTCTGTCCATCTTTCCATCTGCTGTGAATATACTCCGAGATATTTGAATTCTGGAGTCTGTTGTATTTTGACATTATTCACGTGTATATTTAGTTGATCTGTTGACCTGCTTATTGTCAAGACTTCTGTTTTGGAGGTGTTAATTTTCATGTCATATTTTTCGCATGTCGCTTGCAGCGCATTTATGTGTTGTTGAAGTTTGTGTTCGTTGTTGTAAATTATACTCTGATCATCTGCAAAGAGTAGTTCGTTGATTAAATTGTAGTTGTTTATACATACATCACCGTAATGAAACATTGCTTCGTGAATGAAGCTTACTGAACAAGCTACGGGGAACCCTCAAGAAACTCCAACTGACATGCAGCTTCATTGCGACAACCTATCTCATGGTTTAGACCATGGGTTCCCATAGTGGGCGGTCGTGCTCCCCAGTGGGCGCTGAAGCCTTCCAGGGGGCGATAGTGGGTTCAGAAGCATTTGGGCGGAGTTTTTGTTTGGTGATTTTGCGATTGAATAATCATTAAAACTTTGAATTCTGCATTTTAATTCATCTTATACCTTATTACACGATCCATTTTTCCATCAATTTTCTATTTCATGTATATAATCATTTGAAAATTGACCATGTATGACAGAAATATATATCAATTTTCTATGTCAAAGTGAAAATAGAGTATGAATATATATGTGGGTGGGTGGGGGGTGGGGAGGCGTTGACAAACTTGTAATGGGGAGGTGCGCGTTACAACGTTTATGTCGTGCAAAGTGATCGGTGGGCCGACAAAGTTTAGGAATCTATGGTTCAGACTGAGCATACAAAACCGATCTGAAAGTGAAAAGAAAGAAGAATATTTCAGTATGTTCTACAATGCAACAAGCAACATTCAACGCCCCAATCTCTACAATGTAACATTCAACGCCCCAATCTATACAAGGCAACAAGCAACATTCAACACCCCAATCTCTACAGTGCAACAAGCAACATTCAACACTACAATCTTTCTGAGTAAATGCATCGTTCAACATCTGTAACAATTGGTACACTCTGGGTACGTTATACGAATGACGCGGCAGCACTCATTTGGTCATTTTCTAGGTACACGACACTGAGTTAACAACCCGGTAACAGTGTGCTGACACTGAGTTAACAACCCGGTAACAGTGTGCTGACACTGAGTTAACAACCCGGTAACAGTGTGCCGACACTGGGTTAACAACCCGGTAACAGTGTGCTGACACTGAGTTAACAACCCGGTAACAGTGTGCCGACACTGAGTTAACAACCCGGTAACAGTGTGCTGACACTGGGTTAACAACCCGGTAACAGTGTGCTGACACTGGGTTAACAACCCGGTAACAGTGTGCCGACACTGAGTTAACAACCCGGTAACAGTGTGCTGACACTGAGTTAACAACCCGGTAACAGTGTGCTGACACTGAGTTAACAACCCGGTAACAGTGTGCTGACACTGAGTTAACAAACCGGTAACAGTGTGCTGACACTGGGTTAACAACCGGTAACAGTGTGCTGACACTGGGTTAACAACCCGGTAACAGTGTGCTGACACTGAGTTAACAACCCGGTAACAGTGTGCTGACACTGAGTTAACAACCCGGTAACAGTGTGCTGATACTGAGTTAACAACCCGGTAACAGTGTGCCGACACTGAGTTAACAACCCGGTAACAGTGTGCTGACACTGGGTTAACAACCCGGTAACAGTGTGCCGACACTGAGTTAACAACCCGGTAACAGTGTGCTGACACTGAGTTAACAAACCGGTAACAGTGTGTGGACACAAGCAGAAGAAGAAGAAGAGACCAAAAAAATTAATTCTATTCAGATTCAGAAATCTCTAAATGAATCTTCTTCTTCAGTCATCTCTGGTCAAGCGCCTAGTTTACTGTGGACCACACTCTGGGCAGTCAGCTTCAGGTCTGTCAGGATTCCCCAAAGCTTAGTTTTCTGATCGATTGAGAGTGGCCACATGTTGCTTCTCAGCTCAACCAGGAGAGGACAGTCTTGCAGGATATGATCCGGTGTCTGTTTCGCCTGCTGACACTGGCAGAGAACTGTTAGACTTATTCCTAGTCTATATAAGTGTTTGTTGAGTCTGCAGTGCCCGCTACGTAGTCGAAATATAATGACCTGGTCTGTTATGCTTAGGTCTTTGAGGAAGTCTTTTCCATAATCATATCCAGTGTTTGTCTTCCAGTTTACTGCAGATTTTCTCTGTATGAAGTTTTTGACCTCCTGAAAAGACAGATGTTGGTAAATTTGCTCTTTGGCACTGCCCTCCTTAGCTAAGACATTAGCACTCTTATTGCCTGAAATGCCACAGTGAAATGGAATCTACTGCAAGTGAATTTCTGCCTTTTCTGAAAGCTGAGCAATTTCTCTTTTATTTAGTGCGAATTTATGAATAAGAAGGGACATAAACCCAATATATTAGCTCACTCAATTTATTAACATAGTTAGCGCCCTTTGATATTGTGTTGCAATAGTTTATAATGCGAGAAGTGGGTCGTCTGGTCGAATGGATCAGGACGCAAGCTCCCATTCTGGAGATCCGAGTTCGATACCCGGTAATACCAAGAAGTTTTTTTATGTCATAGACATAAAGAAAAAATGCTAACCTGAACAGTTTTTCGCTGATTGCACTAGCCATGCGGCAATTAAAAACCAGACTCATGTCCCCATTGTCTTATGAAAATGAAATCCTGGCATATCCTTTACAGGCCATCAACCACAGTTAACGAGTTTGTTGATTTTCTAGCACCAATTATACATTCAATAGTTTGCCATTGCTTTCTGAACGGTGAGGTCTATTATTACAGGCAATAAAGACATTTTAAGAGAATGAATGTTTTTAAGAACTCCAGGCCAGGCACTGGAGTCAGCGAATTTGATCAATAAATAGAATGTCTTTCTCAAAATGTTTTTCATTTAAACCAATACACATCAACTACTAGATTGCAGGAGCTGGGATTTGAAGATTGGAGTAGCAAGAAAAGAACAGTACAATAGGTATATGAGTAGGCTCATCAATCAAAATCAAACTGGTACGGTCAGTCGCTGGATACTGTTGGAGATATCGCGAAGGAGATCGGAGTACTTATGAACATGTCCGGATATACCTAATAAAAGTGAAACTGAAACTGAAGGATAGACGTGACCGAGATAACTATTATTAGAACGATCTGTAATTTTTCCCCATGTAATATAAATTGTCAATAAACGGGAACTTCTTTTACGAAAAATAGAATTCCCGTGACGTAATATTTAAATATAGCAATAATTGTTTTTCAATTACAGGACTCGTATATAGATTTTTAAAGTCAACAAATCATTATGTCTCGCAGCAATGTCCACTTATCGTGGGGATGAGCCAAGTCTGTCTTCCTTTATGATGGGTGTCTGGCAGTGGCGGCTCGTGATCATTTTTCTTGGTTGGGTCCAAAACAATCTTTAGAATAAAATCATGGTTTTGGGTTAGATTATATTTTATTAATATTTTTTGTCGATTCCGGCAAGTTATTCACCTTTCAAAGCTATTCAGTATCGCGTTAAAAGTAATAATTATGAACAAATAATTGATAAAATACTAAATACACCGTACACATTATTTTTGGTGTGGCGCAGCCCCACAGGCCCTTAATGTTGAGGCTCCACTGGTCTCTGGTATTATGTTTCTGAGAGCTTCATCAAGTCAAGTAATAGCATGTCCCTTACGGAACGTCGCTTTTCTCACAGCCCACCTGACAAACTCTCTGTCTATTGCAAGTTCTTCCGTCTATTTCAGCGTCATGTTCAATGTTTCTTTGATTCAATGTTTCCTTCTGCCACCTTCATCTTGGTCGTGCCCTGCCTCGAACTCCAGGAACTATGCCTTCCATTACCGTTCTCTCCAAGCTCATGTGACGTTAAACGTGGCCAAAATAATTTATCTTCTGGAACATGATGTTATTTATGAGTCAATGCGTCTCGATATGCAGGTCTTGTAGAATGTCTGTGTTTTTTTTCTCTTCTCTGTCCAGGATGTACTAAGAATATTTCTATCAGAAATATTTTTTTGAAATCTTTAATGTTTGTGGAAAGGTCCACAATTCGCATCCATATGTTGCCACAGGGAATACGCGTGTTCTCATAAGTCTTACTTTTGTTTCTTTGCTTGTGTCGTGCCATAGTTTTTTCATGCTGACCACCCTCTGGAAATCCATGGCTAGTCTTCTTCATGGGATTGGGGTATTACATAAGTGTGAAAGCATATTACCTAACGCTGAGAACAGTAACTTCTTAAGTGGATGACCTGGAGAATATTTTGATCTCTCGTTCTTGCTAAATTCGAGTAGGACTCCTAGAGTCCTTGTACTTGTTCAACGGTTTTATATAGTGGGGCTCACCTGACTGATGGATGATAGGACGCAGGAGTCATGTGACGTCTGCAATACTACTACTACTAATAGGGGTATGTGTGGCGTAGAGGTTAGCTGCTCGCTTCTCGTTCTAAAGGTTACTTGGTTCGCTCCATCCAGGAGCCATCGGGATATTTTCCCAGAGAACACTGATCCCAGTGATTACTAGCCCTATCGGAGACGGACGATAATACGTAGGTCTCGTGTTCAAGCTCAGCATATAAAGGAATCCTTTGCAGTTCAAAATCGAGAAGATCCACTGCCAGGACAAAATTCGTTAAAAAAATTAAAAACTAAAATTCCTACAAAATATTTCACCATCTTCTAAATGACATCGGGTAATCTCGCCAGTGTTTCTGACTGCCAATGATATCGACATGTGTGTGAAAGAGATCGGAGCACGCATGGTTAATCACCGAAGTGCAATGATAATGCTCATATCAATCAATCAATCAATACTAATATTAACAAAAGCTATATTTAAACTAGTACTAGTACAGCTTAATCAAAGACAATCAAGGTAGGATACTGCTGTCAGAAGAACAACAAAAACAACGATGGGCAGAACATTTTAAAGAAATACTAAATAGACCGCAACCAGAGATTGTTCCCAACCTAGATGAAGAAATCACCATGCCCACACTAGAAGCTTCCTGCGAGCCATTCACACTGGAAGAGTTGAAATCTGCCATTAAAAAATTGAGAAACAACAAAGCGGTTAGTGATGATAACATCTCTGGAGAAATGCTCAAAGCAGCAGATGATAACAACTTACAACATATACTCCAACTTATAAATGAAATCTGGCAAAATGAATCCCCACCACAACAGTGGAAAGATGGTATTATTTTCAAATTACCTAAAAAGGAGATTTGTCTGATTGTAATAACTGGCGTGGGATCACCCTACTGTCAGTGCCAGGAAAACTTTTTGTAGCATGTTACTCGAGAGACTGAAAAAGTCTATAGATGAAAGGCTAAGAGAAGAACAAGCAGGGTTTAGACCAAAACGAGCATGCATAGATCACATCTTCACACTAAGAGTAATCATTGAAGAGTTCGTAGAATTTCAATCGAATTTAATCATCAACTTTGTTGATTTTCAGAAAGCGTTTGACAGTATTCACCGTCCTACGCTTTGGAAACTACTCAAAAACTACGGTTTCCTACTAAATTCATCAACATCATAAAATCCTTCTACAGTGAATCGCGCTGCAGTGTAAGAACAGATTTCGGTAACTCTGACTGGTTCCCAGTGGAAACAGGAGTGAAACAAGGCTGCGTCTTATCGCCAATGCTCTTTGGAATAGCAATTGACTGGGTCATGCGAAAATGCACCAATAACGCAAATATGGGCATCAAGTGGGTTGATAAAATTTTAGAAGACCTTGATTTTGCCGACGATATAGCCCTTTTGAGTTCATCACATCAAGATATTCAAATGAAAACAAACCTTCTCCAAAATATCTCAGGACAAATTGGTCTCCAAATAAACACCACAAAAACAAAAATTGTTGACCTTACCAGCAGTCCAGAAAATATTCAACTAAAAACTACACTCTTGAAAAAGTCAAAAGTTTTACATACCTAGGGAGTATGATGTCATCTACGGGGATACAGCGCCAGAAATTCCACACAGAATCGCATTGGCATCAAGTGCTTTTAACAAATTGTCAAATATATGGAAGTCCAATTCACTCAGCAAGCACTTAAAATTAAAGATCTTTAACTCTTGTGTGATTCCAGTATTAACTTATGGATGCGAGAGTTGGAAAGCAACAAAAGCTCTAGAAAGAAAATTAGATAACTTTGAGAATAAATGTCTTAGAAGAATACTGAACCTCAAATGGTCAGATTTCAGACCCAATACACAAATAAGACAAGAGACCAAGCAAGAAAATGTATCAAATTTTATAAGAAAGCGCCGCTGGAACTACATCGACCACACACTTAGAATGGATGAGAGAAGACTCCCTTACCAATCCCTCATATGGACACCAGAGGGAAAAGAAAACGAGGAAGGCCAAGAGAGACTCTGCGTAGAACCATCACCAGAGAAGGCTCAACGATGGGCCTAGTAAACATTAAAGACTTAAAGCAAATAGCAACGAACCGCGAGACATGGAGAGCTATGACCTCTGCCCTATGAACAGGCCCAAGAGGAAAGACTAACTAACTAAGTACAGCTGATATGATGACGCTATATTCAGTTAAAAAAAGAGTGGTTTGTATGCGGAAGTAAAATGGTTACAAAATAAAGCACGAGAAATGGGAAGATCATGTTCATAGGAGTTCATAGTTCATAGTTCATGGCATTGTTATGATAAAACGGAAATATAATTTGTTTTCTTTCAATCTGATTAGTGTTAAAGCCAGATGAGTAAAATAGGGCGCAATGAATGTGTTACAGGCGCGCCCGCTGGCGCCACGTTGTACAGCGCTGTCCTAGTATATGCCTGTGGGTTGTTTTTTTCCCGATCCAGAAGTACTTGAGCTTTCAGTTCTTCGGCTCGGTGCCATGGACATTGTAACCCTTCGGTTCGGTGCCACGAACACTGTAAATCTGGAGAACCTGTGGCTTTTATGTCACCCCCGGAATATAACCGCACTCACAGGGGCCATGTCACCCGTCGTCCAACGCGCTACGAACACGCTGGGCAGGCGGGCATGCATGCCTGTGTACAGCAGTCACCTAACGTATTTCCAATGTGTCAACAACAAACAAAAAACCTGACTGGCTAACGTATGTTGAACCAAATTCTCCCGCCCGTGTGGTTACCGGGGCCCAAATTGGGGTATAAAGAATGGAACCACTGTTACCTGCCACGCATGTCGTAAGAGGCCACTAAGGAGGTTGGACGTTTGGCTAGCTATCCCACCTTGTAAAATACACTAGATGGCTGCAGAACGGAGAGCGAACCGAGTAAACGCTGGCTGAAACCGGACACATCGCCGAAGGATAAGCACCAGAGCTCCAAAAGATGTGATGTAAAACACACCAATGCCAAGGCTGCATTGTATCAGATTTCCACATCAATAGAATTTATGGGGAGGTCTGGTACATCGATCTGGGCGGTGATCGCGTGCGAGAGAGAGAGAGAAAGAGAGAACCAAATTCTGATTTAGTCTGTTCAGCGCAAATGAAAATTTCCCGGAAAAGGGACCTCTCATGTCATGTGACTAGTGCATTCTATTGACCAGTCCGGAGTTCTTCAAACTTTCCATATCGGGCACTTGTTAAACCCCACTTTGTGATATGTATGTGATCTCCGAGGCAGACTGGGGACAGTAGAATCCGTTATCCTATTCCTCATTGTGAGGGATCGTTGCACCATGTTATGCGCCTTATGGCCTGGTGCATCCGTTTTCTGCAAGCATTTGTTTCGGCATTCCCTAGCGGACACGTGCATCCGATTTCAGCCAAACCTCCTTCGTCGCCTCTTACGACATGCATGGCAGGTAACAGTGGCTCTATTCTTTACACCCCAAAGTTGGGCCCCGGTAACAACTTGGGCTGATCTCAGCCTAAGAGTGATTGCTCGTTGTACCAGTTATACGCCTACAAGTAGGCCAGCACATCCGATTTCTGCTACGCTTTTTATATACTAGGGTAGCTTCCCTAGGTCCCTACCTCAGTCGTCTCTTAAGAAATGCCTTGTAAGTCGCAAGGTTACTATTCTTTGCTCCCCTTGCGAGCCCCGACAACGCATGGGCGGGAATCCAGATACCACTCAGTCTCACTCCGCAGAAATGGCGCAGAGAGCATTGCACAACTCCATAACTAAAACCATAATCTTACTGACCTCTGGAGAAAAAAAAAATCGTGAACAGAACTTTTCACACCCAGATTCGAACCCAAGGTCTTCGAAATGCAAAGCAAACGACTTGACCACTTCGTCACAGAGATTCCATTCTAACATAATAGCCTAAATCAAAGAAAACACACCACGATCACTAAAGACATGAAAAGAATCGAACTTAAACACTTTGATGGTGGAGGCGAGAAAACTGTCTAGTCATTGATCAAGTGCTAATCTGAGCGAGTTTCTGTAAAGAACACGTTGCATGATGATGATGATGATAACGCCTTAATATACACACCGGATTACGTGTCTGTTGTGCTATTTATAACTATCATCAATAGCCTCAAAGGTTTTCCAGAATTCTTATAATTCTTGTTCCCTTCAAACATTTGCACGAGTAGGCTAAAATTAAACAAAACAATATTGAATAGTAAGTTGTAATATTTAACTATGAGTTTTGTTACAAACAGATCTAAAAAATATGTAATTATTTGGCATTTTCAAATATTAAAAATCTACGTTGTGAGAACTTCTGAAAGGGGTAACCTCAAAAACGAGGGAACACTGTTTCTAAATTTAGACATAACGGGAATCGCGTCACTACCGGTGCAGTTTCGTGGAAGCGATTTACCTAAATATCTATATTATTACGTGGAAAAATGCCAGCTCATTGGAATTACACGATAGCAGATGAGATAACTTCAACATTTACATTAGTTTCATTTTCATATTATTAGACAACGTATCGTTAAAACTGTTCTCATTTGGGTGCTGTGTAACAGAAGAGTTCGCTAAGCGATCGCTTGTACATCTTTAACCAATCTTATTCTGTTCGTTAACAATAACTATGGCCTCAGCTAACGATATCGTAAGTTGCAACTATTATAAACAGTTTGGATATTTGCAATATTTTCTTGATTATACAGATGTAGTGTATTTACTTTGGAATTTAATATTTATTATTTTTGTATGTTTACATTTGTGGGTGTTGTATAATATTGTTGTTCCTATTATTACTTTGTAGTTTGCATCTGTTTAGTTTAGGTTAGTTTAGTCGTCGGATCATCATCAATGCGCGTCGAATCAATTAGTTCATAAGTGATCCGATCTCCTCCTCAGTATGTCTGTCCGTATAGTTTAGTCGTCAGATCATCATCAGCGCACATAGAACCAATTAGTCTATAAGTGTTCTGATATCCTCCTCAGTATGTCTGTCCGTATAGTTTAGTCGTCAGATCATCATCACTACACATAGAACTAATTAGTTCATAAGTGTTCTGATCTCTTCTTCAGTATGTCTCTCAGCGTGTGGCAACTAACGACACAAGTTCTAGCTTAGTTTAGTCGTCGGGTCATCATCACTGCACGTCGAACCGATTAGCCCATAAGTGCTCCTATCGTCTCTTCATTACCATTGTCGTTAACATTTCTGCCAACATAGGCATTCGAATTTTTTTTTTTCGATCCAGAAGCATTTGAGCTGAAAGCTCTTCGGCTCGGTGTCATGGACATCGTAACCCTTCGGTTCGGTGTCACGAACACCGTAAATCTGGGGAACCTGTAGCTTTTCTGCCAGTCCGCGGAATTGAACCCGCACATACAGAGGACTTGTCACCCGCAGTCCAACGCGCTACGAACACGCTGGGCATGCGGGCAGGCATTCGAATAAATCAGTACAATGAAGTCAATCCTTCGCGTTTAGACCCTTTCTTTTATTTGAATTAAAGTAAAGTTGCGGGCTCCCTTTAGGGAGACCAGGGTTCAATCCCCAGTAAGGCCAACTATTTTTTTTCTCTTATCTCTGAGAACTTTGAGAAAAAATCCTTACCTGAACAGTATCACGACGACTGCACTAGGCATGCGGACCTCAGGCGCATACAATCCCACATGTGCTTGTGCAAGCACTGTTCGAACGACTCTGACCTGATTATTCTGCGTTCAACAGAAGTTTCATGTTTATGAAAAGCATGACTTAGTAGAGGTTACTTTTAGAACCAGCCGGTTGTTTTCTTAACATCGCTCATATTGTCGGGCTAGACAATGGGTGCCGTAAGAAATAACAGTTTGTGGTTCGAATCCTGTATTTGGCAGTTTTTTTCCGGAATCCCCTAATACTTGTTCATTGACTATTTATTGATCATATTCATTGGCTCCGATGTATCTCCTGTTGTACTTACAACGCCATATTCTCTGTTCCCCTGTCCTACAGCACCCTAAAAAAGCGTTTATTACAGGTAATAACGACAGTAAATAGCGCATTTAAGAACTATATATGTTCAGTCATTTCTGTGTTGTTGTTGAACTCCAGGAATTATGAGTTTTCACCCTTTTTCCTGTATGTACGTTGGGAAGAGTACCCGGTTTTCTTGCAGACGCAGAAATCTCCAACAGCTCTAGACGTGTAGTGCTATGTTCAGTGCTGCAGAGACTTCTACTCAGGTAGGGTCTATTGGTCATCACTGCAGTATTCTCCCATTTATAGCGCAGTACAAGCTCCAAAAACATCACCTATTGATCACAGCAGATGCATGTGATTATAGTCCAGAGAGCCACTTTCTCGAGTTGTCTAGAACAACCACTCGTTGGCCACTCTTTGTGACCTATGTGTGATTTTCGCCAGAGAGTGCCGATAGATAACCTACACGGACAGACGCTTGCGTTCACTGGAACGATACATTTTCGGCTGTTTAATTGGCCTATTTGATCTGAGCCTGCGAGTTGCGCATGTCGTGGACGTCAATCTACAAGTGTAGAACGATCGCGTCCGAAAAGTGCGGCTCTTGTCAATGGTTGGGTTTATACAAGACAAACCATTGCATTAACGGTTTTGTTTTTCTAGCTACGGTTAGGTTCCGGATTAGGAACATTCTCAACCGTTTCAAGACGAGTGTCGGTACCTGGTAATTTGCAATTTCCACTCTGCATTTTCCCTTGTGCCGCGAAACACCTGGTCTGGGACTGCACACAAATAATCCAGAGGGTCGTCGTTGTGAAGGATAACACAACCTGGTTACTTAATAATAATAGTACAGGGAGCGCCGCCCTAGAAACGACGGGATTAAGTATGTAAATAAAAAATAGCTAATGTTTTAGACTGCCACCTGCATGGAAGTGAGACAGCTGTTAGTTCGGTCGACTTTTTGTTTGTGTGCGATCTCTTACGTCATATGACAGATATTTTGTTTGTTTGAGGGAGGGGGAATTAATGCCTCTTTCAGTCGACGCACGTTGTGGGAGGGGATGAGGGATAAGCGTCTTTAAGCATACGCATGTACTTTCAACCTAAAGACAAACTTGTTTTGGCTATATCAGATCTCGTAGGCCAAACAAACTTGGAAAATAAGAATTAATTACTTTCGGAGAATCCGAGTTGATACGGTTGGTTTCCTATGAAAGAAGAGGAGTGGCTAGGTATTTAGGTGGAGGGTCCAGGTTTAGATTGGAATCGGGCCAGAAGTGAGACAGTTCTGTGTGTGACCTCTGAACTCCATGGATCCAATATACAAAACAGCGACTAAACCAAGCATATATTAATAACATCATTTGGACAGTCTCTGTGGTCAAGGGGTTAAGAACTTTGTCTTGCGTTACGAAGGTTGTAAGCTCGAATCCGGATTGATTCGTTCAAATGACATGTCTATTTTTTTCGGAGAACTCTAGGATTGTTGCCGGAGCTAATGAGTTTGTGCTTTGTGCAACACCCTTGGCAGGTGACATGTCATTTCGAGAGAAATGGGCGGAGTCGTAAGGTTACTTTCAGAAAGTTGTGGGTTCCAAATTGGATGGCGTAGTTTCAGTTTACACGTGTTTTTTTCCATTGTAAATCCTTCTAGTCTCTACTAGTAACAGCTGTTATAAGAAAGAGAAGATGGAGATATGTTGCGTAGTTTCAGTTTACACGTGTTTTTTTCCATTGTAAATCCTTCTAGTCTCTACTAGTAACAGCTGTTATAAGAAAGAGAAGATGGAGATATGTTGCGTAGTTTCAGTTTACACGTGTTTTTTTCCATTGTAAATCCTTCTAGTCTCTACTAGTAACAGCTGTTATAAGAAAGAGAAGATGGAGATATGTTGAACATACTCTGAGAAGAAATTATCAAAGAATCATAAGGCGAGCATTGAATTGAGAGACAAAGGGTTCAAGAAAGATAGGGTGGTCTAGCGGAAGTCCTGAAACGAACTGGTTTTTTTTAAGAGAGGCAAGGAATATCGGACTTAGTTTCATACAAGATATTTCACGAGTTGCCGAGAATAGAGCGGAATGTAGAAATTGTTTGCAGGTCATATGTAACTTATTTTCTTCTTCAATGATCCAACGGCACTTGAGCTCTTGCACCTCGGCTCAAATGCTATGTAGTAGTATCTGCATGTGTTTGTAAGTTGTTCTTTTGTTCCGTATAATGTGTTCCATTTATCTGGTCTTGGAGGAAGGAGGGTCTTCCTAACATTATCTAGAGCTTGGCACCTGAAGAGGTGGTGGTGAACGGTTTCATGAGGATGTGCACACAGTTGGCACTCTGGAGTGTGTTGTGGATGAATTCTGTTCAAGTGATTATTAAGTGTTATGTGTTGGGTTCGAAGTCTAAAAATGGTGCTCTGATCTCTTCTTGTAAGGTGGTTGATGTTGTCATTAAGGTTAGGGCTGGCCATATGCTTGTAAACCTCTCTCTTCCCGGGTGTCTCATGGCCCATCTATTCAGCCAACTTTCTTTATTTGTTGTTATGATTTACTTTGCTGTATTGCGAGTTGTTGCTGTGATTGGTTGTTCTTGTGTTGCCTTTTTCTTGGCTAGTCTATCTGCTTTATCATTTCAAGGTGTGTTTGAATGACCAGGGATTATTTTGATGTCATGTGATATAACAAGTCTGTCAATATCTAGGGCTAGATGGGAGAGTTCAGATTTACAATGTCCACCATCTTCTAGAGCTTGAACCGTAGACATTGAATCTGTGAAAATAATAATATTTTGTGCCTTTGATGAAAAGACATCGAAAATATTCTCAGCTGGTACAAAGCCATGAATTTCAGCCTCATAATATAACAGTACTTAACACCAAAATATAATATAAAAAACACAACGCTGAGACAAGTCCATCGATTCAAGTATCTGGGAACATTTCTAACAGATAGAAGATGTAAAACAGAGATTATGAGTAGAATAGCTCAAGCGTAAGCAGCTTTTATGAAAAAGAAGAACACACTATGCGTGAACTCACTACCAATGACATTGCGGAAACATGTACTCCGGTGCTATATTGAACCAATACGTATGTATGGCAGCAAATCATGGACAATGAACAAACAATCAATAAGATCATTGGAAACCACATAGATGTGGTTTTACAGAATAAGGCTGAAAATTCCATGGACAGCAAAGAAAACAAATGTGGAGGTTTTAAATCAGGCCTGCACACAAAGAAACCTTATCAAAAGAATAAAAATCCGACAATCAAGGTTCTTCGGACATATAATGAGAAGAGAAGGTTTAGAACATTTGGTGACTACAGGTAAAATTCAGGGAAGGAGAGATCGTCGAAGACAGAAGGAGAAGATGTTGGATGGTCTGACATCATTGTTCGACAAAAGATCGTCGTCAGAACTGATTACATGCACCAAGCAAAGAGAGTTGTGGAGAGACATGATTACCTACGCCTGGAGGCATGTCACTTGATTGATTGAAAACGGGACGAGAGGAATATAATATTAATGATAAGTGTTATCTGAAGAATGATAAGTCTTATCTGAAGAATGATAAGTGTTCAGATAGTAACTGTTGCTGTTAAGTGCTAGAGGACGCTAGCATTCCGACTTGTATTATATCATCATCACGTGTCTCACAACATTTCAAACAGACGCGGAACCAGATCATCGTGGATTTTTTATTGACAACATTTATGATTGATAGGACCAATATCATTGCACTTCGGTGAGTAAGCATATGTGCTCCGATCTCTTTCTTACACAAGAAGATCTCAGCGGTAGCGGACGAACTCCGTAGCACGGGCGAGGGTCCCCAATGTAATTTCTACGGTGGTAACGATATTTTGTCTGAATTATATTTTGACTATATTAAAATGAATTTTGCCAGTGCAGCTGTTTTCCAGCCTGTTCTTCTCAATTTTGGACTGCCAATGTTTTATTTACGTGCTCAAATTGAACAAAGGACTACGTGTTATCGTCCGTTTTATTCTTATAGCTTATTCAGCACAACGAAACGGTAGCACAGTACATGAGGACTGAGGTGTTTTCCAGACAATAACATCAAGCATTACTATGGAGATCACCGCTGCCTCCGGGGCTCTCTCGTGGGTGGGTGAGCAACAAGCCACTAATACGATTATCATTTCAGACTCGATGAATATGTTTCAAAAGATTGAATCTGGAATTCGGCTGCATGCACCTGTGGAGGACCAAAGCAGTTCCCAGAGCACATCCTGCAAGACTGTGCCAGCATGAGCAGTGTGAGAATGAAGATCTAGCCAACCGGAACAGCCCTACAAAACAAACTATGGGGGACTGGTGAAGACCTCAAGCGCACCGTGCTGTTTATGACACATACCGGAGTAGTCGCTTAGCAGAAGTTGATCGCAGAAGAAGAAGAGGCTGATAACAATAGTATTTGTTTTGTAGTTTTAAATGGTTTAAACCCGAAGGATTGACTTCATTGTACTGAGTTTTACCCCATATAGCTCCGTTCATCCCTGCAGAAATGGTAAGCGACCTGCCGAGAGTATTGCACGGACTCCGTAGCTCCGGAAACAATCCTAAGGTACCTGGAACAAAAATTCACTCGTGAACTTCCGGGTTGAACCCGCGACCTCAGACTCGCAAGACAAAGGCTAAACCACTTATCCACGAAGACAGCCAGTTGTTTTCTAGATGTTGATGTCTAATCCATATTCCTTGCTAGTTTTGTTTACTTCGTCACAGTCAACTCTTGAGAGCACAGCCATCTGATGATCTGAGGTAGACGGCTGCCTTTATTAGAGAATCTGAAATTCCAATCTAGTGAGAACGCAGAAGAAGAAGATATTCCTTGCAAGTATTGTTCACTCAGAACATATATTGACAGCAAACAGCAGCTATAAGAATAGACAAAAAGCTTGGAACTTTCCAGAAGATCAAAAAGGTGTTAGACAAGGATGCGTATTATCACCAGACCTGTTCTCACTGTATTGTGAAAGCATTTTTAGGTTTATAAAAGAAATTCCTGGAATAGCTGTGGGGGGACATATCATAAATAACTTGAGATACGCTGATGATACTGTCTTAATAGCAAGAAATGAAATGGAGCTACAGAAATGAGTTGATAAGGTTGTGACAGAAAGTAACAACAAATGACTCAGTTTGAATATTAAGAAGACAGAAATTATGATAACATCAAAAAAGCAGATTTTGCCAAAATGCACCATCAGTAAATGGGACTGATCTAATACAAGTACAGCAATTTAAATACCTCGGAGTCCTGGTAACATCAGATGGCAGATGTCGATCAGAAATAAAGAGCAGAATAGGGCAAGCGAAAACATCGTTCCTGAAAATGAGAAGCATTATCTGCAACAAGTCCTTATCAATTCCGATCAGAATGCGAGTTATTCAGTGCTACATAAAACCAATACTGACATTCAAAAGCGAGTCATGGACAATGAACACACAGATCGAAAAATCTATGAGGACCACAGAAATGTGGTTTTACAGAAGAATGATGAGAATCCCATAGACTGCTAAAATGACCAATGTTAAGGTGCTGAACGAGATCAAAACACAGAGAAAGCTTATCATCAATATAAGAAAGAGACAGTCATCATTTTTCGGGCATGTGATGAGGAGGAGGTTTAGAACACATTGTGACAACCGGTAAAATCGAGGGTAGACGAGACAGGAGAAGACAGAGACAGAAAATTTTTGAATTGTCTGACTTCATGGTACGGTAGAGCGTCAACATCTGAGTTGAAAGCAAACACCAACGACATTTGATGAGAGATTTGGGGAGATCCATGATCACCTACGACAGCCGGCACGGCACCTGATGATGATGATGAACAGAAGAAAACTAGTCACGACAGAGATAAAGTGTCTACGCAGAATGCTGGGAGTAACAAGAAGAGACCGGTTTAGAAATGAAGACAGTAGGGAAATAGTGGGTACAACATCAGTACTGAACTTCATCAAGAAACAACAAATTAAATGGTTTATACATACACAGATTACCAAAGACTTGAAGAGCAATATTACATTGGAAACAGGCCTGTAGACCTCAGAGATAACAGAGGCGACGAAGAACACTGTTTATGAAACGCACACAAAAGCCCTTTCTAGAAATCTCTTCTTATCCTGTCGCTGTGAGACAAAACAGAATTAGAGAAAAAAAGAAGACAAAGAAAAACAAAGAAAAGTTTTCCGATCGTGGGAGGAAGGAATGTTGGATGGGAATTCCGTCATCTTATTGTAAAGAATATAAGTAAACCACGACCTACTTTTTATATTATAATTGCTTCCGTCGTCTGCAAATAAAAGGGAGTGATTTGGGAAAACCCTTCTATTGTGACCTATATTTCTACTTCACGTGATGGTGACAAAAATACTATATCTTATGTATTAGGTTCGGGTCTGTTTAGAGCGTTCCTGTAATTTTACCAGAGATCCCTGATCTCAGCTTAGGTGAGTTCGAGTCCTATCGGAGACGGACGATAAAACGCAGGCCTCGTGTTCAAGTTGAGCACGTAAAAGAACCCTTGGCAGTTCAAAATCGAGAACAGCAGGCTGGAAAGCCGCTGTCCGTGCAACATTCATTAGAAAGATTTCAAAACTAAAATTTCGAACAATAGTTTCCACTATCTTCTAAAGTACACCGATGACCCTCGCCGGTGCTACGCAGTTCGTGCACTACCGTTGAGATCGTCCTGTGTAAGAAAGAGATCGAAGCATACATGGTTACTCATTGAAGTGCAATGATTATGGTCCGATCATGAAATGAAAATCGTGGCATATCCTTTACAGAACTTAGCCATCAACCACATTAAACGAGTTGTTGATTTTCTAGGCACCACTTAAACGTTCAGTAGTTTGTCATTGCTTTATGAACGGTCGGATCTATTTTTACCGTTTTCCAAACTGCTTGCCGCGGGGTTTGAACAAGGTGCGCTTGGGTTGTCATCGAGTGATAATAATAATAATTCCTCTTGTACTGTTATACGTTACATAGGGCCTACAAGTATTTTCTCCATACCGCTCTATCCCAGGCAACTCTCTCAATCTCCTCCATGGGACTGAGACCGATATTTCTTGTCTCTCTCAGCAAAGTTCGTTTCATTGTCTCCTTAGGTTGACCTCTATTTTTTTAACCTTTTGCATCCCACTTCACAGCCTGCTTTGATATTCTTTGATCATTTCCTCTCACGGTGTGTCCAACATATCTCCATCTTCTCCTTCTTATAACAGTTGTTACTAGTGGTTAACCAGACATGTCTCTGATTTCATCACTTATTATGAATTCGTTTCATTTTACGTTCATTATTTTTCGCAGACATCTATTTTCAAATGCATTCAATGTGCTTTCTATTATACAGGGTGTTCAACTTAAAAGCAGCCCGTGAATGGAGCTAATCTGGCATATATGTATGGAAATGGGAAGGTTCAGTTATGACGTAGTATAGGTCAAGGTTGTGTGACGGTATGTAATTGTAGTGCGGGAAGGGGCGATGAACAAATGTGACGTAGGACGAGCTAGTCAGAACCGGTTAAATAGTAAATAGACACCACACAATAGATTAACTGGCAACTTTCGATTTGTCAATGAGGCTGCAATTAACTTAAACACCCTGTATATATATATATATGGCCTTTTCGTCTTTATAGACGGTCAATTGGCAATTGTTTTACTGTGACAACTTCTGAGTTTTCGCTTTTCCCTCATGTCGTTCAGCTCATACATAAGTCTCTTCTCAAAAGACTGGGCCCTTGCACAATATGGCTTTCCACACAACTCTGTCATCAGCTACTCTTTCCCATGTGCTGGGACCTATAGAAAGGTTTTTCATTGAGGCTTTGCACACATCTTTATATCTGAGCAGTGGTCTGCCCTGGTGCCTCTTCTCCTCCGAAAGTTCACAGAACAATATTTGTTTTGGTATGCGATAAGTTTCCATTCTTCTTACATGTCCCAAACCATCTTAGTCGTCTACTGCTGAGCATGCCCATGATGGAAGGCAGGTTTGCACGTTACAGTACTTCAGATTTGGTTATCTTGTCATACCACATGATGTTCATAATTTTGCGGAGACATCGAAGGTGAAAGATGTTAAGTCTCCTCTCGTGTCTTGAGTAGGTTGTCCGTGTTTCTGAGCCATATAGTAAAGAACTTATTACACAGGCTCGATATATTTGAATATTCGTCTACAATGTCAGTTTTGTGTTATTCCACGCTCGCTTTGATAGTTTGCCTGCCGAATGTAGTAGCCGAATATATATATATATGTATATAAGTATGAAATTAGTCTACGAGTTGGCATTGCTTTTGTTGTTAATATGTAAAATGTATTTTTTTTGCATTCACAAATTTTAGGACAAGGGAGATAAGCTTAACAGACAGCGTCTCTTGCCTTTATTAAAAAAGTTGCTGGACGAAAACAGGGTTCC
The DNA here is from genome assembly GCA_020796225.1 of Arion vulgaris. Classification (NCBI taxonomy): domain Eukaryota; kingdom Metazoa; phylum Mollusca; class Gastropoda; order Stylommatophora; family Arionidae; genus Arion; species Arion vulgaris. The sequence continues at coordinate 52,314,548 of CM036764.1, forward strand.
TCAACTTAAGTGGGTTAACAAAGAACAGAAAATATGGCAGATGCCTTGGAAATTTGGTAAGCAAACCAGGTGGGGAGACCCTGATGCCTTTATGCTTGGAGAGTTAGCTAAAGATATGTACGAGTACGATGGTGACGGGGAGCCAGCGAAAGGCAAACTTAAGCATTGGAAGGAGCTGATTCGTAATGGACTCAGGAGTCTTGATAAGCATGTCAAACAACTGGATGATATGAATGTCAGAGAAGGAGATACCCCGTTTAAGGTGTACCAGTTCCTAGACAAGGAGGAAAAGAATGTCAAACGAGGACAATGTAAGCGACCAAAAGAGCCTAAAATGTGCAGATCTGACGGAAGCCAATATAGAAGTCCTGAAACAGTAGCCGACTACAGTATTCCTGCTGTTGGATATGCTGTAAACTTCAACAACGGCATACCTAGTTACCAGTCTCCTGTAGTTTCCACCATTGCATCGAATGCTTTATATAACAATGTTCAATTTCATTCACAAACCAACACTTCATGTGTTGCTCTATTTGACGATCAGAACCATTATCCAATCGATAACAGCTCTACACAGGGATTCCTCCCATGGAACCCTGTTACATCTAAACATTGCAATACTCAGAGCGATATTAATTTTCTGGATACAGATTCCCAAGTTTCGTCTTTAGTTGCGTTTTCTCCACTAACACAATCCTCTGTCGATTCCGTTTCTGAGAATGTGTCTTCAGACATGCTAGATCAGCTCGTTTCGGATTTAAAACTTGCAAACGTGTCCAATCTACCTTCTATAGATTTTCCTTACAGAAGCAGAAGTCCGCTAAACCATTGTATTGAACCAGAGATGTACACAGATAGTGCTTACGTCAATGGCAATAAAGAAAATGGCGCCATTTCAACAAGGACTGGACGTTCTACAGTTGCTCTTACTGACGTCAACACGTATCTACGTCACAGTAATTCTCAGAAACAAGCAGGTAATTGGATGGAACCATACGATGTATCCACTTTTCAAGATGTTTCAGGAAACATCCCAAATTTTATTATGGGTAGTGGGAATGAGTTCCTATTTAATAATGGCGCATGCAGATCTCCATTTCAAAATGATTTGTTAGATCTTAATAGAAAATCAACAGTTCTTATGGACAACACAATAATGAGAAACATCCCAGTTGATTCAGCGACTGTTTCCTCGTCGTCAGCTATCGGGGATCTTACTCTTTCTGACAGCTCGTTCCCTCTATGCAAAACTGTTTTCGTACCGCAAGACATTAACATCGAAAACTTCCACAGCATCAGCAACACTTTGAAGTCTGCCCCCAGCTCATCTCTAGTCATTGCGGTGTACTATAACGCAAAAAATCCAGTAAAATCCCAAATTATCAGGGGCAAATTTCGAATATGTTTTGTTCCGGATGACAACGCTAGAGAATGTATTTTACAATGCCCAGATCCTCAACAATTTGGACCAAACGATGCTGCGATATTTGAACTGCCAGACGTCGAGGAACGACCAGAACTGAAAAATACCAAAAAAGTATTACCAAATTTAATGAGAGGTGTTATCATTGATTTTAGAAATCTGGACATTTACGCTACCAGATACTGCAAAGCTGTACCACATTACTGCATCCTGGAACAAACACCATTTCAGAAAATGGAACGTAATCAGGAAGTTAAAATATTTGACTTCCGCAGCAATTTCATGCAGACGACTAATCAACAGTGTCAGAACGGAAAACCCTGCGTTCGTCTTGTTTTTGCTATGAAGGATCCCAATAAAAAATCGGCAGCACTTACTGTGGATATCTGGCATGTAGATGCTTATAAAATGACATTTGGAGCGGCGGAGAACTCCCTGTCGTTGGAGCCTGACTTGTCAATCTCAGACCAGTTTGATAAAATATTAGAAATTGAAATGCAGTTAAGGAATAGCCAAGTGGATTTGTATACAAGCATGTTTCAATAGTGAAGCAGATATGTGCTTTTGAATATAAGTGTTACAGAAGAATCCTTCGTATATCTTGGACAGAGAAGAGAACAAATAGATCTACCCAGAAAGAACTCAAAATCAAAGAAAACTGACTGATGCCAGAAATAAGAAAGAGAAAAGTGAAGAATTTTGGACATATAAAAAGAAGTGAACCGTTGGAGAAGACCATCATGGAAGAAGGCATCCCGGTAAATGGAAGAAGTGAACGACCACGGATAACATGGATTCAAGATGTAACTGATGGTTTGAGCATGACGGATGCAGAGGCGGGACATCTGGCATATGATAGAGAGAAACTCCGAAGAACGTTGGGGTGACAAAGTTCTGCTCAGGATGATGGTGATGATGCAGATTAATCTTTCATTAAAATATTACATAAGTTCATGACAGATTCTGTAAGGTGCGCAAAGATGAGTCCGCAACTGTAAGATTACGCTGCAATCATCATCATCATCATCATTAGGTACACAATTGCAAAACTGAGATAACAATACATCGTGTTTGTAAAGTTTCACACTTTATATGTAGGTCAGCTTGAAAAATGAAGTACATGACGTCATCAAAAAATTTACTAAAACAAAGTAGTGAAGTTATATCTGCCGCTATATCAGACGGCCAGCCAATAGACAGAGCTGACATCGTGAACGCCCTCATAGAGCGTGGCCGCAGAGAAGACCTTCATCTAAACCATTCCACGTCAACTACTAGATTGCGAGAACTGGGTTTGAAGATTGATGTAGCAAGAAAAGAACGGTACAACAGGTATACGAGTCGGCACATCAATCAAAATAGAACTGGTACGGTCAGTCGCTGGACGCTGATGGAGATATTGCGAAGGAGATTGGAGCACCTATGGACATGTCCGGAGTGCAATGAAGATATTCCAAACTGAAACTGAAGTGAAGTTAGTCACAATAGTAACTTCTATGATCTACTGTTTTCGTGGTAAACTAGAAAGAACAAATTAAATATTTATTATAGCAGATGTTGGAAATATCCACCACAGGCTTCAAGATATGTCTGTACACGTTTCTTCATATTGTCAAATATTCTTTCTTTAGTTGAAAACACTATTATGTTTTTGAGATGTTATAGTATGCCCAACATATCTAGATCTTCTCGTTTTTATAACAGTTGGTACTAGTGGTTGACCTGTACGACATCCTTTCAAGTTTATGTTATTCTCAAAATTTGTGCTGATGTAGCTGGCCCTTTTTTTCTTTTTCATCCAGGCTTGAAACTGACATTTGCAGAGTTTATGTACATTTCTCTTTATATTAAATTTGATTGCATTTCATACATATTTTTTGTTTATTATAAACTTGACAATATTTGATGAATATTTATGTTTGTATTAAACTTGATTGTATATTATGTGCATATTTTTGTTTTATGTTTGTATTAAACTTGATTGTATATTATGCGCATATTTTGTTTTATGTTTGTATTAAACTTGATTGTATATTATGTGCATATTTTTGTTTTATGTTTGTATTAAACTTGATTGTATATTATGCACATATTTTGTTTTATGTTTGTATTAAACTTGATTGTATATTATGCACATATTTTTACTTTATGTTTGTATCAAACTTGTTTGAAATGGATGGACAAAACAACATTGAAAAACAAACTATTTCTACCAACGGGAGCAAAAACAGAACAACAGCATCATGACCATATACCATGTTGGCTGGAGTAGGCGATCATGGATCTCCACAAACGTCTTTCCTTATTGCAGACTATCAGTTCGAAACGAAGTATGCGTCAATTTTATTTTCATAACTTCGCAAAAATTGATTATTTTTCTTCTCTTTCACAATTTACTTCTTTTACATAAGTGTTGGGGGAGGATGTATTAATCTTGTGTGTGTATTATTATAATGCACTTTGTAAACTGTTATTCATTCTCGTAAGGTTGTTCGTGATGCCGTCACTGGCAGCAATCCTAGGTTCTCTGGGAAAAAATGCACTTGTGGACAGAACGACATGGTCCGGATTTGAACCCACGACTTTCGGAACTCCGTACCTACGTTTTATCGTCCGTCTCCGATAGGAATAGGAACTCAATCTCACCTACACTGAGATGACGAATCTCTGGAAAAATACGCAGATGGCTCTACCAAGGAGCGAACCGGTTACCTTTGGCCCTAGAGGCGAGCATTTAACTTCTACGCTACAGAGATCCCTTATTGATCTTAGTAACGCGTGCAAGTTCAATTTAATAAATAATTATGATTGTTGTGTATATTTTGTATATATTAAGATGTTTGGTATTAAGCAATGAAATGAATCCCTACAGGTTATAACACTTTACAAAATTAGTTATATTCATCTTCGTTCCGGGACATAAGGGTGTCGATGGCAATTTAAAATCTGACAGGCTTGCTGGGTCTGTCCAGGGCCATGTGGTATATTTTCTCAATATGATGTAAGTATTCGAAATGCCGCCCCTTAAATGATTTTTCCTTAAAATAACTTCAATTGTATTTTTGTATTTTGCTGCTTATGCCGCCCCCACCCCCTTTACGGTTCCCATGCTGCGTCCGCCTCTCTGTATCACGGCACGGCCCTGGGTCTGCCACCAAATCGGGAACGAAGGGGGGCGTCAGCCAATGGATAGAGCTGATAATCTGAATTTCATCATGGAATGTAGTCGCATAGGGGACTTTCATCTAAACATATCCACGTCAACAGCTAGATTGCAAGAGTCTGGGTTAAAGATTGGACTGGCCGGAAAAGAGCTGTTGGAGGTATTGCAAAGAAGAAGATCGAAGCATCTATGGACATGTCCGGAGTGCAATGAAGATATTCTAAACTAAAGAATTCTGATTTTAGTGTATATTTTGTACAGATAATGATTTGTATAATTTAATAGGCATATTGTTGAGAGAACGGTAATGAAAAGCATGGTTCCTGGAGTAAGAGGCAGGGGACGACCAAGACGACGTGGCAGCAGGACATCAGAGAAACATTGAACATGACGCTGGAAGAGGCAGGAGAGCTTGCTAGAGACAAGAGTGTTTCATGTATTCTGTGATAAAGGCAACGTCCTGCAATGGACACGCTCGCGACTAAATGATTGTTGATAGATCTGAACCAGTTGAAACACTCTTCGCCGGTGTATTGTTGGGGCTCTCAAGAGGCGCAAAGAATTGTAACAGTGCGACCTACAAGGCACAAGAAGCGACTGAGGTAGGGGCCAAGGGAAGCTATCCTAGTAAATAAACATCGTCTCAGAAATCGGATGTGCGGGCCTACTTGTAGGCGCATAACTGGCACAATGTACAATCGCTCTTAGGGTCAGATCACATACAAATCACAAAAGTGGTTAACAAGTGGTCGATATGGAGCGTTCGAAAAAGAAGAACTTGTTGATAATAAAAAGATTATCGTGTATCAAGTTTTGTGCAGAACGGGGCTCTCATCACAGCTTGTATATAACAACATTCGTTAAAAACTATCGATCTCTTCCAATCTCTGCTGCCGTCGTCAACGTCATGTTCAATGTTTCTTGAATGTTCTGTTGCCGCAGTCGGCTACGTCGTTCCTTACCTCTTCTCCCAGAAGTCATGTTCAATGTTTCTTGAATGTTCTGTTGCCGCAGTCGGCTACGTCGTTCCTTACCTCTTCTCCCAGCAACCATGCCCTCCATTACTGTTCTCTCTAAATCCATATAAGATTTAATATGAAGAAAATATTTCTTTACGGAACAGGATGTTGTTTGTGAGCCAATATTCCTTGATGTTCATGAGAATATAACCATCATCAAGTGCCGTGTCATGTATACCATTTGATATTATCTGAAATAGATTTGTTGGCAGATGCGAAGTTACTAACACTCTGCGCTACTGACCATGTGCCTTGAAACTGCAGGGTTTGAACCCAGTTTAGGTCAAAGATTCTTGGTGTGCACAGGGTAAGCAGTTGGACTACAGAAATACCTGATCCTTTACTTTGAGTCGAAGTAAGGACTACCTGAATGGCGAAGGACACTGGTAGTGAATAAAACAAGCCTTCACGCAAAAAGTGCAAATTTAGGCACACTGACTATCTCTAATTTCTTAGCAAAGGAACGTGAATAAAAAAGAAATTTAACAAATGGAAATAGTTGAAGCATATTTATGATCTGTCAAGTTACTACACATTAGCCAATAGCCATTAGTTGTTAGTCTAGCTTCTATTTGTCATGCTTGTCTTTCATTTATTTGTATTCACATTAAAAAAGAAGGCTTTCATACTCTTCCGTTGTGTTTCGTTGCTTTGTTTTAACTTTTGTTGTATTTCTACTAACATTTGATTTATTGATTAATTAATAGAGCTATCATCATTGCACTTCGGTGAGTAATCATAAGTGCTCTGTTTTCTTTCTTACACAGGAAGATCTCAGCGGCACTGCACGAGCTACGTATCCCCGGCGAGGGTTATTGAAATAATTTTGAAGATGGTACAAATTTTGTAGGAATATTATTGTTAAACCTTTTTTCTGGTTTCTGATCGGGCAGAGCCTTTCCAGCTTCCTCTCTTGGATTTTGAACATCCAATGGATCTTTTACATGCTCAACTTGTAAACGGAAAATATTTTGTGTCGTCCGTCCCCAATAGGATTAGGAACTCGATTTCACATACATTCAGATCGAGATCTTTGAAAACATACTCACATCGTTCCACGAGTGAACAAATCGTGTACCTAAGGAGCGAGAGGCGATCACCTTACCTCCGCGCCACATAGACTCCCAACATTTAAACCAGACAAGTACACACACAGAGACAAAGTGCACACACAGAGACAAGTACACACACGGAGACAAGTACACACACAGAGACAAGTACACACCCAGCGACACGTGCACACACAGAGACAAGTGCACACACAGCGACAAGTGCACACACAGAGACAAGTGCACACTTGAGGAAGAGCACTATTTAGCACAATATTTCTCACAGCCCTGTGCTACTAATGCCAGACATTGACGATCACCACAAAAGACAAATTACAAAACAAATGAAAAAACAATCATTAAGAGACTGACCGAATGGATTAGAGTTAGAACGCCTGCTCCCATTTGGGAGACCCGGGTTCAATCCTCGGTAAGGCCAATGAGTTTTTTTTTTATCCCTGGGGTATAAAGAAAAAAATGATACACTGAACAGTTACGCAGCGCCTTCACTAACTATGCGGCCATTAATCTCTACAGGCTTATGTCCCACATCGCCCTAAAAAGTGATATTACAAGCAGCAAAGAGATTTTTTATAATTCAAAATATAAAGAAGAAAAATCAAATGATACAAACAGGTAAAAGTGGGTGTCCAGACAGCATCAGAATCGATCCAGGGGCAGCAGGTCAAAAGGTTTGACCATGTAACACGATTGTCTTATAAACAATATACTACAGCAGGTTATGATACATATAATATAAGTAACAGGGAGGGCATGCAAGTGGTGGATTGATGTAATAGCATGCTCAATGAGTTGTAAGTTACCACACACTGAGAGACTAGCAGGCTCAATGAGTTTTAAGTTACCACACACTGAGAGACTAGCAGGCTCAATGAGTTGTAAGTTACCACACACTGAGAGACTAGCAGGCACAATGAGTTGTAAGTTACCACACACTGAGAGACTAGCAGGCTCAATGAGTTGTAAGTTACCACACACTGAGAGACTAGCAGGCTCAATGAGTTGTAAGTTACCACACACTGAGAGACTAGCAGGCTCAATGAGTTGTAAGTTACCACACACTGAGAGACTAGCAGGCTCAATGAGTTGCAAGTTACCACACACTGAGAGACTAGCAGGCTCAATGAGTTGTAAGTTACCACACACTGAGAGACTAGCAGGCTCAATGAGTTGTAAGTTACCACACACTGAGAGACTAGCAGGCTCAATGAGTTGTAAGTTACCACACACTGAGAGACTAGCAGGCTCAATGAGTTGTAAGTTACCACACACTGAGAGACTAGCAGGCTCAATGAGTTGCAAGTTACCACACACTGAGAGACTAGCAGGCTCAATGAGTTGTAAGTTACCACACACTGAGAGACTAGCAGGCTCAATGAGTTGTAAGTTACCACACACTGAGAGACTAGCAGGCTCAATGAGTTGTAAGTTACCACACACTGAGAGACTAGCAGGCTCAATGAGTTGTAAGTTACCACACACTGAGAGACTAGCAGGCTCAATGAGTTGTAAGTTACCACACACTGAGAGACTAGCAGGCTCAATGAGTTGTAAGTTACCACACACTGAGAGACTAGCAGGCTCAATGAGTTGTAAGTTACCACACACTGAGAGACTAGCAGGCTCAATGAGTTGTAAGTTACCACACACTGAGAGACTAGCAAGCTCAATGAGTTGTAAGTTACCACACACTGAGAGACTAGCAGGTTCAATGAGTTGCAAGTTACCACACACTGAGAGACTAGCAGGCTCAATGAGTTGTAAGTTACCACACACTGAGAGACTAGCAGGCTCAATGAGTTGTAAGTTACCACACACTGAGAGACTAGCAGGCTCAATGAGTTGTAAGTTACCACACACTGAGAGACTAGCAGGCTCAATGAGTTGTAAGTTACCACACACTGAGAGACTAGCAGGCTCAATGAGTTGTAAGTTACCACACACTGAGAGACTAGCAGGCTCAATGAGTTGTAAGTTACCACACACTGAGAGACTAGCAGGCTCAATGAGTTGTAAGTTACCACACACTGAGAGACTAGCAGGCTCAATGAGTTGCAAGTTACCACACACTGAGAGACTAGCAGGCTCAATGAGTTGTAAGTTACCACACACTGAGAGACTAGCAGGCTCAATGAGTTGTAAGTTACCACACACTGAGAGACTAGCAGGCTCAATGAGTTGTAAGTTACCACACACTGAGAGACTAGCAGGCTCAATGAGTTGTAAGTTACCACACACTGAGAGACTAGCAGGCTCAATGAGTTGTAAGTTACCACACACTGAGAGACTAGCAGGCTCAATGAGTTGTAAGTTACCACACACTGAGAGACTAGCAGGCTCAATGAGTTTTAAGTTACCACACACTGAGAGACTAGCAGGCTCAATGAGTTGTAAGTTACCACACACTGAGAGACTAGCAGGCTCAATGAGTTGTAAGTTACCACACACTGAGAGACTAGCAGGCTCAATGAGTTGTAAGTTACCACACACTGAGAGACTAGCAGGCTCAATGAGTTGTAAGTTACCACACACTGAGAGACTAGCAGGCTCAATGAGTTGTAAGTTACCACACACTGAGAGACTAGCAGGCTCAATGAGTTGTAAGTTACCACACACTGAGAGACTAGCAGGCTCAATGAGTTGTAAGTTACCACACACTGAGAGACTAGCAGGCTCAATGAGTTGTAAGTTACCACACACTGAGAGACTAGCAGGCTCAATGTGTTGTAAGTTACCACACACTGAGAGACTAGCAAGCTCAATGAGTTGTAAGTTACCACACACTGAGAGACTAGCAGGCTCAATGAGTTGTAGTTACACACACTGAGAGGCATGCCTTTTGAGATCGGATCACAGGGGCTAATTGGTTCGATATGCAGTAATGATGATCCGACGACAAAAACTATAAAGCAATAGTGTTCCCAGTACAAAATTCATTCAGTGTGAAAATGTTTCTATAGCTTTGAATTACTTGACTTACTCCTATCTACTTCTCGTGGAGTATAGGGCATAGACAGGTGTTTGCCACTTTTCCCTATATCTTGCTGTTTTCTTAATGAAAACATTGGCTCTCTGTGACTCCATTTACTGGGGCCGCTGTTGTATCTGACTCTCAGTCAATGCTTCATAAGATCCAAACGGGCAGGTTTCGGTATGAGGGGATGTCGTCTATAGAAGTTTCTAACCTCCAGGGGCTTGCGTGGATCCACTGTCCTGGACACGCAGGTGTTTACGGTAAAGAGAGAGCAGGGCAGACTTGCTTAACGGCATCAATTGTTGGGGAGTTGAAGATGGATGAGGGGGATGTTCTTCGGTCTCTTCGTGACTGCCTTTTGGATGAAGACACTAAAATATATGTTGAATTCGATAAAGCGATTTAAGCAGTTTTGAGTTATCCGTTGTACAAGTAAAACTGGAAGACCGAGGGGCAGGGTGAGGAGTGTGTTTAATCAGCGAGTCACGGGAACTATCGGTATGCATACTCTTCGATATCTGTTGAGGGAGACTCGGCACCTATGGGTCTGCTCGGAGTGTAATAACGTCAGTTTAGTAACCAATAACGACATCCCATAATAAAGCACTGTTCAGTTCCCCAAGAAGACTCCGTCTCCAGGTCTGTTTAGAACGTCCCTTTTTCGTTTTTCTTGCAAGTTCCACTTCATTGCTTGTCTAGTGACACAGTGTCTTTCGTATAGTATGCTCGACACATCGGCACTGTCTCCTTTTAAGCTGTGTTCTACACTCTTGTGGGTATATAGTACCATTGTTTTTTTTATTTCCTTGTACGAGAAAGTATATTTGTCTTTTGTCCGTTACATTACAAAAACATATTGATCGAAATCTCGATTTTGCCTGTTGTAATTTCTAACACTAGTCGCTTGTAAAATGTAACTACAGGATTGTAAACTAAATGACTTATAATTACTCATTACTTTTATTAGATTTCTTGTCTAACTTGGGAATTCCCTCATGCTGGAAAGTCATGTACTATTTTTAGATAATCGGATCAGGAATTCCTTAACTGGTGTATCTCAAGAGTAAATTATATACTGCTTAGAACCACAGCCAACTCTAGATAACTAGGCCAGACAACTGACTGGGGAATCCCTCACCTAGATCAGAGAAAGAGGCTGGAAGGCATATATATATGTTTAATAGAACACTGCAAGCATTTTTGCAATTTTACTCAATTCTGTGAGTCTGTGGTTATTTATTGGTGAAAAATATTCATAATATTGATATTCCTTATTGTTAATCTTGACTTGGATAATATAACTTCGATTTAGCATTTTGTATTGATTTTAAAATGAACTTGTCTATATTCACCAATACTGGAATGCGAGGCCACGTGGTGTAGTTGTAGTCTGATTTCCCATAATTCTTACATGAGTCCATAAGTTTATAGTTGGAGTTGGCTCTGCTATAAGACATATTTCAATTTCAGTTTACTTTTCGCTTCCCTTCTGCATGTTTCAGTCATTTGTTAAAAATGTTAATACAATCTTGGGAAAGTATATTGGTAATGGAATCTTTATAATTTGGAAGAATGAAATAGCAGGCAGTATCAAGAAAAGACTGGTTTAGAAATGAAGACATCGACTCTAGAAAAAGTGGGTACAACATCAGTAGGGCCTACCCAATTGGGGCATCTGTGGTTAAGCCTTTAACTTGCGAGCAGCACCAGTAGCAATTGTTATAAGAAAGAGTAGATGCAAAAATGATCTTTCAAGAAAGAGTAGATGGAGAAATGATCTTTCAAGAAAGAGTAGATGGAGAAATGATCTTTCAAGAAAGAGTAGATAGAGAAATGATCTTTCAAGAAAGAGTAGATGGAGAAATGATCTTTCAAGAAAGAGTAGATGGAGAAATGATCTTTCAAGAAAGAGTAGATGGAGAAATGATCTTTCAAGAAAGAGTAGATGGAGAAATGATCTTTCAAGAAAGAGTAGATGGAGAAATGATCTTTCAAGAAAGAGTAGATGGAGAAATGATCTTTCAAGAAAGAGTAGATGGAGAAATGATCTTTCAAGAAAGAGTAGATGGAGAAATGATCTTTCAAGAAAGAGTAGATGGAGAAATGATCTTTCAAGAAAGAGTAGATGGAGAAATGATCTTTCAAGAAAGAGTAGATAGAGAAATGATCTTTCAAGAAAGAGTAGATGGAGAAATGATCTTTCAAGAAAGAGAGGAGGCTCTAGGGAAACACTGAAACAAACGTTGCTTAGAGAGGTAAGAAATATTGGACTCAATTTTTTGGAAGAGATTGAGCGGGTTGCGCAGGACAGAGCGATATCATGATGAAGTAATTACTTGCAGGCCCTATGTAATGTAAAACGATACAAAAAGAATATATATATTTAATCAATATATTACTGTTTAAAACAACCACTTAATAAGTCACTGAGCCGATCAGAATGTCGTTCTGTCATTGACAAAATAAATCAGTCTGCAGACAAATCAATCTGCAAGTCATTCAGTCAATCAATCAACCAATCAATCAATACACCAGTACCAATAATATAACCAATCTATATGTTAGCCAGTTAACCCAAAAGTCAGCTGGTTCCATTAAAAAGAAAATTCTCTGAGTGTCCTTGATTTTTATGTCCATTGGAGTATCAATTCATCTTGATTTTCTGGCATTTTATTCTTGCTCTTAGTTGTATATATTAACTGTGATTTCTTTGCAAGTTTCACATCATTTCATTACAGACTCAGCCTATAATTTCTATCGGAATGGCATCTGTGGGTATGGCAGCTGTAGGTATACCAGCTGTGTGTGTGCCAGCTATGTGTGTGCCATCTGTGGGTGTGCCATCTGTAAGTGTGCCATCTGTAGGTGTGACATCTGTAAGTGTGTCATCTGTAGATGTGCCACCTGTAGGTGAGACATCTGTAGGTGTGCCATATGTAGGTGTGCCACCTGTATGTGAGACATCTGTAGGTGTGCCACCTGTAGGTGAGACATCTGTAGGTGAGACATCTGTAGGTGTTCCATCTGTAGTTGTGCCACCTGTATGTGAGACATCTGTAGTTGTGCCATCTGAAGGTGTGCCACCTGTAGATACAACAATGCCAGTTAAAGGTATGTGAATTACTGGTATGACAAGTACAGGTATGCCATCTTTAAGTATGACAGGTATTGGTATGACAGTTCATGGTATGACATTAATGAACAGCACATCTTGCTGTCTTAAGTTACCGAGTTCTTACCTTGATGTCCATCCTAGACACACCCATTTTAACCACAATAAAAGAGCGAACATGATGGTTTTGAAGTAATAAGCTGAAGTAATGAATTAAAGTAATGAATTAAAGTAATGAATTGTAGAAATGAATTGAATTAATGAATTGTAATGAATTGAAGTAATGATTTGACGTAAAGAATTAAATTAATGAATTGAAGTAATGAATTAAAATAATGAGCAGAAGTAATAAAAGTAGTGAGATTAAAAATATTTTAAAAAACATATTTTTTATCTATCTCATTTAAATAGCTGATGTAAAAAAATGAAGTAATGAGAAGTAAAGAACTGAGGTAGTGAGCTGAACTAATGAAGTGAAATATTGAACCGAAGCAAACTATTGTAACAACTGTCATGTAAAGAGAGACAATACATAATAGAATAGTTCAGCCATTCTGAGCACAGATTAGATAGCACCAAGGAGCGCCACAGAAATAACAAATATCTACAACACTACAGAAATAAAACATTCAATATTATACACTTGCTTTGCTGTGTGCTGTCGGGCTCTAAAGGGAGCAAAAGTAGTAACACTGCGAGCTACAAGCCATGTCATAAGAGGCGACTGAGGTAGAGACCTAGGAAAGCTACCCTAGTAAATAAAGAACGTCGCAGAAATAGGATCTGCTGGCCCACTTGTAGGCGCCTAACTGGCACAACGTACAATCGCTATTAGGCTTGGCTCACATACAGATCACAAAGAGTGGTTTAACAAGTGGTCGATACGGTGCGTTCGCAGAAGAAAATACACTTGGTTGAAAGCTGAAAAATTTTGTTGATATGTTGGGAAAAAAATGATGGCGAGTAAAATATACCCCAACACATATCTATAGTTTCTTCACTTATTTTATTTAATTTTGCTTCACAGTATCAGGGTAAGAAGAGGTTTTTATACCGGTTTCTTGTGTGTGTTTTGTGCATTGTGTTTTTTTCAGTCTCTGCTATTTCTGTGGTTAACTTTTTGGGTGGGCGACCTTTAGCCTTGTATCCACTGTATCTAAATAGCATTGCTATTTGAGGCTCACTGTCTGTTGGTTTTCAGTTATAAGAGGACTATGACCATAGCACTCCAGACTTGTCCATAGGTGGTCCGATCTCCGCCTCAACAAATTCAGCATGGTCTAGCAGCCCAACACGCAAGTTTCAACAAAATGCGGTGGCGTAGCATGCGGCCATTTGCGTGGAACGAGTTAAATACAAAAAATTCATGTAGCCTTTCCAGACCTTGATGTATGAAGTTACTTCACAATTCTAAGCACCAGTATGTAGTAGGTAGGAGAGCCAATTCTTTTCATGTACAGCCATAGGGAAACTAGCCTTCACACATAATTTTCAAGTCATCCCTTTAATTTATACAATCATTAGAAACAGTCTCATCAAACTCTTTAATAGAGTTGAATAATATAGCTCCAACATTCAGAAATATTCATTATAAAATAAAGTTTATAGAGTGCGGCTCCCATGCGGAAGACCTGTGTTCAACTCACGGTATTGCCAAGGATTTTTTTCTGCTGTGTGCATAAATGAAAAATTCTAACCTGAACAGCTTCGCAGCGTCTGCACTAGCCATTTAATCCCTCAGGCTCTCGTTCCACCTGTCCTACACTGCCCTAAAAGGGTACTACAGGCAGTAACGACAGCTTTTAAGATATTTTTATCAGGTGGTCTCTGTGACATAGAAGGTACTCGTTTTGCTACCTTGTAGAGTCATCAGGATATTTTTTATCAGGTGGTCTCTGTGACATAGAAGGTACTCGTTTTGCTACCTTATAGAGTCATCAGGATTTTTTTCCCAGAGATTCCTGACTCAGTGCAGGTGAGATGGAGTTTCTATTCCTATCGGAAATTGAAGATAAAACACAGGTCCTGTGTTCACGTTGAACACATAAAAGAACCATTGGCAGTTCAAAATTGAGAAGGGCAAGCTGGAAAGCCGCAGCAAAATTCATTAAAATGATTACAAATTAAATTAATATAAAACATTTTCACCATCTTCAAAATTACATCGTGGAGCCTTGCTGGTTGTACACCTGTCTTGTTTTCTATTCTACAAAATTACATCGTGGAGCCTTGCTGGTTGTACACCTGTCTTGTTTTCTATTCTACAAAAACCAACTAGAAAACAAGAGAGGAGTACAACTCAACAAATTGAAATAATAGATATTGAAAAGCTAAATAATAATGAAACCAGGAACCAAATTGAAGGAGCAGTTACATCAGCCTTTAACACTCTAGAGGGAGTATGCAACATAAATAAAGAATGGCAAATCTTCAAAACAAATATCATGGATATAGTGAAAGAAAATTGTGGACTTAGAAAGTTAAATAAGCACAGAAAACACACAGCATGGTGGAATGACGAAGTTAAAAGGTCTATACAAGAAAAGAAAAAATGTTTTCCCAGGTGGCAAAAGTCAAAATTAGATGAAGACTACACCAAATACAGAACAGCAAGAATGAATAGTAAAAATAAAGTAAAGTCATCTAAATCAGAATCTTGGGCAAAGTATGGAGAACATTTAGCGGAACTATGCACTAAGGCACCAAGAAAGTATTACAGAAGTATCAAGGCAATGAGGCTAAGAGAAGAACAATTCAATCCAGTCACCATTATAAATAACAAGTCTAGGAAACCCCTTACCAACAGCAAAGATATTAAAAACAGATGGAAAGAATATTTTACGGAACTGTTAAACTGTGAAACACAAGGTACAGAAACATTTCAAATGAAACATGGAAAATACCAACAATTGAACATTTTAGAATCCGAAGTTGAAATGGCACTAAATCAAAGCAAAAGAAAAAAGGCAGCAGGGATAGATGGCATAACAGAAATGTTACTTGCGTGTAAGACGACAGCAATAACATGGCTGACCAGAATTTTAACATAGCTTGGGAGGCACAAGAAGCTCCAGATGACTGGCAGAGAGCTATTATAATTCCAATATGGAAGAACAAATGAGACAAAGAGAGTGTAAAACATACAGGGTATCTCTCTTTGAGCTATATAGCAAAAATGTTTGCAAAAATGTTGGAGCGAAGAGCAAGACATATATTAGAGCCCCAGTTAAGCAATAGCCAGTTTGGGTTTAGGAGGGTAAGAGCTGCACAGACGCAATATTTACACTAAGACAGATCTGCGAACAAACAATTGAATACAATCAAAGTAAACAGCTTATATTTATAGAACAAGAAAAGACATTTGATAGAGTAAACAGGTGCAAACTATGGAAGATCTTGAAGAATATGGCGTCCAGGGACTACTATTAGGTAATATCATGGCCTTATATCAAGATAGCCAGAGTACAGTAAGAACAACAGAAGGAATGACCGACTGGTTCTCCATTACATCAGGTGTTAGACAAGGTTGTGTCCTCTCGCACTACTCTTATTGCATATATGGATAAAATAACTCAAGAGTCAAATTCAGATAATGATGAAATAAATGAACTGCTTTTTGCAGATGATCAGTGCCTGATACATCAAAATGAACAAGATCTACAACATCATATTGACAGCCTTGAACAAAAATTGTATAAATCATGACATGAAAATCAACAACACTAAAACAGAAATAATGAATATGGGAAGGAAACATAATAATCTAGACATCCATGTCAATGCACTAAAATAAACCAAGTGAAAGAATTCAAATACTTAGGAAGCATATTCACAGAAGACGGAAGACTAGATAGAGAGATAGAGGCTAGAGTGCAAAAGCAAATGCTATAACCTACCAGCTAGCCCCATTGTTAAGGCACCAACAAATTTCACAGGCAGCTAAGCAACAGATGATCAACAGCATTTTTATACCTACTTTGTGTTACCAGAGCCAAACATGGACATTGAGTCATACAGTCACAAAAATAACTACATGTGTTTTTGTTACATTTATTTGTTATTCGTTTTTATTCCAGCTTTTCCTTAGATACGTTTGTATTTGGTCGTCCATTTGTGTTTCATTTTAATTTGTCACTCCTGTTTGTTCGTTTGCTTGATAAAGGCCTTGTTGGTCGAAACGTTGCTGTTTATCGTCACTGTTTCTGTTTTTGTAAAACTATAGTACTTTGTTTGTACGTGTTTCACTAAGAAAAGACAGAATCACCAACATCAGCATAAGAAAGAAAGTTGGCACAAAACCGTGCTTGAATTACATAGAGAAACAAAGAATGAAGTGGTTTGGCCACTTAATAAGAATGCATCCAAACTCCACAGTATACAGAGTCTTCTACAACAGAACATCGGAAAGAAGGCAAGAGGAAGACCATGGAAAAGATGGTTAGATGGCGTAGCAGAATCCTGTGAAAGAGCAAAAATAACAATCACACAAGTAAAAACAGAAAACCACGACACTGGGCAACAACCCAGTAGCAGTGTGACGACAAAAGAAGAAGCCTTGCTGGTGATATATAGTTTGTGTACTGTTGCTGAGAACTTCCTATGTAAGAAAAAGATTCGAGCACACATGTTTACTCACTGAAGTGCAATGATGATGTTCCTATCAGACTTTAACTTAATCAATTAAAACATATTATCATCAGATTTTAGCAGAATTAATAGTTATTTTATTACAAAATATACAAGAAAATATCATTTACATTGCGAAATATGAAACAAGTGATTATAGCAAACAGGAATCAACATAAAAATCTTGATACACAATATGGTTGATATGTATGTTAAAAAACTGATATTGTTCAGTTTTTTTTCTATTAACCCGTTCATCCTTCTGAGCCTATATACTGGCCCACGGTATGTTTAAAGATGATACACATCCAGTATACTGGTTAATTCAGTGTACATTGCAATATAAATGTGTCCAGAGGTAAAATAAAAACTACAGAGTGAAATGGTTACGAGTCTATGATAAATGTTAATAATTCCTCTTGTAGATTATAAGTTGCAAGCAATTTCTCCATAGCATTCTATAGTGGGCAACTCGCTCAATCTAATCCATGGAACTGAGATCGATATTTTATGCCTCTCTCGTCAAAGTTCATTTCAGAGTCTCCTTAGGTTGTCCTCTCTTTCTTGAACCCTTTGCATCCCACTTCAATGCCTGCTTTGAAATTCTTTGATCATTTCTTGTCACGGTATGTCCAACATATCTCCATCTTATCCTTCGTATAAAAGTTGTTACTAGTGATTGACCAGACATTTCTCTGATTTCATCACTTCTGAATTCATTCCATTTTATGTTCATTATTTTTCGCAGACATCTATTGTCAAACGTATTCAACTTTCTATGATACAGGAATGTTAAGAAATAAATGTTAGTCAAGTTTATTATATACAAGTCAAGTTTAACTAAAATTTTCCTGTATGGATCAGAGACATGGAAAACTAACAATAATTTATATAAAATAATATTACAAAATATATTATGTCGAACTAAAATACTTTTAATTAAAATTATTATTTACAATCCAAGTGTAGTCAAATTCTTTTATATGGATCAGAGATTTCTTAATCCTTTAACCATAGGTAAGCATAATCTGCAACCAAGGTTTTCCAAGACATATCCAAGGTGATCTCTTCCAGGTTTCTCCACTCTCTTCCCTTATTTTCTTTCATTCTGTTTCCAACTTCCGCCTCCAGGAGTTCCTGGGTCTTCCCTTATCTCAACTACCATTGGGGTTCCATCAGAGGGCACATCTCGTGATGTTGTCTGGAGGTTTCCTAAGTGTGTGTCTTATCCATCACTATCTTCTACCCCTTATCCCACCTGCCGGTGTCCCGCTCTATCCCACAGTTCCCTGTTTGTGATCCTGTTATACCATCATAGATGGAGTATCCTGTGCAAGCATCCATCGATGAATGGTGCTCTCCTTAGTTGTTCAGAAACATGGAAAACTAAAATGTTAATTTTAAATTATTATTTACAAAGTTGAGCTAAATTCTTGTACGTGGTTAAAAAACATGGACAATTAAAATGTATGCATCTGCAAAAAAAAAAAAAGGAATGCATATTTATACACAGGAGAGTTACATAATGAGACTTTGTGAGACTGGAATAAAGTGTCTCTTTAACATACCCTTCAAATATATATATATGAGCTTTTTCATCTATACAGATGGTCAATTAAGCAAGGATGAAGTGTTCTCCCAGTTATGCCTAGTCTGGGCTGCTTATATGGGGAATGTGCCTTGCCCATTTTGCACAAACCTACTGTTCTACACTACTGTTTCATCCAAAATATAGAAAAAAACATATGTTTGGAATCAAGCAAAGGAAGCCAGAAGATGGAATGTAATACACACATAACCATCAACTGCCTTAGGGTCCCTCCCACCGAATTTGTGGTAAAGGTTTACTCCTCTAGCTTTCTGCTTAACCGTACTGACCCATAAGACAGTGGAAATTTTTTTTATCAGGGTTTACTTTCCTAGCCTTTAGTGATCCTGAGCCATCCTCCACAAGGCAGTGGGTTTAACAGATGAAGATTTTACTGTCTACTGTAATATGGTACTAGATGAAACATGATCTGACAGTATAATAACAGTTACAATAAGCAAGCCATTGCAGGTAGATGCGGTTTTAATATTCGGGACAGGAAAATAAAAGAGAGGAAAAATTGGAATGCTTAGGATCAGAATAAATTTAAAGCCTGTATATTTGCAGTCACCAAGGATGATGAGAATATAATGTACTAGTTAGTTAGTTAGCAGCTGCTCATGCATATAATATGTAAATCAGCTGCCAGAGTGACATAACAAAAATATGTAACTTAATTTTGCATTGAAACTGGTGTCAAAGTAAACAGCAGTTGCGACAAAAACCAACAGACAACACATGCATTTCTGTGTAAGGCAGCCACCAGATCGTCACCAACCATCCGTCCGCCATTTTCTGAATGTGCAGTTCACAACACAATTACAATGGACATAAAAAAAAACATCATTAATTAAACTCACAACCTGGTTCCCACACCAAGAACTCAACTTAGTAGCTGGTTGACAAAAACGTGTTAAGTCCAAACACAAGGAATGTTGTGCAAGAAACCGAGCTCACAATAAAACAACACCACAAATTCTTTTTACCTTGTTGGTCAGAAAATACACTGTGTGTCACTCACTATCCCTCATTCTGGGTGAAAACCAGAGATGAAGGCTGTTTAAGTAAACTCAGACAGAATGAAATATCAATGAAAAGTATCATACCATCCTGCAGTGGAATGCAAAAGAAGTCACACACAAAAAAACACAAAATTTACACAATGATAAGTATTATTTGACACTGATTTGGAGGGAACAACAATTTCAGCAGCACTAGTTCTTAACAACAAAGCAGAGTTAACTCAATTATTTGCAGCATAGTTCCGCAGTGTGTTGCGGGGCCGCAGGGTGCAAAGAATAGTAACACTGCTACCTACAAGGCATGTCGTAAGATGCGACTGAGGTAGGGACCTAGGAAAGCTACCCTAGTAAATGAAAAGTGTCTAAGAAATCTGAAATACTGGCCTACTTGTAGGCGCATAACTGACACAGTGTACAATCGCTCTTTAGCTCAGATCACATACAAATCACAAAGAGTTGTTTAACAAGTGGACGATATGGAGCGTTTGAAGAAGCAGCATAGTCCTTCTACCAAATTCTTCATCCTGCATTGACCTCCCAACAAAAGACAGGTAGTTGATAGGAACATGTGGTATATTTTTTTGGATGACTGCTACATCCCAGAGAGACGGTCCATAGAATGCGGGCTTCTCTTTGGATGACTGCATCACTCAAGTAGTAAAAGATACACAGCCCATAGGATCCTGTGCATTTTTTCTGGATTACACCGCAGAACGGAAGAGGGACGACTAAGTGAATTGTTCAAGTAGTCTTTAATGCCTGTGAAATACTGCTTTGGGGACTGCCTAGAGTAGTTGATAGTAGCTCGGCCTGCTAGCTGTGAGACGCCTCATAGCTCGGGTTCGAATCTACTGTCCGGCATTTGTTAGAGTCCCCTGGTCTTACTCAGGACGATAACGTGAGTACCTCTGAAGTCGGAGAAAATCTGCCTGTATGGCGAAGGAATACTAATTATGAGTACATTGAGCACACGGCTGCCAGTGTAAAGTAATTTACAATGTGCACGCTGCTGCCATTGTAAGAAATGGGAAAAAACAGATTTTCACGCAAAAATCAGTTTCAGAGATGGAACTTCGTCTGAGTTGAAAGCGGACGAAAGAAAATAAAAAAAATACTGCTCTTTAGGGCAGTGTAGGACTGGGAGCCTGAGAAATTTCTTCTTTGTGATCATTATATTTGATGATACCGTCAGATGCGTTCTTATGATGAAGGTCGACTGTTGTCTGGAGCTCATCTCTGGTGCCATTTTTGAATGTAGTGTTGTGTTGTAGGGTCAGCATCAGTTTCTGATGGGGACATACAGGGGACAGTCTTGCAGGACATGATCTGTGGTTTGATCAGCGGTGCCACAAGGATACAGAGGGAGGGGGACAATCATAGCCTTTGTAAGTGTTTGTTAATGGTCGCATGACTAGTGCAGTCACAACTAAACTGTTCGGGCTAGGATTTTTCTTTATGCTCCTGACAGAAAAAACGCATTGACTTTACCGGGGATCGAACACTGGTCTCCTGAATGAGAGTCTGTGCTTAAATCCATTCTGTCAGATGCTCCTCCAAGTAGTATCACACAATAAATAAGGCACAAGCTTATATCTTATATCAAAATAAAAACAATGCTATATCTTAGAAGATTGTAGTTCTCCGGAATGGTATCAACATATATTTGTAAATATTATTATAAGTTAGAGTAACGTAAGGGTTACAAGAAGAGATCAGTTGATAAATGAAGACATCAGGAAAAATATAACGTAAGGGTTACAAGAAGAGATCAGTTGATAAATGAAGACATCAGGAAAAATATGGGTACAACATTAGTACTAAACATCAAGACACAACAAATTAAACGGTTCGGCCACATAAGCAGATTACCAACAGACAGAGTGCACCTCAAAGAGCAATGTTGCTCCGATACAATGGATACAAAGCAAAAGGTTGGCCACGCAAAAGGTGAACTTTAGAGATAACAGAGGCGATGAAAGACACTATTTATGAAGGGCACACCAGGGCTCGTTCTAGAAATCTCTTCTTATCCTGATGCTGTTTATAAAACAGGATTGGAGAAAAGAAAAAGAAAGATAATAAGTCAGAGGTTGCTAATAGTGAAGTTTATTTTTTATCTTCGAACCCCAAGGAATTATGGATAATCACCCTTTTTCCTATATTTGAGAGGGAGTGAGCACCTGATTTTCTTGCAGACCCAGAAGACTTCAACAACTTTAGGCGTGTAGGACTATGCTCAGTGTTGTTGAAACTTCCACTTAGTATGAATCTAGTAGTGAAGTTTACAACACTCTGTGCCATGAACATTTCAGGGTTTCTGATCAGCTTGGTCAACGATTCAGTGTGCATATGGTTTGCTGTCGGACTACAGGATACCCTGATCCTTTACTTGGGGATCTAAATTACAGGTACCTCTGATGTCAGAGTAAAGCTCACCTGAATTGTGAGGGATACTAGTGATAAGGAAAGCAATCCTTCATGCAAAATCAGTCATATGTGCCCTGACCATGCCTGAATTCAGAACGGCATAACGAATTAAAAAATATTTCAAAGTTTTTGTTCTTTATATTTCTGTCTCGTAAGATTCATTTCGAGGTTGTGTCTTTCGAGGAATATATGATACATCCCTGCTGCCACCATGATGTCTTGGCATGTGTACACCAGCTCCACCCTGAGAATATGGTGGTGGTTGTTCTTGGAGATGGTCTCTGCTGCCTCTACTGAGATCTAATCGTTCTTGGCTGTGTGATCTAGCAGCTTGAAGGTTAGGTCCCGGTGAATATGGTGGAGGACGTGAACTTCTGCTGCTTGTGCTGTCTTGCGAAGAGACACTTTCAAGAGGAGACATGCTTTCTCTTGGGTAGTGTGGCATAGTATTAAGAAATCTGTTTCTGACATTCTGCTGCCTTGGCATGTAATCAACATCGGATTCAACCGATGGTACGAAACTTGAATCTGATGGTAAAGAGTCTTGATGGTCTGTTGGATGATAATTTGATGGTTTGGAAGAATGAACAGGTGATGGAACATGTATTTGATTTCTGCTGCGGCCAATATCATTATTATTACGAGGCTTCGGCATATAATCCGTATCAGGCTGTTGATCTACACCATATGGATCTTCTGCTGCTAGACCATAGTGCGTAGGTTCGTACCTATCACTGGAGTATTCAGACACACTTTCAGGGTAGACAGGGTTATATGGTAGAATACTTTGACTGCTTTGTAAACTACGACTATCAAAAGCAGGAAGATAAGTAGCATTTCTGTTTAAATTTTGATCAGAACCTCTCACATTGTTGTAGATGTGAGAATCATCCATCATGTTTGGATCTGATATTTCTTGTTCATTATTATACAATTGGTCAGAACTTCCTCTTAAACTTGGATTAAAAACTGCGTTATGAAGCTCAGGCTGTTGTTCATTGCTATACAATTGATCAGAACTTCCTTTAAATCTTTGATTAAAATCTGGTCGCTGAGGCTCTTGTTCATTACTGTATAAATTCCCTTGACTACCCAAGATCTTGTTCCGAGGTGTTGAACCTAGTAATGTAGCAGTGTACTGAGAATCTAAAGATGCCGCAGACAAATCTTCTCGATTTCCTCTAACGATTTTCTTAGCTGGAACCGGAGGTTTTGTCTGCAAAGTGGGTTTTGTAAAATGTTTATTTAATTCCTGGAAAAGTGACATATTTCTTGGATCAGGGGGTGGAGTTGGTAAGTCATCTTTCACAGTAGTTCTTGGTGGAAAGATTATATGTTTTGTTGAGGGCTCGATTGGGTTAGTAAAACTAGACACAGATTTGTTTTTGTGTGGGCTGTCTGTGGAGTCATTCTCATCCCTCTGGTCTTGCCTGATCAAAGAATTTATTCCAGTCTTGCTTGGAACAGTATGATTTTGAAAAAGCATCTCGTTAGATCTGTCTCTATTATATTGCATGTTTACTGCATCAATATGTCCAGCTTGTGGAACATTTCCATCATTCTCGACGCCATCGTCAAACGTACTGTCTGAAATAAAGCTGTCTTTATCGTCTGAATCATCGCTGGATTTATCCATATCTTTATCTTCAACCTCATCTTTAGCAATAACAGGTCTTCTTATGCCTACAACTCTTTGCATTTCTGTTTCTCTTACCAAATCTCTCTCTGCATGCCTCGGTGTAGTTGAATTCTTACCAACCCATGTCCTGTTAGGTCGCAAACTATGACCCGACCTAGGATTATCCCTCCTTGATGATGCCGACTCTAAATTCTGATTCTCTCGCTGTCTGGCACCTAAATTATCTTCATTTCTGTTTGTTCCATTGCTAATAACAGAAGTCTTTCCAGATGAAGAAATTACAGATTTGTTGTCCGGTTCATCAATATCTCGTCTAGATGTTCCGTTAGACAGAACTGTCACAACAGACTTTGTACCTCTCAAAGATCCATTCCCTTTTGCCATGTTGCTTACTGAAGAACGTATTGATGCCGTTCGTTCAAATCTCTCTTTCTCCCGACGCTTGGACTTGATACACCACAAAATAATAAGGATAACAACGATAATGATGATCAATCCACCAACTCCAACGCTGATGCCAATGATCATCGCCTTGACTGCTTCAGTTAGATCAGACGGAGGAACAACAAGAGGATCTGAAATAGCAACATTAAATTATCTCATCATAAAAAAACTTGCACTAAACACAACTTTTCCACCCTAACAATCCTTCACATTTTCTCTCCCTCATAGGCCAGATGTCCCACCACTGCAACTGTCATTCTCAAATCATTAGTTACGCTCTGAATCCATCCTCTTCGTGGTCTTCCTCCTCTTTGATAGTATGCCTCCTTCTATATCAGTCTTCTCCAACCATTATGTCTTTTTATATGTCCAAAATACATCAATGCACCACAATTTATCTACAACGATAATATTACTGTAATTTATATACATGGACCATTGGCAAAGCGGCAGGGAAGATCATTAATGTCTATGAATGTAAATGCTACAGAAGAGTACTTAGAATATCATGGACAGAGAAGAGAACAAATGCTTCAGTTCTGCAACAGCTTGATATTAAAGAGACTTGATTATTGAAGAACATAGAATATAGAAAAATTAAATATTTCAGATGCATCAAACGACATGAGTGTCTGGAGGGAATGGTGCCTGGAAGAAGAGTGAGTGAAAGACCTAGAAGACGATGGGTGCAGGATGTCATTGACAAGCTGAGAATGACTGCTGCTGACGCCGGTCAACTTACAAAGAATAGAGTCTTTCAGGGCTGCTGTCACAGGAGCCAAGTTCCAGAAGGGACAAGCTACTTGATGATGATGATGATCTACAGCGATAATATTACAATAATTTATTTACAATGAGTTTGAGGCTGGGGATGACCAAGACGAAGGCGGCAGTACAACATCAATGAAACCTTGAACATGACACTGCAAAAAGTGGGAGAACTTGCCCAAGAGTTTTCAGGAAGGCTGTGATGGAAGTGACGTTCCGTAAGGCACATTTTGATTAGTATATATTATTTCTCTACCACGAAGATGACACTGTCTGGCATGTACAAACTAAACTCCTAATTCTTGCAAATCGTTCCAGTTTCGGAAACTCGCCCATTTCACATAAATGAGCATGCACCGTATTGATGTCATTGGCTCTGTCCCTATTTCTGCCAGCTTGCGCCAGGGCATTGTTTGCAAGAAAGTCAGCATTCTGTGTTATGTTCCAGCTGTGATTCATTTCTTTCAGTTCTACTGTTCTCCTCCAGGTAATTTTGGGTCTTCCATGTTTTTGTTTACCCACTGGTGTTCATCTCAGTGCAGATTTGTGACAGAGTTAGTCTCCATGCATATCACATGTTCGATCTATCTTCAGCGTCTATTTTGTATGATGGTGCTCATACTGTCTTGTTGATACTGTGCAAGCAGTTCTTGGTTAGAGATAGTAGAGATCAAGCCATATATGTTCATTCTGAAGAACAAGCTACAATACCTGGGAGTATTCGAGGGCATGACCCACATAATATATCACGTAAATTTAAGACAGTTTAGTATTCTGCAAATATATAAAAAGCAGAAATAGCGGAGATGATGAGATAAGTAATAACAAATTATAAAGCCCTTTACTGTGCTAAATTATCATGATTTTAATATCACTCTGATATGTGGTGTTTGTGCTGCGGGGAAGAGATTTTTAGGTACAGGTGGTCAGGGTTCAAAGGGTTAAAATATTACAGGATAATAAGTTTCAAAGGATAATATAAACAGCCAATGCTATGTTTCATGTATAAAAGGACATACAGAACTGTAAAACACATATTTCTCAAATAAAAGATTACGTAAAAACCATACCTGTTTCACATATGAAGGGATAGTATCTGCGACCACAATCCT
This sequence comes from Arion vulgaris, assembly GCA_020796225.1. Taxonomy (NCBI): domain Eukaryota; kingdom Metazoa; phylum Mollusca; class Gastropoda; order Stylommatophora; family Arionidae; genus Arion; species Arion vulgaris. Next base: position 52,340,935 of record CM036764.1, read on the forward strand.
CTTCATACACAAGGTAACTTTTCTCAAATGCCGAACATCGACCTACATCCACCTCAGACATCACCCACACTCTCTGTGTCGAGTCTTGCTCAATGACCATTAACCGAATCAAGTAATTGAAGAAGTCTTCCCGATCACGAGCCTCTGCCAGGAATGCTCCGTTTGACTATTATATGAAAAGATGTTAATTAATCATAACATATGATGGATTCGATTAAAGTGAAAACAAGTAATTAATTAATAATAGCTTGATTGAATGATTTGATAGGACCATCATCATTGCACTTCAGTGAGTAACCATGTGTGCTGTGATCCCTTTCTTACACAGGAATATCTCAGCTGCAGTGCACAAACTCTGTAGCACCGGCAAGGTCCCCGATGTCATTTAGAAGATGGTGAAAATATTTTGTATAAATTTTATTTAAAAGTTTTTGAATCAATTAATAATAGTTGTCCAATGCAAGCAATGATGACAACAACAGCATCATATGTTTGCTGCTGTACTTCTCTGGTGTGCGCAGAGGTGACTATAGAGTCCAATCCTCAAGCACAATCTCCTACCACAGGTGAGGCATTATCATGGTTAGACATGTAGGTGTTGTGTATTCTGTCTTTCCGCACAGCTCATTTTCTCTGCGCCTCAGCAATTCTCACCTATGTGAGTTCCTCTTGTGTTGTTGCAACATCACATTTAGCAATCTTGCTTAAGGGATTCCCAGCAGGTGGTGTCTATATCAAATCATTCTAGAGACACTTGAAATGAAGATTTCAACGAAGAAAATAAAGGGTAATCTCTATCTTGGTTGTGCAAGTTATGCATACCGATACATGCGACAAGATGGGAAAACCACGAAAGAAGCCCCAGTAGATGCATCAACCAACACAGAACAGGAGTTATTAGTTTAAACCAGAGTTTCCCACAGTGGCGGTACCACCCCAGTGGGCGCTGAAGCGTTCTAGGGGGCGATAGTGGGTTCAGAAGAATTTGGGTGGTGTTCAGGTGATTAGGAGTCGGTGGCTCCTTAAAGATGAAATTAATATTTTAAAATAAATTATTTTCATGATATTAAGATTGTACAATCATTTAAAATTTGAATTCTGCATTTAAATTCATCTTATGCCCGTCTTACACGATCCATTTTATCATCAATTTTCTATTTCATGCCCATAATCATTTGAAAACTGACCATGTATTACAGAAATATATATCAATTTTCTATGTCAAAGAGAAAATAGAGCATGTATATATGTGGGAGGGGGCATTGGCAAACTGTTATAATGTGGAGGGTGGCGTTACAAAGTTTATGTTGTGCAAAGTGGGCGGTGGGCCGAAAAAGTTTGGGAATCTATGGTCTAAACACAGAGATACATGCTTGGGAGGAGATCAGAGCAATTATGGACAAGTCCAATGTGCGATGAAGATAATCCTCAAATGAACAATGAAGAGACACTTTGAGAGTGTCTTTGAAGTGTTTTTTCTCTTCTTCACCAACTAATCGTCTGCCCTTTAGTGAAAGCTGTAATTGATTGATTCATTGCTTGACTAATTGGAACATTATCATTGTACTTCGGTGAGTAACCATGTGTGATCTGATCTCTTTCTTACACATGAAGATCTCTGAAGCAGTGCACAAACTCCATGACAATATAATAATACAGTACTAGTTTATATATCTAACAGTTCTTCAGTTATCAGTTATATGAGGACTATCATCATAGCACTCGGACATGTCCATAGGTGCTCAGATCTCCGCCTCAGCAAATCCAGCAGCGTCCAGCGACCCAACACGCCAGTTCGATGTTGATTAATCAATCTCTTTGCATATTTAGTATGTCGTTCTTTTCGGCTGCACCAATATTAACACCCATCTCTTTCAATCTGGTCAGCGAGTGGGATTCACAGCCCTGAAACTCCTCTGTTCGGAAAGACTCTCTCAATGCGTGAAGAATGTCACTTCGATCCATTACAGCTCCTTCTGATATTGTAGCTAAGCCAGCCAATATCAGCTCGTTCATTACCCCTAACTCCTGCGTGCCCAGGGACAAAAACAGTTCTTCTTTCCAACTAATTACAATGTACCTAGTAAGCGTCAAAGGTCACATACTTTTGTGCCTGTATCTTACTCTAGTAATCAAATGAAAGCATATCTTCTTTTCTTCTATATTTCAATCTCTTCATGTGCAATACATGTTATAATTCAACGACAGAAAACTGAAAAATGGCTATAGCTGATCTTTAAAGTTCCAATTGGTCAACTCTCAGTCGATGCTTCACAAGATCCAAAAGGGTAGGTTTCGGTATGAGTGGATGTCATCTATAGAAGTTTCTAACCTCCAGAGCGTACGAGGATCTACTGTCCTGGGCATGCAGGTGTTTACGGTAATGAGAAAGTGGACAAGCTCGCATCAGCAGCATCGATTGTTGGAGGGTTAAAGATGGGTAGAGGGGATGTTCTTCGGTCTCTGCGCGACTGTCTGGTGGATGAAGACACTAAAATATATGTTGAATCGATCAAGCGATTTAAGCAGTTTGGAGTTACCCTTTATACAAGTAGAACTGGATGACCGAGGGGCAGAGTGAGGAATGTGTATATCAGCGAGCAACGGGAACTATAAGTATGCATACTCTTTTATATCTGTTGGGGGAGACTGAGCACCTATAGGTCTGTCCTGAATGCAATGACATCAGTTTATTATCAATAACCAATTGGTATGATGGAGAAATGTTGGACACACCTTGAGGAGAAATGTTGGACACACCTTGAGGAGAAATGTTGGACACACCTTGAGGAGAAATGTTGGACACACCTTGAGGAGAAATGATCAATGAATATCAAAGCAGGCATTGAAGTGGGATGCAAAGGGTTCAAGAAAGAGAGGTCGACCTAAGGAGACCCTGAAACAAACTTTGCTGAGAGGCAAGAAATATTGGTCTCAGTTCCATGGATGAGATTGAGCGAGTTGCCCAGGATAGAGCAGTATGGAGAAATTACTTGCAGGCCCTATGTAACGTATAAAGGTACGAGAGGAATGATTATACTAAAGCATCTAATAGATTCTTCAGGTAGAATTTAGTCACTGAAACAGTCCATTGTAAAGCCCTTCTCTATCACTGAATGTTACTGTCCTGTTAAAGCCATTTGTTACGTCATATATCCATCTTCCTCCATTTTGCAAACCACTATCTTTCTTTTCTTCAATCTTGTGTTGCCTCACAGCATCAGGATAAGAAGAGATTGTTAGAACGAGCCGTTGTATACGCTTCATAAATAGTGTTTTTCTTCGCCTCTGTTATCTCTGAGGTCCACGTTTTGCGTGGCTGGCTTTTGCTTTGTATCCTTTGTATCGGGGCAACATTGCTCTTTGGGGTGCATGGTTTGTCCACTTTATTAAGAAGAAAAAATGTCTTGTAAGTTTGAGAAAAAAATATACATTATTCACCTCACAGAATTGTTTGGCCTGCTCAAATGGTAAGGCACCGCCCATATACCTGTAGCATCGCTTGGAGTCCAGCACCCAGCCAGGCATACAGTTACCTGAGAAAATTATAAATATTTTATTAGAATTGCGAGATATGTAGTTACCAAGATGGTTAATGCACTTGCTTCATAGACGGGTCCACAAAGTGTGTTCTCCCTCTGCATCTAGCAGTTGGGGGTTAGCTAGTCTTTCTTAGGAAGGGTGTGCAAGGAGAGAGCAGGCAGGCTGGCTGTCTCTGCCACCATATCAGGGGGCCAGCCAATGGATAGAGTGTGGCTGCAAAGAAGATGTTCATTTAAACCAATCCACATCAACTGCTTGAGAGCCGCTGTAGCATAGTTGTTAGTGAACTCGCTCGCAAGGCTGGTGGTCTGGGTTCAGCTCCCGCAATGTGCGTGGAATTTTTCCAGACCGCATCGGCTCTCAGGTCGACCTAGCCTCAACTGGGTACCAGACATGTTCTGGGAAAGTAAAGGCGGCCGCGTGATGCTGACCACATCACCCATCGTGTGCCGATGGTCAATTAAAAATACAGGCCTAACACTGTATTGACCTATATACCACGAGGTATGAAAGGGTTCCTTTACTTTTTTTTTTTACTTACATCAACTGCTAGATTGCAAGAACTGGGATTCAAGATTGGAGGGACCAGAAAAGAACAACACAACAGGTATATGAGTATGCTCATCAATCAACATTGAACTGGTACGGTCAGTTGCTGGATGCTGTTGGAGATGTTGCAAAGGATATCGGAGCACCTATGGACTTGTCCAGAGTGCAATGAAAATATTCTAAACTGAAACAAAGGTGAGAAGTGAAAATTAGTATCCTGCTGATGACCCATAGAATACACAAGCTAACCCCATCTTCCAGTGATGTAGACTGGGAAACTTTGACGATGGTTCAAGGATAAAAGGCTTTGCTGTGGCTTGTCTAGGGACTGGACTCCTTAGGTCAGGTTTTATTTTGTCCTGCGTAGGACAACTATCCTGAATATTAAAAAAAAACTTACAATAACTGGAGGTGTTGGGTTATGGGTCTGTAGACACCTGACACAATGAACTCATGTTCTAAGACACAAACCACACACTGTAGACAAAGAGTGGTGTAACAAAGGGTTGGTGTAGAGCAAACAAAAAGGAAGTTTCTAAGACTGTTCAATCCCCAGCTCTAATAGAAATTTTCCAACTACAAACGGATCTCAGGTCGACCCAGCCTCAATGGGTACTAGAGAAACACTGGAAAGTAAATTTGGTTTGAAACAATGATAACATCACCCATTGTACGATGCTGGTCAAAGAAAAATGTTGGTCAAACATTGTAATCCCCAGTACACCATATGGTATGAAAATTGGATGATGCTACAAATAAAAATGAGAAAGTTGAAGTATTTTGGACATACAAAGAGACAGGAATGACTAGAGAAGACCATCATGGAAGGAGCCAGCCTGGCAAAGAGGAGAAGACATAGCCAGGGAGAAGATAGAGTTAGGATGTAACTGATGATTTGAGCATGCCCTCTGCAGAGACAGGGCATCTGACCAATGAGAGAGAGAAATTTCGAAGGACTGTTGGGGTGGCAAGGTTCTGCTCAGGAAAAACTATTTGATGATGATGATAAAAAACTGAGGGATAGATTAACGCAATGCATAAGCATTCGCCTATCGACTCGAACACAAGAGGGCTGTGGGTTCAATCCCACACTCGATGTTCCACACATGAGGAAAGGAATTGCCCTTCTACCTCCTGCATACTAGAGCCTAGAAATGTGAAGTGTTGTTCTACCCTAAGGTCTGAAAAGGATACTGGAAATGTTATTTATTATATGAAACTTGAACAAAGTTGTGTACCTTCTACAAGAGACCGGTTGTCCAGAATTGGAGGCCAGAAATCCACCTCAACCAGACTGTTATCATCTGTGTAGTCATAGGTCTTTCCATTGATAAAGGCTTCACGTTCTGATCCCCACCAATTACCTTTAGCATCAATTGCTTGAGTATACTCCCTGACGAATAAAAGTTGAATTTTGACAAATGAAATTTACTACTAACAATATGATTTGTAAAACAAATCACAACATATTAAAGTATATCAGAAGCCAATAATGTGAGATGATCACATGTTGGAGGTCAGTCAATGGATAGAGCTGACATTCTGAACTAGTTTAGATCATCATCACTGCACATCGAACCAATTAGTTCATAAGTGCTTCGATCTCCTCAGTATGTTTCTCAGTTTAGTAGTCAGATCATCATCACTGCGCATTGAACCAATTAGTCCATAAGTACTCCGATCTCCTCCTCAGTATGTCTCTCAGCTTAATTTAGTTGTCAGATCATCATTACTGCACATCGAATCAATTAGTCCATAAGTGCTCCGATCTCCTCCTCAGTATGTCTCTCAGTTTAGTTTAGTTGTCAGATCATCATCACTACATGTTGAACCAAATAGTCCATAAGTGCTCTGATCTCCTCCTCAGTATGTCTATCAGCGTGTGGCAACTAACGACACCAGTTCTTTGTTTCTTTACCATTCTTCTTTAGTCTCCAATATAGTGTTCTTGTACAATTTGACTTGGTATTCGTGCAGTCTGCATAGGGTTGTACAGTCACCACCAATACTTGAATCATTTACACGTTCTCTCTCACTTATGGAATTTATAATATCAGACTGGTCCAATGCTTGCAGGCTTTTTCTGCAGTCAAATCCCAAGCCCATCAGCGCACTTAGGGGCCATCCATAAATTATGTCAACAACTTTTAGGCAATATTTGACCCCCCCTCCCCTTGTCAACAACTGTCAAACTTCCAGCGACCCCCCTAATAAAATTATGTCAACAAATATTTACTCCCCCCAAACAGACGAACCCGTATTTTATACGACTCGCTTAGTACTTTAATATTAATGCAGAAATCAAATAAAAGGTCTACACAAATTATTTATTAATTATATTACACTTTTTACATTGTTTAACATATTTCAAATTGACTAAACTTTGAATTTATAAACAGACTACTTTATAGGCCTATTTTGCCGTCAGTTTTTCAAATTTTTCTATCTTCTATCATCTTCCCACGGAGAAGCCAAATGTTCCTCTATTGTTACAATGGGCATTGTCGCTGATTTATCATTGATGTCACCTTCTGGAACCAACATATCAGACAAGTCTACATCATCTTCGTCTAACCATTCTGCGCTTAACATCTCTCTATGAGCAATAAATGCCATCAGTTCTATGTGCCCTTTTGCAGCCACTTGCACTGGCCGAATACGTTGTGGTTGAGGAGGTGCATGTGCTAATTGCCCAGGTCCAAGATCACGTTGTCGGTGCAGTTGAACATGCTTCTTCAACATGACTTGTGAAGCAACATAGAGGTGACAGATTTTGCAAATTCGTTCAACCAACGACGACTGAATGGAAGGACAATATAGATCATATGGAAGAATTTTGAATGCCTTTGCAGATCGAGGTAACATGTTATCAAGTTTCAAAGACTGGTTGAAGAAAAGAGAAGGAAATCTGTGCAAGTCTCTCTCAGATGCATCAGGTGCTTTAAGGCCTCCAGTAGTCTGGCAGACTTGAATTGGTGGTGGAAGGAATCTATCGGCAACAATATCAAAATATGAGCTTCGAATTGGCTGGCAACAATTTTCATTATGGCATTTCACAATTTGCAAAAAGTATTGACTTGTTCTTACATGATTTTTGTACCAATCTTGATCTTTAGTTAGCAAACTTTCTGTCTCAAGTTCAGACACTTCAGGCACAATATACTCTGCGACTGTTGGAAAATTGTCCAGAGTGACTTGTGTCCACACTTCTGACAATGTTTCACCAGCATATTTGAAATTTGATTTTTCCAATTCCTCATCAATTGTTCTACCTTGTGAGTCAAGGTGGCTTCCAAAATGCTCATGTGGCAGAATTAGGCCTGCCAGTTCTCGGCTCAAAGGAGCCATCCGCCTTTCTACTCGATTAAATGCACTTCTGCCAGGTGCATTCGTGCAACGAACAATGCATCAAGGTTCTGCTTCAGAAAATGATGAATTGCCACATCGATGACTTTTTGATACCTTGGATTTTCATCCGGTCCACCATCAACAGACAACATGAGAACAGGTTTGGCCAACTTGTTGCTTTGATCTTTAGTTATAATGTCAAACTCTTCCAATTCAAGCAACCTTTCATAGTCCAGCCCATGAGCATAGGCTGACGATGAGAAATGCTTGCCTGACCTAATGGCTATGTATGTAGGGCCTGAATAAGTTACAGCTTCAGGTTTGCCCAAACCATCTTTTTGGATTTCAATGCCAGCATAAACAGATGGGATGAGTTTGTGTTTGGCTGCTACAACTCTGGCAAGGTTACGCGGTATTCGACATGCATTAAAAGTGGAGCCTGCTTGTTAGCTGCTGTCAATCCAATAGGGACTCTGGCTTTGTCATCTTTGCTGATGAAGCATACTTCTCCTGGTCCCAACATAGAGGCAACTTCTTCAAGGTGATTCAGAGTAGCTGTACAAAATCTTCCATCAATGTGCTTTGAGTGTGCATCATTATATATAGGCATGCGTCTTTAAGGCATAGCATACATACTCTTAGTATCATACATAGTAAAATCTGACACATGTCTTATATTAAAGAGCTCTCAAGTTTCATAGACTCAGTAATCTGTCTGTGGCTTAGAGCAGTATGTGAATTTATAGTGTCAGCATTCCATGGACTTCTATTAAATATATAATAGCATTATTAATAATAGAAGACCATGCAGTCATCCGTTAAACATATTCAGATTAATACCATATGTGGTTAATCTGTCAGCAGTCTACATTGAAGATAAACACATAATAATATGATGCATTGATGCCAAAAGACTATAACTTCCTTGGAAAGAGCTCAATCCGGTTACAATAAAATGACATTGTTGAGCTCAATTTATCTTGCCTCCCCCATGTCAACAATTGTCAAACTTTTCCAGACCCCCCCCCCCCCTATTTTGTTGACGTAATTTATGGATGGCCCCTTACTTCCTCGCATATGTCGTGCCCGCACAAAAATAAAACTGATTTTTGTAAACCTAGACCTTTTCAGCGACTCCGCCCATTGTCTCCGAGCCTAGGCCTGTTTCAGCCTTCCTAAGCATACTCACAGGAGTCACTAAGAAAATTGCATGGATACATGACATTCTGAAACACCCTCAGAGTGTGGTCGCAATGAGGACTTCCATGTAAACAATCCATATCAACTGTTGAATTTCAAGAGTCTAGATTGAATAGGCCAGAAAATGACAGTACAACAGGCATAAGACTAGGCTTGTCAATCAACATAGAACTGGTACAGTTAGCTGCTGGATGCTGTTGGAGTTATTGCAACAGAGATCAGAGTCCCCATGGACATGTAAGATGGATGCAATGGAAATATTTCAAACTTAAACTACAAGGAAATGATGCTAAGTCTTCTTTAGTACGTTTTTTGACCCAGACTACATTTGCAAAGCGGGAGCTATCTTCATAAATTCAAGTCAGACATGAAAGAGAAAGACATAACTACAAATGGTACAGCACTATCAATGGATCGATGGAAAAACAGCATCCGTTCATAGATATCTTAATGGAAAAAAATTATAAAATTTAACTTACGGTGTCCGTGGATACGTTGACATCTCAAAATCATTCAGTGTGTTCACCAAATAGTTATTGACAAACTTTGGTCTTCCCTGGCCAATTTTGATGGTGCTCTCTCTTAGTGCTGTAGCGTTATTATCGTAGATACCATTTCGAGCAAATAATTGAGAGTCTGTGCTTTCATCGCTAAATTGTATTCAAAAGTGGAGGAAAAAAGTGAGTTCAGTATAATTGTTCCCAGATTATTACAGATAAGTCATAAGTATGATGATTATTCTTTTTCTTCGATCGCTCCATACCGACCACTTGTTGACCACTGGTTTGTATGTGATCTGAGCCTAAGAGTGATTATACATTGTGCCAGTTATGCGCCTACAAGTAGGCCAGCACATTCAATTTCTGTGACGCTTTTATTTACTAGGGTAGCTTCCCTAGGTCCTACCTCAGTCACCTCTTATGACATGCCTTGTAGGTCACAGTGTTACTATTCCTCGCTCCTCTTGCGGCCCTGACAACACACAGGTGGAATAATCATTCAAATATCAATTTTAAATAATTATTGTTACTTTATTGCTTATTAGTTACTAAACTGCTGGTGTTTTTCACTGGCCGCTTGAAATTGAGGCATGGTGTAATGGTACCTCTATCAGCATGATGCAGAAGATCAAGACAAGTTATTTTCAAAGGCAGTGGATGCATTATAATGTCTAGTGGTATGCACATACCTGTTGTATGTATGAGTAATATGTCTAGGGGTATGCACATACCTGTTGTATGCATTAATAATATGTCTAGGGGTATGCACATACCTGTTGTATGTATGAGTAATATGTCTAGGGGTATGCACATACTTGTTGTATGTATGAATAATGTGTCTAAGGGTATGCACATACGTGTTATTTTAGTTTAGTTTAGTCGTCGGATCACCATCACTGCACGTCGAACAAATTAGTCCATAAGTGCTCCGATCTCTCCTCAGTATGTCCCCAGCGTGTGGCGACTAACGACACCGGTTCTTTGTTGGTTTACAATTCTTCTTTGTCTGCCAGCATAGCGTTCTTGTTGAGCTACACCACACTTAACTTTGAGTTCTTGCAGTCTGGTTAGTGTTGTGGATTCACCGCTATTACGTGAATCATGTACACGCCCTCTCTCCCTTAAGGAATTTATAATATCAGCCTGGTCCATTGCTCGTCCGCTTTGGACAGCAGCCATACCTGCAATCCTATCCGCACGTTCATTTCCCCTTACACCTGCATGCCCTGGCACAAAATAAAACTGATCTTTGTCAGCTTAGACCTCCCCAGCGATTCTATCCAATGTCTCCTAGCCCATCCTGTTTCAATCTTCCTGAGCATACTCATTGAGTCACTGAGAAAACATGCATGGATAAAAGTCTGTGATTCTAGCCAAATCATCGCTTTGGTAACCGCCATGATTTCCATAGTGAGACTGCTTGTAGTCACGGCAAAACCACCACTGTCTTCCTTCACAACATCACCTCCGACCTGAGCAGTGAAAGCCCACGAGCTCCGCACATGTCGAATCACCGAACCATCCGTATAAATGATTACATCATGCTCAGATTCGTTCTCAGAAATTAATGCCTGAACCTCTGCCTCCACAACAAGTGGGTTATGTTGCCTGCATTCTTTATCAAGTTCGATGCATACAGAAAAGGATCATCACCATGCAGAATACAATAGGCAAGTTGCTGGAGAAAATAATTGCCAGGAAAATATCCTGCCAACTAGAGAGGTTACGTCTCCTTCCACCCACCCTTAGAGGGTACCGTCCATATAGAGAGACATGGCGTAACGCAGCGGTGTTCGCCATGATGTCTATGAGGGTTTTCACTCGGGCATTGAGACATGTGCTGCAATTGACCTTGAAGATGCCTATAATAGAGTGCCGTTGCATTTTTAATGGTGCAGCTGACTGAACTCAATATCAGCCCATTCCTCCTCAATTGGATCTTTGCGGCCTTCTTCCAGCGAAAGATAGTGTTTAAATGTGGCAGTTGGGCGTCATCACCAACAACAATCCACCCTGGCTTACCACAGGGGTCACCATTATCTCCTGTGTTGTTCAATGCCTATACTGTGAGCATCACAAAAGAGCAGATCACGGGTAGAGGAAGGACAATATCATATGCAGATGATGTGTTGGAGTATCGTCAGGGCAAGGATAGAGAACAGCTTGTGGAGGAACTTCAGTCAGAACTCGACCGCATAGGTAGATGGTGCATTGAAGCAGGAGCATTGGTCAACCCCACAAAAGCAGCGGTGACATGGTTCTCTTTAAACATACGTGTTATATCAGACTTGATGAATATGCTTCAAAGGATTTGACCTGGAAGTCTGTGGGTGGACAGCATTTGGAGATGAGCAAGGGGATGTGAGCAAGGGGATGTGAGCAAGGGGATGTGAGCAAGGGGATGGCTGTTGCAGCGGTGGACAGAGCATAAATGGGAATGCCCAATGTGTCATGATGTCAATCGCATAACATAACATACCTGTCATATGTATAAATAATAAAATGTCTAGTGTTATGCGCATACCTGTTATATGTATGAATAATGTAGTGTCCCAAATTCTTGAGAATATAGTTGTGTGTTAAATTCACAACAACATTCTTGACATGAATGACATCTCGAAAGTCTCCTGTTGAAAATAAAAACAAACGTTATTTTCATGAAACAATAATTCATATTATAATCATCAGTACTTACTGCACTCAGTACTTAAGGCATATATATATACATATGTCTAGATAGATTGATTGATAGGATCATCATCATTGCACTTTGGTGAGTAACCATGTGTGCTCCGGTATCTTTCTTACACAGGAAGACCACAACTGCAGAGCACGAACTCCATAGCACCGGTGAGGGTCCCCGATGTAATTTGGAGGTGGTGAAGATATTTTGTAAGAATTTTATTGTTAATCTTTCTCTGCTGAATTTTGCAAGGCAAACAGTTTCTTTCCAGCCTGATCTTCCCGATTCTTGAACTGACAATTGTCTTTTACATGCTCAAATTGAACACGAGACCTATGTTTTATCGTCCATCTTCGATAGGACTAGATCTCATTTACACTGAGATCAGGGATAAATGGAAAGATATCTAATTACTCCCATGGGAAAGGAATCAAGTGCCTTTGCAGAAAGATGCAAGCAGTTTACATCCACTATACAGAGACACCACACTCAGTGTGTATACTAAGTGTTAATGTTTTTAGCTGTAGAGAACTAGATTACCAGTTGTCTATCTTGTCTTTTCAGTTTCAGTTTGTAATGTCTTCATTGCACTCCAGACATGTCCATAGGCGTACCGATATCCTTCAGAACGTCTCCAACAATGTCCAGCGACTGACCGTACGAGTTTGATGTTGATTCATGAGCTCACTCATATAACTGTTGTCACCAATATGTTGCTGGGGACTCGCAAGGGAGCAAAGAATAGTAACACTGTGACCTACAAGGCATGTCTTAAGAGATGACAGAGGTAGGGGTCTAGGGAAGCTACCCTAGTAAATAAATAGCATTGCAGAAATCATTTGTGCTAGCCTACTTGTAGGCACAATGTACAATCGTTCTTAGGCTCAGATCACATACAAATCACAAATAGTGGTTAACAAGTGTTTAATATAGATCATTCGAGGAAGAAGATAACTGCTGTGCTGTTTTTATCCTGTCACTTCAATCTTCAATCCGGGGACTGCCTAGAGTAGTTGATAGTAGCTCGGCCTGCTAGCTGTGAGACGCCTCATAGCTCGGGTTCGAACCTACTGTCCGGCATTTGTTCGAGTCCCCTGGTCTTACTCAGGACGATAACGTGAGTACCTCTGAAGTCGGAGAAAATCTGCCTGTATGGCGAGGGAATACTAATTACGAGTACATTGAGCACACGGCTGCCAGTGTAAAGTAATTTACAATGTGCACGCTGCTGCCATTGTAAGAAATTGGAAAAACAGATTTTCACGCAAAAATCAGTTTCAGAGATGGAACTTCGTCTGAGTTGAAAGCGGACGAAAAAAAAAAAAAAATCTTCAATCCAAGCTCTTACAATCTAGCAGTTGACGTGGGCTGATTTAAATGAAAATCTTATGTGCTGCCACATTGTCTTACAAGACAATACTAAGTCATTAATTTCTTCCTAGAGACCCAGCATGCCACCCCTGAATGTTCACCTACATCGCACTCAACCAAAGATTGCGCCGCAATGTCATCTGTGTGACTGCTCGCTAGAAACTGCCACAAACCATCTCTTTCAGTGCCCTGCACTCAGTGACTTATACTGCATGTACACCCCTACCCAAAGACAGGCAAGCATGGCGAGAGGCAGTGAGGGGCAGCTCAAAAGAAAAGAAGAAAAACAACATCACATGTGGAAGCAAAAGAGAGCACAGAGAGCAGAGAGAACATCACATGCATCGGCTCTAGTCTCCAGTTTTACCTGCAGCAACTGTGGCAAGGTTTGCCACTCCAGAATAGGCCATTACAGCCACATGAAACGTTGTGATTCAGCACAGAACATACTACGTGACGCAACACCTATTGTCTCCTGAGACAAAGAGGCCAATGATGATGATGATGACACCCCTACCCCTCTACACAGAAGTTGAGAACATTCTCTACGCAAACATCCCACAACCCTTACAGTGTAGCAGCAAAGACGATTTTCATTTAAACCAATCCACATCAACTGCTAGATTGCAAGAACTTGCAGTGAAGATTGGAGTGGCTAGAAAAGAACAGCACAACAGGTAATGATAATAATAGCTGTTCATCGCAAGCGATGATGACAACAGCCTCAGACATGTGCTTCTACACCTCTCTGTGCGGAGGTGAATGTAGAGTCCAATCCTAGAACACAATCCCCTAACACAGGTGGGGTATACATGATCAAGGATGGACATATGGGTGTTGTGTGTTCTGTTTTTTCGCATGGCTCGTTTTCTCTGTGCCTCAACGGCATGACGATTCTCAGCTAAGCGAGCACTTCTTGTGTTGTTACAGAACCACATTCAGCGATCTTGCACAACAGGTATATGAGTAGGCTCATCAATCAACATCGAACTAGTACGGTTAGTCACTGGAAGCTGTTGGAGATATTGCGAAGGAGATCAGAGCACCTATGTCCAGAGTCCAATGAAGATATTCCAAACTGAAACTGAACCTGTAAATTTGATGCAGTTGCCTCAAGTCGAAGGACAAATGACTGCTGATTTGAAAACTAAACTACTAGTTGTTTAATAGTTTTAGCAGTAGAAAAATTGACTTACCAGTTGTATAGTTGTAAAAGTAATTCTGAAAGAGCATCAAATGTTCAAAATAGTGGCCAGATATGTTGAGAGCTTCCCCATTTTTACCAAAGGCAAAAACATTGTTGGTCATATTCCCTTTGAGTGCTGTGTTCAGTGCACTTGTGTAGGCATATATGTACATACCACCATAGTTATAGGACACCTGTCAGATATATATAGAAAAATATTAGTGATTAGTAAGAGGTTAGTGAGAGTGTTGCAGTAGCGTAGTTGTTAGTGAGAGTGCTGCAGTAGCGTAGTTGTTAGTGAGAGTGTTGCAGTAGCGTAGTTGTTAGTGAGAGTGCTGCAGTAGCGTAGTTGTTAGTGAACTCACTTCTTAGGCTAGTAGTCTGGGTTCAATTTCACATTAGGTGTAGAATTGTTTCCGACTACAGCCGCTTTCAGGTCGACCCAGCCTCAATTGGGTACCAGGAAATGTACTGGGAAGTAAAGGAGACTGGCGTGATGTTAACCACATCACCCATCGTGTACTGACGGTCAATAAAAAATACGAGCCTACAACGGTGTTACACTATATACCTCATGGTATGAAAAAGGGTTTCTTTAACATTTTTTACCTTTGAATATCTCATAAAGAATAAGACCGACAATGTGGATTATCCCCAGGCTTCAGAGTCCTGGATGTCCAGCATCAAACTGTGGGGTACCTGCAAGCACCTGATGATGATAGCCGAGTTCATCTTTTTGTTTAGCACACAGAGCCTCTTTCAAGAACCCCAGAGGAAGCAACTGAAGTAACGAATATGATCAACAAATAAACAAGGAACAGGTATTAAGAGCTTTCGAAAAAACAAATAGACAAACACGGGACTCGAATCACTTACCCTAGTCCTTACGACACCAATCGCCTAGCCTAGCAATACGAGCGTCCTTACGTACACAACCAATGAGCCATTCAAAAAAATGACTCACGGAGGAGTGTCTTTCTCAGACGCTTGTTATTACCAGACACAGAAACAATCAGGTAGGGTTCATAAATTTGAAGCTACTTTGAATGATGTATACATGTTTATTATATGTGTATACATGTGTGTATGTATGATATTGTCTCGTCTCTAATATATACAGGCACAACAAGCTTAAAGCATGTGTCTGTGCAAACACTATTAACGAACCCTACCTGATTGTTTCTGTGTCTGGTAATAACAAGCGTCTGAGAAAGACACTCCCTCGTGAGTCATTTTTTTTAGAATGGCTCATTGGTTGTGTACGTAAGGACGCCTTGCATAGGCTAGGCGATTGTGTCGTAAGGACTAGGGTAAGTGGTTCAGTCCTGTGTTTGTCTATTTGTTTTTCCGGAAGCTCTTAATACCTGTTCCTTGTTTATTTGTTGATCTTTTTGTTTAGGTAACTTGTTGCAGAAGAAGGAACTTCATGTAGTGGCAACCCTACCCCCACAAAAGCAACCCTTACTCCCCCTACCCCATACAACAGCAACCCATACCCCCATGACGTAACTATTAATATTTTAAAAAAACACTATAATATGTACCTGATTGAATGCAAATCTAAAACTAATGGTACTCTGTAATGAAATGTCAATAGATGGTGGGAGAGTCAAATTCAGAACTGGATAACCATTCTCTTCCATCCAACAATGCTGAATGTAAATGGTTGGAGTAGTTTCTCCCACATTTTTGTATTGGATCGCACCATCTTGATTTTTGCGAATCTCACTTAGTTGGATAGTGTGGCTGTATTCACTGTCTGGGGACAAAGAAAAGTAACACAAAATAATCAGAAAGTATTTTATTACTGAATAAGGTCTCCTGTATGTTCTCCCTAGAAAGGAATGCTGACCCTACATCTCAACAGTATATTAAAAACTAAATGGCACCAGAGATGAGCTCCAGACAACAGTCGGCGCCATCATAAGAACGCGTCTAACGGTATAATCATCAAAATAGTGCTCGTAAAGAAGAAGAAGATTACTGAATAAAACATTTTTTTTTCTTGAGAATACTGTCTCTGTGGCATAGAGGTTAGGTGCTTGCCTCTCGTTTCAAAGGTACTCAGTTCGTTTCCTCATGGAGCAATCGGAATATTTTTCCAGAGTAGATAGCCGGTCTTGATCTTCTGTAATATGCTAATAGTCGCTGAGCTTGCATGTTAGCATCTTTAGCCACTACAAGGATTTTGTCACCGCCATGACCTCCATAGTCATGCTGCTGGTAATTGTTGCATATACGAGCCATTTACCTCTTTGATGACATTTTCTTTAGTTCAAGCCATAAACGCCCATGCACTCAACTGTGCCTAATCATGGAACCATCAGTGTAAACAACAGCCTCTTCCTTCGATGTGTTGTCATTTATTAATGCTTTGACTTCTGCGTCAGGATAAGAAGAGATTTCTAGAACAGACTCTTGTGTGCTCTGCTTACATTATTTCTTTCACTGTCTCTTTTATTTCTGTGGCCCACCTTTTGCGCAGTTAATATTTTGTTATATATCCCGTCTCTGAGTAACATTGCTCTTTGAAACGCGCTGTCTTTTTGTAATCTGCTTGAATGGTCGAACTATATAACTTGTTGTTTCTTGATGAAGTTCAGTACTGATGTTGTACCATTTTTTCCCTGATGTCTTCATTTCTAAACCGGTCTTTTATTGATACATCCAGCATTCTGCGCAGACACTTCTCTGTCGCGATTAGTTTTCTTCTATTGTTTGATATCAACTTCCATGGTTGGTACTGGTAGCATAATTTCAGAACACAGATCATGTTGTACAATGCTCTTTTAGTGTTTATGGCGATAAGCTTGCCTTTCAAAACTGGTGCCGTTTGTCCTATGACTTGATTTGCTTTATTGCATCTATGTTCAACTTTGTTGACTATTTATACATTTGTCGACAAAGTTCTACCAGATAAGTTTAGTTTTAGTTTAGTCGTCAGATCATCATTACTGCACATCAAACTAAGTAGTTCATAAGTGCTCTGATCAACTCTCAGCATGTGGCAACTAATGACACAAGTTCTATGTTGGTTTACTATTTATTGCTACTAGTGTAGTGGTCTTGTCTAGCTACACCACGTTTGATTTAGTATTCTTGCAATCTGGTTAAGGTTGTAGATTTACCACTATTTCTTGAAATGTTGACGCGTCCTCTCTACCTTAGGGAATTAAAAATATATGCCTATTGCTAGCCTGTTTTTTACAGCAGCCATACATGCACGTTCGTTTCCCCATACGCCTGCATGCTGTAGTACAAGAATAAAACCAGATATGTAAAGTCTTTAACTTGTTTTAACTGATGTTTGATGATGGCAACCCTACACTATTTTATCTACCCTTTTTTCACACCCCAAAGTATATTGAGCAATACGGTGTTAGGCCAGTATTTTTCATTGACCGTCGGCACACAATGGGTGATATTGTCAACATCATGTTGCCCACCTTTACTTCCCAGTGCTTTTCCTGACACCCGCATGAGGCTGGGTCGACCTGGGAGCTGCTTGGTTGAAAAAATATTCCACACCCACTGTGGCATTGAAACTGGACCACTAGCCTAAGAAGCGAAGTTACTAACAACTATGCTACGGCTGCTCTCACTCAAACCTAAAATAAATTAAATAAACTTTAAACAGAAGAAAGTGTGACACTTACTCGGATACGTCAACCCTGACAGAGGAAGCTTGACAACTTCAGCAATGAAACCAAAACTACCAAAACTGACGGAAGCATGTACAATGACAGACATGACATTCCCAGTTGTCTGGTACAGGTTCTGAACCTCACTGATGCTGCTGTTATAAAGAATGCGAGCAATGAGAGTACCATTACTAGCACTTTCTCCATCATAAATTTCCACACTATTTCGAGAAAAGTCTTCATGGAATAGGTTTATTTGCAGAAATCGAATTCCAACAGTTCTTCGTGATCTGTAGAGAAAAACATAACATGGTATGTTAGTAGTTCAGGCAAAAATTAAGGGATACCAAACCTATACATTTAACAATTTTCATTTTAAAATCTTAATTTAAGTTTGTGTTTGAGGTAATACATCCAATTTTGAACAAGAAACAATCTTTAGTTTTTTTTTAATGTAGTTTTTGTATTTGAAATAATTTTTATTGAGCTTTATATAGGTTTCCAACCTCTAGAGAACCGTGTGGCTCTACTGTCATGTTCATGTGGGTGTTTGAGGACAGGCTTGCAAAGAAATCATTTGTTGTTGGAGAGTTTAGGATGGATAAGGAGGATGTTCTTCGGTCTTGCCGACCTACTGTTGGATGAGGATATTGAAATTGATGTTGGATCAATAGAGCTATTTACGTAGTTTGAAATTACATGTTGTAGAAGTAGAGGTGGATGCATGAGGAGCAGAGAGAGAAGTGTGTCAAACAGCTTGTCCTGAGCAGAACTTTGCCACCCCAACAGTTCTCTGGAATTTCTTTCTCTCATAGGCCAGATGTCCTGCCTCTACAGCCATCATGTTCAAACCATCAGATACGTCCTGAATCCATCTTCTCCATGGCCATCCTCTTCTTCTCTTTGCCGGTATGCCTCCTTCCATGATGGTCTTCTCAGCCCTTCATGTCTTTTTATATGTCCAAAATATCTCAATTTTCTGTTTCTTATTTGTAGCATCAGCAAGTTTTTTTTTATTTTGAGTTCTTTCTGGATGGATCTATTTGTTCTCTTCTCTGTCTGATGTTACATTATAAATATTGTTTTAAAATCGATGGTTAAGTGGTTACGCTGTGGGGGATCTCTGTGGCTAAGTGGTTACGCTGTGGGGGATCTCTGTGGCTAAGTGGTTACGCTGAGGGGGATCTCTGTGGCTAAGTGGTTACGCTGTGGGGGATCTCTGTGGCTAAGTGGTTACGCTGTGGGGGATCTCTGTGGCTAAGTGGTTACGCTGTGGGGGATCTCTGTGGCTAAGTGGTTACGCTGAGGGGGATCTCTGTGGCTAAGTGGTTACGCTGTGGGGGATCTCTGTGGCTAAGTGGTTACGCTGTGGGGGATCTCTGTGGCTAAGTGGTTACGCTGTGGGGGATTTCTGTGGGTAAGTGGTTACGCTGTGGGGGATCTCTGTGGCTAAGTGGTTACGCTGTGGGGGATTTCTGTGGCTAAGTGGTTATGCTGTGGGGGATCTCTGTGGCTAAGTGGTTACGCTGTGGGGGATTTCTGTGGCTAAGCTCTTGCCTCGAGTTCCAATGG
Organism: Arion vulgaris; assembly: GCA_020796225.1. Taxonomy (NCBI): domain Eukaryota; kingdom Metazoa; phylum Mollusca; class Gastropoda; order Stylommatophora; family Arionidae; genus Arion; species Arion vulgaris. The sequence goes on from CM036764.1 coordinate 52,360,528, forward strand.
TTGTGGGTTCTACTCCAGTTTGCATCATTCTGTTCAGGTGTGTATTTTCTTCATTGACCGCCTAGTATTGTTGTTGGAGCTACAAAGTTCAGATGTGTATTTTCTTCATTGACCGCCTAGTATTGTTGTTGGAGCTACAAAGTTCAGGTGTGTATTTTCTTCATTGACCCCTAGTATTGTTGTTGGAGCTACAAAGTTCAGATGTGTATTTTCTTCATTGACCGCCTAGTATTGTTGTTGGAGCTACAAAGTTCAGATGTGTATTTTCTTCATTGACCGCCTAGTATTGTTGTTGGAGCTACAAAGTTCAGATGTGTATTTTCTTCATTGACCGCCTAGTATTGTTGTTGGAGCTACAAAGTTCAGATGTGTATTTTCTTCATTGACTGCCTAGTATTGTTGTTGGAGCTACAAAGTTCAGATGTGTATTTTCTTCATTGACCGCCTAGTATTGTTGTTGGAGCTACAAAGTTCAGATGTGTATTTTCTTCATTGACCGCCTAGTATTGTTGTTGGAGCTACAAAGTTCAGATGTGTATTTTCTTCATTGACCGCCTAGTATTGTTGTTGAGCTACAAAGTTCAGGTGTGTATTTTCTTCATTGACCGCCTAGTATTGTTGTTGGAGCTACAAAGTTCAGATGTGTATTTTCTTCATTGACCGCCTAGTATTGTTGTTGGGGCTACAAAGTTCAGATGTTGGAGCTACAAAGTTCAGGTGTTGTGCAATACTCTTAGCAGACAGTGTGCTATTTCTACGGAGAGGTGCCGAGCCATATGGAGTAAAACAATGTGCAATCATGTCAATCCTTTGGCTTTAGACCCTTTTTATTTTTGTTGTTTTTAAGAAAAGAAACAAGATTTCACTTACCTGATTATTTTCACGCAGTCTCTTGTTAACGGACCATACTTGTAAAACACTATCAGCCTTGTCGCTACTTCAATATCCTTCTCAAGTCTGCAGATATCCACAAGTCCATGTACAGAATATGGCATTGTGTTTGGGCCAGTAGGCTGAAAAGATGACTGTCGCATGCTGGATTCACCATTCAAGACAAGAACATTTATTCCAAAACCAAGGTTGCCAGATATATTCTGAATTTGGATATTCAAATCTTGCCTGGGTGCAATGATATCATAACCATTTTCAGCACAGCTAGAAATATTAATGTTACTGAACAACGGGGTCACATATGTTGATTGAATTGCTCCTACTTTTTCTCCGTGAAGCATACCAGCTCCTTCAATGTCAACAAAGCTCAGTGATGAACGGTCTATGCCAATATCAGCTTCCAACGGCTGTTCCTCATATGCATCCATAGCAAAACGTATGTTTCCCCAATATTCTAGCGTTGGTGCCAAGTTCCTGGCTCCGCATGTGATGAAGATATAATTTGCAGCATAGACACAATCAAGCAGGTTGTAATTGTAACGTGTGCCACACTGACTGAGAGATGTTTCATCCCCCCGACAATAATACGAATTATACCAAAACTCTTTCCGTGAGTACATTGGTTTGCCATAGATATAGTAATCATAGAGATATGTGAATCTGACCTTGACATTTATTATCTCTTTACCAAGTTCTCGGCAAACCACTTCCGCTGTTTTTTCATGGAACTGGCTATCACACATCAGATTCCAGTTATTTGATGTCTCATTATACAATTCCAGAAATCCTGCATCAGAGAAAAGACTTCCATCACCTCTTAGCCGAACTTTTACTGCAGGAACTTCACGTTTTATTCTCTCTGAAACACTTGTCTGTCTCTTTTTTCTCCCGGAGTATATTGGGTTATATAACGGTTGCAATGGTATAAATTTTATTCTGCTGTATGGAAGGCCATTAGCCACAAGCCGCCCAAGAACAAGAATACCAACATCAGGCAGAAATTGTAATTCCGTTCCTGGGGGAATGGTAAGGGTAATGCCTGGCATTATTGTAAGATCAGACTGAACAATGTATGGTCGCCCAATCTCTGTCAAGATTTGTGACCTTTCAACTCGACCTCCGAGATGATTAGGGTCCAGATATATTTCTGCTCTGACACCGCTTGATGGAGCAGAGTAGATTTTGTCACCAGTTAAGTAAGGAAAGTATTCTGCAATAGCAAAATTATTCCAATCATCGAAGTCGAAGATCCTCTTCTGGATGAATGATTGGTCTGTGTAATCCCAGTAATTAAGTGTAACATTGACAGAAGTTCCGAGCAGAATAGAAGTAATTCCAGCAACGAATTCATAACCAAGAGAAGGATTTCTAAACATGTTCAAGATTGCAACGATATTCTGCAAACCTCTTACAGCAACTGCGTATGTCTTCGGACTGTTATCTGACCCTGGGGGCACTTGCCCTTCATATCGGTTGCTACTGATATCATTCAGCATCATTTGACCTTTGACCGAGGCAAAAATTCGAATGGCTAATGATATCAATGTCGATCATGTAACGACAGACATTATTTGTGATCAGATTACTGTTCATGGTCAGGTTTTTCTCCATTCCAGTGATAGAAATAAGTCCAAGAAGGCATTTGTTATTGTTGAATTCATTTAGAGACAGATTGACCTCAGTGTAATAACCAGCAACTGTAAAAGCAAAATTTTCATTATCAAGAAACTTTGAGTCTAAAACAGTAATTGCATGAGTCTGCCTCTCTGTTTCATCATTTACTCGAGGAACTTCAATTTCCAATCCACCCGATTTTGTTCCTTGCATAGTAACATGGTCCAGTCTCCACTTCCAAACATTGTTAGCAAATTCCACATGATTGTGTTCGGCAAGAATACCAATTGCGTTGTCTTTGAACTCACACTGAAATACTGTGTAATTTATCATTGCTACACGTTCTGGTTTAGTCATGTCTTCGTATGTTGGTATGTAATCTTCATTGAACTTTGTTACACTTGGCATATGTATACTGTGTCTAATGCTGTTGTTGACTCTGACATCCTGATGGAAGAACAAAACATAAACAACTCTTGAGACAGATACCAACATTAAAGTAAACAAATATTACAAGGAAGAATAACTAACAGAATCCTGCATAGATGCATTAAAGCAAATCATAGGATAATGGCGTCAATTTTAAAATGCAAACATGACACAGTGAGCACTAAAAGAGATTTGTTCAACATAATCTTTCTACCAACATTTTGCTATCAGTGCCAAACGACGCTAACATCAAACGATAGAAGAAAACTAGTCACAACAGAGATGAAGTGTCTACACAGAATGCTGGGAGTATCAAAAAGAGACTGGTTTAGAAATGAAGACATCAGGAAAAAAGTGGGGACAATATCAGTACTGAACTTCATCAAGAAACAACAAGTTAAATGGTTCAGCCACATAAGCAGTTTACTAACAGACAGTGCACCGAAAGAGCAATGTTACTCTGATACAGTGGATACAAAGCAAAAGGCAATCTACGCAAAAGGTGGGCCTTGGAGATAACAGAGGCAGCAAAAAACACTGTTTATGAAGTGCACACAAAAACCCATTCAATAAATCTCTTCTTACCCTGGTGATGTGAGGCAAAACAGGATTAGAGAAAAGACAGAAAAACATTACATAAATATTGAAACAATAGTTTGTTCTCAGCAGAACGTTGCCAGCCTAACAGTCCATTGAAATATCTTTCTCTCATATGCCAGATGTTCCGGCACTGCTGCTGTTACTCTGGAATATCAGCCACATCCTGAATCCATCTTCTTCATAGTCTTCCTCTTCTCCTCTTTGCCAAGATGTCTCCTTACATAATAATCTATTCCAACACTTCATGTTTTTTATATATCCAAAATACTTCAATTTTCTCATTTTTGTTTGTAGCTTCTGCCAGTTCTCATTTTGAGTTGCTTCTGGATAAATCTATGTGTTCTATTTTCTATCCAGGGTTCTTTTCTGAATATTTTTAATAATTCTTCTTCTTCGAATGCTCCATATCGACCACTTGTTAAACCACTCTTTGTGATCTGTATGTGATCTGTACGTAAGAGCATAGTTATATGTCAATATATCCGATTTCTGCAACACGTTTAATTTACTATGGTAGCTTCCTAGGCCCCTACCTCAGTCACCTCTTACAACATGCCTTGTAGGTTTCAGTGTTACTATTTTATGCCCCCTGTGAGCCCCGGCAACACATTTGATGTTTTAATAATCTAACAATGACAAACAAACTTATGAACATTTTTGTATCTCCAAAGTCAGAGAGAATTTATAACGGGTGAACACAGAAGAATATTTTTGTGTTACCTTGAAATAAATATCCTCTTTCTTATGTCTGTAGAAGAGCTCAAGTCGTTTGTTGGATGGGTTGTTGTAATGTTTAGTTACAATTCCTTGGTTGTTTCCACTGAAGGTTGAGTTGGTCACGGCAGTACGAAGCTGTGGGTCGTCTGAAGATAAAGCTTCTGTCAAAATCAAAATAAAGTGTTTTACAATATTATCGATGTAAGGGAAGACCGCAGTAAAACTATCTAGCAATAGCGAAACACGTAAAAACAAATCAATCACAAAGTTGTATCTTGATGTTGCTTATTCCCCTTCTCCTCTTGTCTGCTGTTTAAGAAGTCAATTTCTTCACCTCTGGTGTATCCTTTGCTTGATAAAGTTCCTTTGGTTAAATGTTGCTGTGTATTGTTATTGTTTTTGTACTTTGTAAAACTACAGTACTTTGTTTTCACGTGTTTCGCTATTAAACAAAATTGAAATATATGTTTGTTTTTTATTTAAAAAAATAGAAAGGAATGGATGAAACAAAACAATGATATTCAACACAAAATATACACAATATTTCAGGGACGGAACCAAGAAATAATGTTAAGATTTGCAACATTAATATATTTGGAATCAGCCAAAAATTAAATGGCATCGTTGAAGAAATGAATAAATTCATGACAGAGATGAAGTGTCTGCGAGAATGCTGGGAGTATCAAGAAGAGATCGGTTTAGAAATGAAAACATCAGGAAAAAAGTGAGTACAACATCAGTACATTGGTAACTAACATTGCTATTTCAACAACTTACGTGTGAAAACTGCAAAAGCCAGTCTTCCTGAAAGTTGTCCATTTACTTTCAGTTGTATAGTGACAACACTAGAACTTGAATGAATGGGAAAATCAACTAAATCTTTCTCAATCTCCCACCTCTTGGTGTTGGAAGAACTGATAAGTGATCTGTCAGAGTCGTATATGATCACCTTCTCCGCACTCTCCACAGGTAGATAGTCTAGAATCTGAAATTAAACAAATTGAACTGTTGGCATTAACATTTCTAACATCAGATGGAAGATGTAAAATATAGATTAGAGTAGAATAGCTCAAGCAAAAGCAGCTTTTATGAAAATGTAAAACAGATTATGCATGAATTCAGTACCCCTGACACTGTGGAAATGAGTGCTCCAGTGCTAGAACCAATACATAGGTATGGCAGTGAATCATGGACAATGAACATACAATGAATAAGATCATTAGAAGTCCCAGAGATGTGGTTTTACAGAAGAATGCTGAAAATTCCATGGACTGCAAAGAAAACAAATTATGAGTTTTAATACAGGCCTGCACACAAAGAAACCTTATCAAAAGAATAAGAATCAGACAATCAAGGTTCTTCGGGCATATAATGCGAAGAGAAGGTTTGGAACATTTATGTGCAAAATTCCTGGAAGGAGAGATCGTGGAAGACAGATGGAGATGACGTTGGATGATCTAACATCGTGGTTTGAAAAAAGATTGTTGTCAGAACTGATTAATTGCAACAAAGAAAGAGAGTTGTGGAGAGACATGTTCGCTTACGCTGGCAGGCATGGCACTTGATTGATTGAATAATAGTTTTGCATCAGCTTTTAAAAGTCTAAATAAAATATGGAACTGCAAGTTATATAGTATTAAAATTAAATTACAAATTTTCAATTCAAATGTTGTATCAATCCTAACATATGCCAGCGAGAGTTGGAAAATGGTTAAAGATATAGAAAGTAAGTTGAATGGATTTGAAGATAGATGTCTACAAAAAATAATGAATATAAAATGTGACAAATTGTGGAGAAGTGATGAAATTAGAGAATTTCTGGTCAACCACTAGTAACAACTGTTATAAGAAGGAGAAGATGGAGATATGTTGGACACACTGTGGCCTCCGATAACATATGGCTGGTGGGCTCAGGTAAAAGTTATAGGCAAAAAGATGTGAATCGTTTTCACCGTGGCTTGCGACTTAAATTTCACTTTTAGAACCAGGTTGACTCTGACCAATGTCATGACACGGGTATGTTTTCTAAGTTTTCTACTCATAAACATGACTGGACACCCAAACCTGGTGCATCTAACGCTGCTGATCTCTAAATCAAGAATGCTATACATGACATTGGACTGCTCCACTCCAAACGTCTATGTCATTCTAACATGTCACCGTCAGAGTTTTGTGCTCTATCACACCTCCGTCAACGTGATGACATTGTTATCAAACCCGCCGACAAAGGCGGAGCTATAGATGTCTGGAGCAAAGACTTATACCTTCAGGAAGGTCATAACCAACTGCGTGACACTCAGTTTTATCAAACCAGTTTTACTGATGTCACTCTATCTAATAATAATAAGGTTCGTGAAGTCATTAAGAACTTAATTACCATGAACGACCTTCCTACTAGTGCATCATCACTTTGTGTCATCGATAGCTGTTTGGGCAAACCTGCATTTTATATGCTCCCCAAAATTCATAAACTCCACAATCCTCGAGGCCTATCATTTCTGCTTGCTCTTGTCCTACGAAACACATCTCCGTATTCCTTGATAGTATCCTTAATCCCATAGTCACCACACTCCCTTCATTTTTAAAGATACGAACCACGCTTTGTCTGTCTTTTCTTCCATTGAGTTGCTACCCGAGAGAACCTACCATCTTTTCCTCCTTGATGTGTGCTCATTGTACACTTCTATACCTCATCCTGACGGCCTTATAGCTCTCCAGTTCTTTCTCAATAGGAGAACTAATCCACTTGTGTCAACTTCTGCTCTCCTTCGTCTTGCAGAACTAGTTCTCACTCTCAACTCCTTTCAGTTTAATGACCAATTCTTTGATCAGATCAGTGGGGTTGCCATGGGTGCTAAAATGGGACCTAGTTATGCTCGTCTTCTTCTTTGCGTTCGTTCTTTACACCAATTTTAATCACTCTTTGTGATATGTTTGATCTTTGCCAAGAACGTGTATACGTTGCACATTGGTTTGGTAGGCCCCTAAACGCATAGACTTCTACACGTTTAGGACACATGTATCCGATTTCAGCCAAACCTCCTTAGTCGCCTCTTACGACATGCATGGCAGGTAACAGTGGTTCTATTCTTTACACCCCAAATTTGGGCCCGGTAACCACTCGGGCGGTTATGCTTGTCTGTTCATTGGTTATCTTGAACATCTAGTATGGACTACATATGATGGCCCCATTTCGTCTGTCTATCACAGATACATTATGTTATGTTATGCGATCGACGTCACAGCACATTGGGCATTCCCATGCATGCTCTGTCCTCCGCTGCAGCAGCCATCCTAAAGTCCATTTGCTCACCGTACCCATGAGAAGTTGATTACTATATCTTCTCTCTCTACCATGAAGACGACACTGTCTGGCATGTCCACACTTAACGCCTAATTCTCGAACTCATTCCAGTGTCTGAGACGTGCCCATGTCACATAATTGAGAGCGATCGCATTGATGATATCGGCTCTGTCCATACTTCTGCCCGCTTGAGTCGGGGCATTGTCACAGATACATTGATGACTGTATTGGCATTACTGATCTGCTTGTATCTGAAGGTGCTTGTATCTGCCACGATCGAGTTCAGAAAATCACTCGCCAGCAGGCCCTTACCAGCCAGCATAGGACCACTAACTCTGACTGAGTAAAACTTATCTTAACTTTCCACCCCATAGTTCACTGGTGAAAAATGTTTTATTCCGTCATCTGTGTATCCTTAAGTCAGATCCTGAGACCCGTTCAGTCTTCCCCAACTATCCTTTGATGGTTTACAGACGGGACAGAAGTCTTCAGGATATTTTGGTACACAGTCGCCTTAGTCCAATATCCAGTCATTTTGGCACTGTCCAGTGTGGCCGTCGGCGTTGCAATACATGTGCTTATGTGATACAGACGCGTACAGTATCTTTTCCTTTAGCCATATTTATTATTGAAGATGGTTTGACATGCGAGTCCCGTAATCTTATTTTTGCCATTATCTGTAAGCGGTGTAACAAGGTTTATATCGGCGAGACAGGCAAGAGACTCAGTGACCTATTCGTCCAACACTTGAGCGACATACGCCAATGTTCTGTGACCCCTGTAGCCACCCATTTCAATGATACTAGCCAGTTAGGAGCTCATGATGTCCAGATCACAGCCATCCGATCATGTTCCTCTGATGATCGCAGTCGATTTGCTCTGGAGAATCGGTTTATTTCATTGTATGGTACCTTGCGACCACGTGGGCTCAACGTATTACATTCCTATGCTTCTTAGTACTTTCTCTTCTCATGCCTTGTAACCTATATGTGCATATGTTGCATGTATTAAAGCTATATATTTACTTGATGTTTTATTGTTTCTCTTCTTTTCTATTTCTAGTTTTTATGTGTTACATTTATTTCGTTATTCGTTTTATTCCCAGATTTTCATTAGAAACATTTGAATGTCTCCGTATCTAGTCGTCCATATGTAATTGGTTTTTTTAAAATTGTCACTCCTGTTGTTCGTTTGCTTGATAAAGGCCTTGTTGGTCGAAATGTTGCTGTATATTGTCATTGTTTTTGTAATTTGTAAAACTACAGTACTTTGTGATTACGTGTTTCGCCTAGGTAAAAAGACCACAACTGTAGCATGATCCTCGCATTTCAGTGTTGTATATATGTACAAATACATTTTAAAATCAACACAATATGCTAAATCTTCTTCTTCTTCTGTGTTCTCACTAGATTGGGATTTTGGATTCTCTAATAAAGGCCACCGTCTGCCCTGGATTGTGAGCCACGTCAAACAGTTTGTCTTGGACGATTGTATGGTTGGTCCTATGTTCTTTCTGCATGGCTAAATCTTCGAGGCAGAGCGCCGACTGTAGAATCCATCATCCCATTCCTCATTGTGAGGGGTCGTTGCACCATATTATGCACCTTATGGTCTAGTACATCCAGTTTCGTCAAGCATTTGTTTTGGGTTTGCATTCCCTATATGCTAAATCAAGGTTATATTATGTTGTCACTGTGTTGTATAGCATGGTTATCAAGCTTAGCCACAAAGCTGACTGCCTACTAGGCCAGAGGACTAACTACATTGCTGTATGCTAGTGAGACATGGGCAGTGTATAACAGACACGCAAGAAAACTAAACCACTTCCACAAAATTGTCAAACATAGACTACTAAAAATAAACTGGCAGGACAAAATTCCAGATACTGAAGTCCTCATAAGAATAAAGGTCTCAATCGTCAACACCTGGTTGTAGAAGGCCCAAGTGAGATGGGCCGGTCATGTTGATTGAATTCCTAATAAACGCATCCCAAAACAGTTGATGTATGGCGATCTTGAAGGGGACAGATGATCAGTTGGAGAACAGAAAAAAAGCTTCTCTGAAGGTCTCTAAAATGCTTTAATATAGGCACCACATGCTGGGAATCCCTTGTGCATGATCGCCAAATGTGGTGCTGTAACAACACAAGAGGAACTGAGAATCAGTTATAGCGCGCAGGGAAAGTGAGCTGCGCAAAAAGACAGAACAAACAATACCCACATATCTAACCTTGATCATGTATGCCCTACCTGTAGTAAGGAACTGTGTTCAAGGATTTGACTTTACATTCACATCTGCACACACCAGAGAGTTGCAGCATCACACATCTGAGGCTGCTGTCATCACAGCTTGCGATAGACAGCTATTTCCAAGTTCCTACCTGTGTACTATAGCATAGCTATCTAGATCTTACCTGCACTACAATCATATACATCAGAGATGCAGCTTTCACTTCCACGATATATTCTCGGATTTCTATTGATTGTCCAGCCGGACATATAAGAAACAGGAGCTGATCAGCTTGTAGTATCCTCTGTGGCTGAGCGAACATATCGATACGTCTGACCGGATAGATCATATTCCGAATCAAGAGGGCATCATATTCTGTGAAGAATGGATCATACAGGAACCCTGCCATCTGGTTGTTGTCAAACTTTGAATGCATAACCTGCATAAATCAATTTTAAAATAAGACAGAAAAAATATTTTTTAAATTTTGTTACTGCCAGTAATACTTTATATAATAATAGTAATACTTTATAATAATAAATTCGCCTGAGTGGTTACCGGGCCCAAATTTGGGGAGTAAAGAATAGAACCACTGTTACCTGCCACGCATGTCGTAAGAGGCGAATAAGTAGGTTTGGCTGAAATCGGATGCATGTATCCGTTAGGGAATGCTAACCCAAACAAATGCTTGCAGAAAACGGATGCACCAGGCCGTAAGGCGCATAACATGGTGCAACGACCTCTCACAATGATTATGGAATGGGATAATGGATTCTACGGCCGCCGATCGGCCTTAGAGATTTAGCCATGCAGTAAGAATGTCAGACCTACCATCACGAGGGTGGCCAAAATGGGGAAGCGGAAATCATAGGAATTATACCCTACAGAACTGCCCCCAGTATGCAGACTTGAGAAGAAAGAGGTGGCCCACTTACACTAGCATCCAGGACAAACTGTATGGCGAGGCTGATAATCTGAGGCAGGTGGCTGCCTTTATTAGAGAATCCAGAATCCCAATCTAGTGAGAACGCAGAAGACAAACTGTATGGCAAGGCTGATAATCTGAGGCAGGTGGCTGCCTTTATTAGAGAATCTGGAATCCCAATCTAGTGAGAATGCAGAAGACAAACTGTATGGCAAGGCTGATAATCTGAGGCCATACCGTGGATTGAATCCGGGTCTCCAAAATAAGTTACTATATTCATGGAAGAGAAAGTTCCGGATTTGTATACCTGGGAAGTACAGTTATCAGTTATATGAGGACTATCATAATAGCGGTCTGAACATGTCCTTAGGTGCTTCGATCCATGCCTCAATAAATCCAGCTGCGTCTAGCAGCCCAACATGCCATTTCTGTTGTAACCACCCGTAGTACCGCTTTGTAGGGCGGGGTGGAGTACAGGACGGACGAGAGACTGAGGAATTTCATGGCCGCATGGCTAGTGCATGTCCTTTTGTATGGAGCGGAGACATGGAGAACAACTAAGGTGAACATCTAAAAGCTGCAGACATTATTAATAGATGCCTACACAGGATACTCCATTTGAGATGGTATGACAAGACCACAAACAGAGAACTGTGGGATAGGGCAGGACAACGGCAGGTGGAACAGGAGATAATGAGCAGAAGGTGGCGATGGATAGGACACACACTGAGGAAACCTCCTGACAGCATCGCGAGACAGGCTCTCCGATGGAACCCCAGGGCAATAGAAGTAAGGGAAGACCCAGAAACACCTGGAGACGGGAGTTAGAGATGGAATGCAAAAACGGGAGAGATCTGGAAAAGATGGCCTTGGATAGGCGGGCTTGGAAGGCCTTGGTTGCGGACCTATGCTTCCCTAGGGACGAAGGGTGAAGAAGATGGCTAGTGCAGTCGCTGCAAAACTGTTCAGGTTAGGATATTTCTTTTATGCCCCAAACAGAAAAAATTATTGGCCTTACCATGGCCAAGTGAACATGTCAGTTCAATGTTTATTAATCAATATTTTTGCATATTTGGTATGTCGTTCTTTTCGTGCTGTACCAATATCGACACCCATCTCTCTCTTAACTCTTTGAGCCCTGACCACATGTACCTAAACCCCTTCCTCTAAGCTAAAACAGCCAAGTGAACATGTCAGTTCAATGTTTATTAATCAATATTTTTGCATATTTGGTATGTCGTTCTTTTCGTGCTGTACCAATATCGACACCCATCTCTCTCTTAACTCTTTGAGCCCTGACCACATGTACCCTAAACCCCCTTCCTCTAAGCTAAAACAGCACATAGAGTGATATTAATAAGAACTATAATTTAGTACAGTTATGTGCTTTATAATTTGTTATTGACTTACCCCATCATCTCTGTTATTCTTGTTTATTTGCAGGAATACTAAACTGTTTTTAATTTACTTGATATAGTACATGGGTCATGTCCCCAAATAATAGAATATGTCTCCATATCGACCACTTGTTAACCACTCTGTGTGTGATTTGCATGTGATCTGAGCCTAAGAGCGATTGTACGTTGTGCCAGTTATGCGCCTACAAGTAGGCTAGCACATCCAATTTCTGCTGTTTTTATTTACTAGGTAGCTTCCTTGGTCCTACATCAGTCACCTCTTACGACATGCCTTGTAGGTCGCAGTGGTGCTATTCTTTGCTTCCTTTGTAAGCCCGTGCTGCACAAGCAAAATCAATTTTAAAAACATGATAAAACGGTTTTTTAAACATGACAAAAACAACTGAAAAAGATGTCGCCAGAGTGGTTACCTGGGTCCAAATTTGGGGTGTAAAGAATAGAACCACTGTTACCTGCCACGCATGATGTAAGAGGCAACTAAGGAGGTTTGGCTGAAATCAGATGCATGTGTCCTAAATGTGTAGAAGTCTTATGCGTTTAGGGGCCTACCAAACCAATGTGCAACGTATACACGTTCTTGGCAAAGATCAAACATACCACAAAGAGTGATTAAAATTGGTCATAAAAAATGTACACAAAGAAGTAGAAGAAGAAGAACTGAAAAATATGTGCAAATTTCATCATCTGGTACAAGAATAAATAGAATAAAAACTTGCAATTATGGAAAATGAAACAAATTTCAGTTACACTTACCTCTAACTTTGGAGACTTGGTTACAATACCATTTCCTAAACAATTTAAGACTGTAATATATTCCATTGTGTTGAGATTGTAAGGTTGATTGTAAGATATCAGAATACCATCCGACATTGAATCTTGAACCTTCAACCAGGAAATTCTATAGTAATTGTAGTCAATGCGAAGGGCTGGCGTCATCGTACCCGTGTCAGAGTCAAGGAGCCCAGCGTTGTTCAATTCCACAAATCGGATCTGTGAGATAGGCTGAACCGGTTGATTCTGATCAGTTTTGTATGCCGCTGCTATGGTGATACCTTAAGATATTTTAGAACAGAATTGAATGTTATTAGTGTGAGAATTGTTAGTGGTTGTTGAAAGTAGTGTAAAATATATAAAGCAGGGCTGTGTCCTTGCCCCCACTCTCTTTGGCATCTTCTTCGCAGTCCTTTTGAACCATGCCTTAGGGCTGATGGTGATGTTTTCATCCGCACTAGATCTGATGGTTCACTCTTTAACTTGGCTTGCTTAAGAGCCAAGACAAAAACAACGGAAATTTTCTCAAGGACCCCTTTTCGTTGACGATGCTGCTTTAGTTGCCCACAGTGAGACTACACTGCAATGCCTAATCAATATTTGTCTAAGGCTTTCGACCTATTTTCTATGATAATAAGTGTCTCCAAAACAGTTGTTTACTAGCGGCAGAGAGTAGTTTGAACTATAAGCGACTGTTTACTGTAGCATTACTAATTGAGTGTTTGCTGCGATAGATTCACTAACTATAAATATGCACACACTCCAACTGTATAAAAATAAATAACATTTCCTGTAGCCTTTTAATACTCTTAGGACACAATCGGCTCCGCAGCCACATGTATACAAAATTCAAGATTGGCAATTCAGCCATGTGTACATGTGGACAGGCAAACCAGACTGCAGAGCACATACTTCAAGACTGCCCCGAATATGATACACTGAGGCAAACTCACTGGCCTAACGAAACAACACTGACAGAAAACTACACGGACCTCTGTGTGAGCTACAAAAGACAGTGAAGTTCATACAAGAGACAACATTGAATATATAGACATATTTCAAGCGAATGAAAGGAAGGAAGGAGGATACTCTTAGGGTATCAAGTGCCTGTCACTTCCTATTTCTATCCCAAGTATGCAGGAGGTAGAAAGGTCAATCCCTTTCCTCATGTGTGGGATTGAACTCAGAATGCTCTTGAGTCCTAGTTGAGTCCCAGAGATCCAATAGAGACTCTGCAAACTATGGGATTGATAGGACCATAACTATATATGCTCTAATCTTTCTTACACAGGTAGATCTCAGTGGCATTGCACATACTCTGCAGCACTGACAAAGGTATTCAATGTCATTTTGAAGATGGTGAAACTTGTCTAAATTTTAATATTTTTTGTCAATGAACTTTGCCAGAACAGCAGCTATGCAGTCTAATCTTTTTGATTTTCACCCGCACTTTCAGCCTTCATTTCTAAACTGGATTCTTCTTAATACTGCCAGCATTCTGCATACAAACTCCATCTCTGTCGTGAATAGTTTTCTTCTGTCGTTTGGTGTCAGCGTGCAGGTTTGGCACTGATAACATAATATTGGGAGAAAGATGTACAATGCTCTTTTAGTGTTCATGGTTACATGCTTCGATTTCAAAATTTGTGTCATTTTCCCTAAGATTTGATTTCATTTACTGCATCTATGTTGGATATTGCTTTCTAAGTTTAGCTTCTTCTATTGTTTTATGTCAGTGTCCAGGTTTGACACTGATAACAATACAATCTCATTGGTCTCTTTGTCTCTGAAGACAACAGGCTTTGCATCCCGTAGTTTGTTCTGTGCTGAAACACAATGTCTCTTGTGGCTGTAATGGCCTATTCTGGAGTGGTAATCCTTGCCAGTTACTGCAGGTGAAGCTGGAGACTGGAGCTGGTACATAGGATGTTCTCTCTGTGCTCTCTTTTGCCTCCATATTTGATGGTGTTTTTCTTCTTTACTTTTGAGTCACCCTCACTGCGGCTCGCCATGCTTGCCTGTCTTTGGCCAACCACTGCCAATGTTCTTTGTCTATGCCAGATGAAGTTAGATCACGCTTGCAGGTGTCAGTGAAGCATAATAATGGGCGTTTATGCTGTCTAGTGCCAGTTGCGAGTTATATCACACTTACAGGTGCCAAAGAAACGTAATATTGGGCGCACATGCTACCTAGTACCAATTGCGAGTTGACCATATAGAATGTCATTTGGAATTCTAGCAATACAATAATTAAGTTCAGAAAAGAACACAGAAGAGTTAACTATGTATGTAGCTTTACCTGCCCATGATGGTTTCTGACACCGGATGTAAACATCTTTAGAATGGCTACAACTCCTGGCATCCACATTGACAGCACGGCAGAGTGTCAAGTCAACATCTACTTCATCACATGATACCCAGCTCATTACTATTGGTGTGTCATTGAAAGCAGGCACCTGTCGTCGTGCTGTTGGGTAATTAGGATTAAAGGCAAGACCCAGCTGCTGGCAGACGAGCAATGAATTTTCTTCTATCCATCCCTGGAAAGTAAAGATAAATAAGGCTATAATAAACCATCATCTCATTTCTGTATGTAAATAATAAGAAATAAAATATGCCATAGCCTCTACAAGTCTTAACGTATGAAGTGTCTTGTCACTTTCAATTTCTAGGTCTGAGTGTGCAAGAGGTAGAAGGGTATTTTTCTTCTTCGAACGTTCTATAACGTCCACTTGTGAAGCCACTATTTGTGATTTGTATGTGATCCAAGTGTGGTTGTACGTTGTGCCAGTTATGTGCCTACAACTAGGTCAGCACTCCGGTTTCCTTGCAGCCCTTTTTATTTACTAGGGTAGCTTTCCTAGGCCCCTACCTCAGTCGCCTCTTACGACACGCCTTGTAGGTTGCGGTATTACTATTCTTTGCTCCCCCTGAGAGCACCAGCAACACACAGGCGATTTCTGCACATTAAAATAAACATTGCATATCTATATCTTCCTCATGACATGTTTGATGCATAAGGTTTTCACACAAGATTTCCATTGTTGCCTTTCTGATGTCTTTCTACAAATTGTTTCCACAATCATAGGCCAGATGTCCTGCCTCTGCTGTCATCACGCTCAAATCATCAGTTACATCCTAAATTTTAGTACATACAAATAATACTCACATCTTTACATACAGTTCCCCATGTTCCATTTATCTCCACCTCTAGTCGACCTTCAAAGTCATTATAACCCTCCACAAGTCGAACGCTGGCTGTGCGATTCTCCATTGGTACAAACTCTTCTCGATCATCCAGACCAAAAATCAATGGTGTTTCCGTCCTGGTACCATCTGCTCGCAACACTCCATGAACCACCATACCAACTGCTGTTACAAATTTTAACTTGCTTCCAGCTTCCATTAGCAATGTCTGAAGATATTGAAACAAATTAAATGATTATGTGTGAAATAGAAGTGAGATGTGACATGCAAGTGAATTGTGGACCACAACACAAACAAAAACTGTTGTTACTGCCCATAATACTGCTTTTTAGGGCAGTGTACGACAGGTGGGACGAAAGCCTGAGGAATTTAATGGCCACATAGCTAGTGCAGTCACCAAGAAACTGTTTAGGTTACAATTTTTCATTTATGCCAACAGAAACAAATCCTTGGCCCTACCATGAAATGAACCTGGGTCTCCCACATATTAAAAACAAATTTGAAGCTTTTGAAACAATGTGTCACAGAAACGTTTTTAGAACATCCTAACAGAGAAAAGAAAAAGCAAAGACATCCTACAAGACATGCAAATTGAGGAGTGTTGCCTCATAAACAACATCATGTCCAGGAAAATATTGGTCACCTTAAACATTACAGGGGTTTGGAGAGAATGGTAATGGAGGGCATAGTTCCTGGAGTATGAGGCAGGAGATGACCAAGATGAAGGTGGCAGCAGGACATCAGAGAAACCTTGTACATGATCCTGGAGGAGGCGAAAGAACTTTCTAGGGACAGATATTTGGAGGCGCGCTGTGATGAAAGTGTCATTCCGCAAGGGACGTGCTAATACTTGATGCTAAATTTCTGTTAAACTTATAGGTTACATTTTATCTTTGCTGCCACACTTTAGGAGTGTGTTCAGAATGTCAGCTCTACCACAATCAGAGAGTTCAGGCTTGCTGTATATGGGAAAAATGAAATGACCCATTTAACCTTTATTTTTATACTAAGGCATGCAGATGTACAAGGCAGTGAGAATACAGACCACCAGGCTGATACAGCGGTGGTCAATAAAGGACAGTCAATGGATATTGCAGACATCAGCAATGCCATAAGAGAAGCAGGTCATATAGATGACTTTCGAAAAATGTATAAATCTACATCCTTATCCAGAGTGAAGGAGATGGGGGTGAGAATAGAACTGTCAGACACGAACACTTTGTTATAGGCACGAGACATTTGATTAATCAACACAGAACGTGTGTGACTAGTCATTATAGGCTGGCAACGATATTGGGGAAGATATCGAGCACCTATGGAACTGTTTGGAGTGATGTGATGATGATTCTCATTAATCATCATCTGCTCAATCAACATGTAAATATAATTACATCTGCTCTATGTAACATGGACAGAGCCGATATCATAAATGTGCTACACTCTCAATTATGTGACATGGGCAAGTCTCATACACTGGAACGAGTTCGAGAATTAGGTGTTAAGTTTGGACATGCCAGACAGTGTCGTCTTCATGGTAGAGAGAGAAGATATAGTAATCAACTTCTCATGGGTACTGTGAGAAAATGGACTTTGGGATGGCTGCTGCAGCGGAGGACAGAGCACGAATGGGAATGCCCAATGTGCCATGACGTTGATCGCATAACATAACATAGCATCTGCTCTATTAAAATTTAACTACAATTGCATCTGCTCAATTGACAAGTAATTACATCTGCTCAATCAACAAGTAACTACAATTACATCTGCTCAATCGATGTCAGAAAATAAGACGAGAGGAAGACCACAAAAAAGATGGACAGATGCATAGCATAACTATCACCCAAGCCACTAGAGCAGCGCAAGACAAAAACAGAAAACCCAGACACTTGGCAACAACCCGATAACAGTGTGGCGACAAAATAAGTATCCCCACTTAACTACAACTACATCTGCTCAATCAACATGCAAAAAAGTAGGCAAGAGGAAGAATATGAAAAAAAGATGGGTAAATGGCATAGAAGAATCCTGTCAAAAAGCAAAAATAACAATCACTCAAGCCAGAAACAGAAAACCACAACACTGAGCAACATGCTGGTAACAATGTGGCGACAACAGAAGAAGAATCAACACGTAACTACAATCACATCTGCTCAATAAATAAACAATACCTTGTTTGGAAAAATGTAGATATCTTTGTCAACATAATAGGTCTTTCCCTGACCTACAACAAATGTGTTTTCCAGGATACCACCAATAAGATTCTGTCTCTGGAACTGCCACACATACATCGGCACATCATCGGAAAGATAATTCTCATAAAGTCGAGATGTCTTCAAAGCTGGATGATACTTGACTAGTGCCAAATTGTATCGATCATCCTTTAGTGAAATAAAATTTATTAATAAAATAATGCTAATATTTAGAAGAAATGGACTCAAGAGAATCAAGAATGGAAGAAAAGACAGTGACACTAGGTTTAAATAATTAATTAATCTTGTTTTCATATTTGGTATCCCATTCTTTTCGGGCTGTACCAATATCAACAACATAAAATTTGAGTAATATACATTTTCCTTTTTCTAAGCATAAATTATAATCACTTTCTACATCTAACACTGCTTGATTTGAACATGATGGCTGCAGAGGCAGGACATCTGGTCTATGAGAGAAATTTCGAAGGACTGTTGGGGTGGCAAAGTTCTGTTCAGGACAAGCTATTTGATGATGACATCTAACTCGTTGTATGCCCGGACATCCTGCAATATAATATTATCTTACTCTTCATTTGCATGCTATCAATTCAGGATAGACAGGGAACATGGTATTGCGAGTCACGCTCGAGTTGATTTTGAGGTACTCCAAACTTCAGAGGTACTTGAAGTTTAGATTCTCAAGTATAATCTGTATAATATTATTGATATAGTATCAGACTACAGTGAAACTGCAGTAAAACTATGTAGCAATGGCAAAACAAGTAAAAACAAAGTACTCAACAGACAAGAACAGGCCATCACCTTCCAACTCAGTACAGGGCATAACAGACTGAACAAACATCTACACATGCTATGATTATCTCTATCCCCTCTGTGTCCTTGTGACTTTTCTGTTCAAATCACAGAACATGTCCTGCAAGACTGTCTCCTGTATGTCCTCCCTAGAAAGGAATGCTGGCCCTACAACTCAACGCTACATTCAAAATTACATGCACTAAAAATGAGCTCCAGACAATAGTCACTTCATCATAAGAACACATCTGATGGTATAATCATCGAAATAGCAATCGCAAAGAAAAAGAAGCACAAAACAATATACAGCGACATTTTGACCAAAAGGCCTTTATCAAGCACAGTATACAAACAAAGCAAAGAAATTCAGCACTATAATGTACATACCTGATCAAATATAGAGTTATACACTTTCTCATAATCTGCTTGTCTGTTGATTTCTGTTCCCCAGTAATTCTCTTGTGCATCAATTTCCACAGAGGGGTCAACCAAATGTGTTGCGACCTCTCGCAACGACGCTGGATTATCAATATAGTTCCGCCGAAACTGGACATTATTTGATGATAAAACAATCACAGCATTGGCTCTGCTTCTCGGATTGAGAAATGGAAATGAATTATTGATTTCATTTTGCAGAAAATTGTTGAATTTGCAGAAAATATTCTGAACAGCGCTATTCTGCGTTGCTAATATTAATCACATAGCGGCCTCTATTGTTAGTGAAAGTATTCTCAAATATATTAAATGTAACAGGAAGTTTCGTACCATCTACTTATCAAGAGATCATAACCATTGTTAATTCTTAGGGTACTAAGAGAATGATTGGTAAACGTGTTGTTTGTGATGATTCCTTCTGTGTTTAACAATGGTTGCATGAGAATTGCATGCCTAAAGTTGCTATTGAAAGTGTTAAACTCTACTCGAAACTTTCGTTTACTCATTGTGGAAATGTTACACGACAGGTACTCAATAGCCTCATCATAATTGTATGCAAAGTAACTTTCATTGATGAGAATTTCTCCATTACGGCAATAATTTCCCATTCTTAATCCAATGAATTCATTCCATAGAAATTGCGTTTTGACAAATTCAACTTTGTTTTGTGATTCAATACGAGTACGGTTCAGTTTCAGGTACTCTGTTATTATTCCGTAGCCTTTGTTAGCAACAAACTGTGTTGTGTTTATCAGCTGATATCCCCCAGAATAGGTGATATTAACTCCAGAATCTGCATTCTTTTCAAAACGTGTCCCATTGATGACAACATCTCCGGCACCTTTATAAATTAATAATCCGGCACCAAACTGGTTGTTTGCTATGATAGTTTCATTGCTGATCCGCACTTTGCTGCGCATGTCTTGAATGTTAACACCGTAGCCAATGTTGTCATGTACATTGGACATCAGAAGTCGAAACTCCTCTTCCACATCTGAAACATACAAATATTTTTCTCTTAAAAAATGGTTTATTTAATACCTATTTGTCAACTTATTTAAAAGAAATGAAGAAAAATGGTCAAAAATATCTAAAAACATAAAAATACAGGGGCGGGAGATCTATCCTACGAGAGAGAAATTCCGAATGACTGTTAGGATGGCAAAATTCTGCTCAAGACAGGCTATTTGATAAAGATGATATATATATATATATATATATATATATCATCATCAAGTATCTTGTCCCTTCCGGAACTTTGCTCACATGACAGCAGTCCTGATAAACTATCTGTTCTGTACAAGTTGACCGGCATCAGCAGCAGTCATGCTCAGATTGTCAATGACATCTTGCACCCACCGTCTTCTAGGTCTTCCTCTCATTTTTCTTCCAGGCACCATTCCCTCCAAAATTATCTTCTTTAGGTACTCATGTCGTTTGATGTGTTTGAAATATTTAATTTTCCTTGATTTTATGCTCTCCAATAGCCAACTCTAAAATATCAAGCTGTTGCAGAACAGAAACATTTATTCTTTTCTCTGCCCATGATATTCTAAGTATTCTTCTGTAGCATTCAAATGCATTAATGATTTTCTCTGCCTCTTTGTCCATGGTCCATGTCTCACATCCATATGTTGCCAAGGGAAAAATGCAGGCTCTTAAACACTTGAATTTTGATCTTATATCAGTTCCATTCCATAGGTTAGTTAGTTCTTTTAGTTTTTGATAAGCAATGTTCAGCCTTCTTTTAATTTCTTTTCTAGCATTTTATTTTTAAAGTATACAGACAGAGACTTAGAATCATTAAGTGTTACATTATTGTTGTATAGGGCAGAAAAGTGGGCAATGAACATAATAAAAGAAAATCTCCTGTAGCAAATTTAGACCGTAGAATTTTTAATTTTTTTTCCGATCCAGAAGCACTTGAGCTTTTCAGCTCTTCGGCTCGGTGCCATGGACATCGTAACTCTCGGTTCGGTGCCACGAACACCGTAAATCTGGGGAATCTGTGGCTTTTTCTGCCATTCCGCTGAATTGAACCCGCACACACAGAGGGATAGTCACCCGTAGTCCAACGTGCTACAAACACGCTGGGCAGACCGTAGAATATGAAGTGCTTGTCCGTTTAAATTTCTAGTCCGTAGTGTGCAGGAAGTAGGAGGGCTAATTACTTTTCTCACATGTGGAATATCGAGTGTGGTAGTGAACCCACAACCCTCTTGAGTCCGAGTCGATAGACAAACTACCCACATGGTGCCGGGGGCCTACAAGGGAAGCAAAGAATAATATCACTGTGACCTACAAGGCATGCCGTAAGAGGCGACTGATGTAGGACCTAGGAAGCTACCCTAGTAAATAAAAAGCATCGCAGAAATTGAATGTACTGGCCTACTTCTAGGTGCATAACTGACACAACATACAATCGCCCTTAGGCTCAGATCACATAAAATCACACAAGTGGTCGGTATGGAACATTCGAAGAAGATAGACAAACGCTTATGCAAATCCCTTCCCGCTGACAATGAACATACAGGTTGAAAAACAGAATCGAGGCTTTCAATTACTATACGAAACATAATATGCTTTTTTATCAGTTGTCTATAGGAGGAGTGTCTGGCCGAATGGATTAGAGTGAGAATTCCATGGGGGAGAATCGGGTTCAGTTCATGGTATGGTCAAGGAGTTTTTTTCTGTCAAGGACATAAATAAAACATCCTAGCCTGAACAGTTTTGCTACTACTGCACTAGCCATGCGGCCACTAAATTCATCATGCTCATGTCCTACACTGTCCAAAAAACAGTATTATGGGCAGTAACCACAGTTTTTCAGTTCAATAGAGCAGACAGGGTTGCATCAACAGCATCGATTGTTTGGGAGTTTAAGATAAATAAGGTGGATGTTCTTCGGTCTCTTCATCAGTGCCTATTGTATGAAGACACTAGAAAAGATGTTGAATCGATCCACAGATTTAACTCTTAGTGGACCAGGGCAAAAGTCACGTTTTTATAAGCGCTTTCACGTTTTGATAACCAAACGCCACTTAGCGTGGCGGAATGTAAAAGCGCTCCACTTCAAACGCCACTTAGCGTGGCGCTTGGTCCACTAAGAGTTAAGCAGTTTAGAGTTACCCATTGTACGGGTAGAACTGGACACCTGAGAGATAGAACTGGATGCCTTAGGGGCAGAGTGAGGAGTGTGTTTAACTAGTGAGTCACAGGAACCATCAGTATGCATACCCTTCGATATCTGTTGGGGGAGACTGAGCACATGTATGTCTACCCGGAGTGCAATGACGTCAGTTTAGTAACCAGTAACGATTATCAGCTGTCACTATTTTTATTTAATGTGAAAAAATAATAAATTCCAATACTACTATAATATGAGCAGATTAGAACAAGTTGTCATTCTGCACCTCAGAACAGAACACAATTGACTCCGCAGCCACATGTATACAAAATTCCAGATTGGCAACTCAGCCATATGTACATGTGGACAAGCACATCAGACTGCAGAGCACATACTTCAAGACTGCCCCGAATATGATATACTGCGGCAAACTCACTGACCTAACAGAACAACACTGGACAGAAAACTACATGGACCTCTGTGTGAGCTACAAAAGACAGTGAAGTTTATACAAGAGACAACATTGAACATATAGACAATATTTCAAACGAACGAAAGGAAGGAGGAAGAATAAATTCTAATAAATCCACATTTTTTTCACAAGTTATCAATTTCATTTCTTACGTACCATAACCAGATGTAAACTCCAAAAGAAAACGAATGCATGGTGGAAATGTCTTGCAGATCATGTCCAGTGGTTGTGTGTACTGGAACTTGATGTAAAAGTTATTTGTTTTGGAAGTGATAGATTGTGGAAATGATCCATTATAAATAGGGACAGTTCTCAGTTCTCCAAGCATACCCCCATCTCTGATAATGAAGTTTCCCGTGGCTGTTGGGTCAAGTTCCATTATCATGAAGTGTATGGTTATTTTCATGTTTGCTGATGTGGAAAATGTCTGAAATTAACCAAAATTCAATAATTATCATAAAATGAACAATTCACTCAAGATTAAGGTACAGTGGCATATTTATGTCACAAATATATAAATATATAACTAAAAAAACACTAACTAACCTATGGAAGGAACTGACGAAAGAACAAAAATTAAGGGGGATTCGGTCTTGAAAATCAAGAATCTATTTTCGTTGTTTTCATATTAATATAAAATTTGTATAAGCATTTTGAAAGAGTATGACTTAGAATAGTAGAAAAAATTAGTAAAAAAAATGTCAAAGTGTTGCCATGGAAACAATACAAAATGGCCTCCAAAAACAAAATTTCAAATCCTAAGGCTCTGAATCTAATGAATGTAAATGAATTCTGTTTTCACTCTAAGGTGTGCAATTGTAATATCTAAAATATTACACATGATTTTTAGGATATATTAAATATTTAATTTTTATAAATTTTTGGTAAAAATTCCCTCAAAATGTGGTCAAAAAAGCTGTTTTTGGAGGGTGTGTTTACACAAAAATTCATAAAAAATTTAATATTTAATATATCCTAAAAAGGATCAGTAATTTTGTAGATATTACAATTGTGCACCTTAGAGTGAAAACAGAATTCATTTATATTCATTAACTTCAGAGCCTTAGGGATTTGAAATTTTGTGCTTAGCGCATTTTGTATTGTTTCCATGGCAACGCGTTGACTTTTTTTTTTTTCTAATTTTTTTCTACTATTCTAAATCATAATCTTTCAAAATTGTTATACAAATTCTACATTAATACCAAAGCAAAGAAAATAGTTTCCAGACCAGAGTCCCCTTAGTGTTTAAGAGCCTGCGTTTTTCCCTTGGCAACATATAGTTGTGAGACATGGACCATTGACAAAGCAGTCGAGAAGATCATTAATGCCTTTGAATGCAAATGCTACAGAAGAGTACTTAGAATATCATGGACAGAGAAAAGAACAAATGATTCTGTTTTGCAAAAGCTTGATATTAAAGAGAGTTGGTTATTAAATAGCATAACATCAAGACAAATTAAATATTTATGACACATCTAACGACATGAGTGCCTAGAGAGGATGAGAGGAAGGCATTGAAGACGATGGGTGCAAGATGTCATTGACGATCTGAGAATGACTGCCGCTGAAGCCGTCAACTTGCACAGAACAGAGTTTTTCAGGACTGCTGTCATGAGAGCCAAGTTCCAGAAGAGACACGCTATTTGATGATGATATGAATATATATATATCATCATTATCAAATAGCTTGTCCTGAGCAGAACTTTGCCATCCCAACAGTCCTCCGGAACTTCTCTATCTCAAAGGCCAGATCTTCCATCCCTGCAGCCATCATGCTCAAATCATCAGTTACATCCTGAATTCATCTTTCTTATAACAGTTGTTATTAGTGGCTAACCAGATATTTCTCTGATTTGTCCCATTTTATGTTCACTATTTTCGCAGACATCTATTTTCAAATGCATTCAACTTACTTTCTATATCTTTAGTCATTTTCCAACTCTCGCTGGCATATGTTAGGATTGTTACATTTGAATTGAAAATTCGTAATTTAATTTTAATACTATATAACTTTCAGTTTCATATTTTATTTTTATGACAAATATTTTTTGATTAATTTCATTTGTATTTAAATTGTAATCATAATAAAGAGAATTATGTAGATTCTTCTGCTTTTCTCTAATCCTGTTTTAACTCACAGTGCCAGGATAAGAAGAGATTTCTAGGACAGGCTTTTGTGTACTCTTCATAGTGTCCTTCACTGTCTCTGTTATTTCTGAGGTCCACCTTTAGCAGGGATGACTTTTTGTTTTGTAGCAACTGTATTGGAGTAGCATTACGCTTTGAGGTGCACTGTCTGTTGGTAATCTGCGTATGTGTCCGAACCATTTAATCTGTTGTTTTTTCATGAAGTTCAGCACTGATGTTGTACACACTTTTTTAAATTGATGCCTTCTTCTTTCTTCTTTGCGTTCATTCTTTGCGACCAATTTTATTCACTCGCGGTGATATGTTTGATCTTTGCCAAGAATGTGTATACGTTGTACATTGGTTTGGTAGGCCCTCAAACGCAAAGACTTCTATACGTTTAGGACACGGGCATCCGATTTCAGACAAAACTTCTTAGTCGCCTCTTATGACATGTGTGGCGGATAACAGTGGTTCTATTCTTTCCACCCCAAATTTGGTACCCGTTAACCACTCGGGCATCCGGTTCATTCATTACTAAACTGGTCTCTTCTTGATAATCCAATCATTCTGCACAGACACTTCATCTCTGTCGTGACTAGTTTTCTTCTATCGTTCAATGTCAGTGTCCAGGTTTACTACTGGTAGAATAATGTTGGAAGAAAGATTCTGTTCTATAGTGCTTTTTTAGTGTTCACAGTAACATGCTTGGCTAACTCAGAAAACTAAATATTAAAAGAATAAAATCATGAAAAATAACATCGTACCCTTTCACAATTTCCTCCAAGTGATACCATTGTACGATCATTACCATCGACCTGAACAAGATCCATATGCTCGTAGAATGGGTAGGCTATGCCCTGTGTGTTGCCGCTGACACAGAAGGAGGTGGATGGTGGAAACTTGCGGCGGAAATCAAATATGGTTAAGTTACTCAGATAAAATTTAATTCCATCTCCCCAGTTGTGATCCACTTCTGTCATGTTGATTAAGCAACGGCCGACAGACGATTGAATAAACATACCATAACCTGAATAAAAAATGATAATTTTGTTAATGCAAATCAAACAATTCAAATGATTAATTAAATGGGTGGTCATTTCATTTCTATGAATTAGCTATTGAACCGATGTCATAGTATTACGGTAGACCCATAGGTGCTAAGATTTCCCAATAGATGTCGAAGGGTATGCATACTGATGGTTCCTGTGACTTGCTACTTAAACACACTCCTCTATCTGCTCCTTAAGTATCCACACCTCTACTTGTACAGAATGTAATTCCAAACTCCTTAAATTGCTGGATAGATGCAGCATTAATTTTAGTGTCACCATCCAATAGCCCAAAGCAAACACCCCCACCGTCTATCCTAAACTCCCTGACAATCAATGCTTTTGATTCACACCTGCTAACTCTCTCATTGCCTATATCTTTTCACCATCTACTAAATTATATCGGCGACCCTCACCGGTGCTACGGAGTTTGTGCTGCTTAGATCTTCCTGTGTAAGAAAAAGATCAGAGCATACAAGACTATTCAACGAAGTGCAATGATGATGCTCATTCTGAGGGGGGCAATGAGAGTGGATGCATTGGTGAGCAATGCTGCGATCAAGAATGGGTCTTCTATGGACAAAAGTGAAATCATCAATGTTATAAGAGAAAACATATGCTCTGAAGATTTAAATGAAGATAAAGGGTATTTTAGAGAGTGCTATATCGGTTGCACATGTTATGCACACCGACAGGTTCAGCAAGATGGGGAAAACCATAACAGAAACCCCAGTAGATACATAAACCAACGTAGAAAGGGAGTTGTTAGTCTAAGCACACTGAAATACATGCTTGGGAGGAGATTGGAGCAATTATGGATATCTTCGATGTGCGATGATCCTCAAATTAACAATAAATAATTAACAAAATATGGACATACCTCTGTTGTATGAGACAGTTGAATTTGCAACGTGGATAGGACCAATAATCTCAGTAAGGTTCAAGGCATCATATGCTCCATATTTGATGGTAACATTATTCATCATAGGAACATGAGGACTTGCACTGATGGCAGCTTTCTGATAGAAAATATTTGGCTCTGATGTTCGGGCCCTGATATGTGTCCAAGCCTGTGTAGCTAATGTCCAAGTATTCAAGGAAGGACAGTGACTCATTCATGTACACACGTGTATTGCCCTGAATCTGAAATAACAACAATATGTTTCAGTTATCAGAGGACTACCAACATAGTACTTGAAATATGTCCATAGGTGTCCAGCAGCCCAACACGCCAGTTCGATGTTTTTGACCAATCTTTTACATATTTGGTATGTCCTTCTTTTGGGCTGTACCAATATTGACACCATTCTCTCTTAGTAACTGGTCATATATATATATATATATATATATATATATATATATATATAACCATTCTCTCTTAGTAACTGGTCATATATATATATATATATATATATATATATATATATATATATATATATATATATATATATATATATATATATATATATATATATATATATATATATATATATATATATATATATATATATATATATATATATATATATATATATGTATGAGAGCTACTATAGGTACAATAGGTGCTAGCTACTGCTATCTATCTATATCAGCTTTGTGTCCTGTTTCATCTTCTTCTTCTGCGATTAGTTTTCTATGCTCTGAGGTCTAAAAGGGAGGTGAGTTGCCTCCATGAATTCAGTTGTCAGCAGAAGGTCTTTGTGGATGCCCCACAATGTCTCTTTCAGATTACTCTCACAGGGCCATGTTTGATACCTCAAATCACTGAGGAGGGGGCAGGTTTCCAATTCTTTCCACGTCTTGCTTATTTTTTTTTAATAATCAATCTCCAGTTCTCTTCTCCAGGTAGGTCTTTCCCTACTCCTCTTTCCCTGCAGATTCCAAAACAGTGCCTGTTTTGCAATGCTTCCGGTCAGTCTTCTCAATGTGTGTCCTATCCATCACCAGCGTCTCGTCCTTAGCTCTTTTTCCACTTATATCTGCTTCGTTTTCTCCGATTTCATCGTTCGCAATCTTAACATACCATCTCAGTCTCTCTATTGTTGTCTATTGATAATATATTTCTCGAGATAATTTTTGTAAATACCTGAAATCTTCCTTCAGTAGTTGAGTTGTAGAAGTCTATACCTCTCCAGTGATCCAGTGCCAAGCCTGGTCTCAAACCTTCACACTGAAATCCGACAACTTCCTGGCCATCTGTTATGGGAAAAAAATTCACTATAGTTCTAGCAAAGAGCAGACACATTTGAAATTGTTCAATGATAACATCAAGAGTAAACAATATATTTTTATTTCTTTTTATGTGCACACTGAAGCAATGCTCTTATCATCCTTTTTTAATAACACAATTTGTAATGGGAGGGAGATCGACGCTCTTACAAAATCTACTACGAAGTATATTATGTTAAGTGCTATTTCATATATCATAATGTTCAGATATATATCCCGAAAGCTGCAGTAGCATAGTTTTTAGTGAACTCACTTCTTAGGCTGTTGATCCGGGTTCAATTCCACAGTGAGCGAGGAATACTTTTCCATCCGTGGCAGCTCTCATGACGACTCAGCCTCAATTGGGTACCAGGAAAAACCCTGGGAAGTAATGGGTGGCTGGCGTGAAGCTGACCACATCACCCATTTTGTGCCAAAGGTCAATGAAAATTAGAGCCTATCACTGTATTAGTCAATATACCTCTAGGTATGAAAAAGGGTTCCTTTACTTTTTTATATATCATAACGAGCAGAGTTAAAATTTATATTTTATATATCATAATGAACAGAGTTAAAATTTATATTTTATATATCATAATGAACAGAGTTAAAATTTATATTTTATATATCATAATGAACAGACAGAGTTAAAATTTATATTTTATAAATTTACCTTCTGTATTTTGCAAAAAGTTATATACTGTTAGCATAAATGGGTATTGTGACCTCTCTATGAGATCATGATCTTGTAGTAGTGGCGGTTGCATGCTTCAAAGATACAGTTAGTTGGGACTGTTGGAACTTATGTTCTCAGTAGGGTCACCCAGACTGGACAACTCACTAAGAAGAGACCAAGCTAAATATAGTTTTCGGTTCTCCAGATTGGGGGTTTGGCTTGGGACTAATAATTCCATCCTGTAGAGCTCTTTATGTTATGAAACAGCAACAAAGACTCTTCTTATTCACGAACACAAAGGGATACCGACTCATATGACTGCAACAAGTGAAAGCAAAAGGGAAGATAGTTTTACAGGTATGGAAGACTTGAATTCCCAAAAACAAAAACGTTGAATACCCAATCAATCTGGAGGATAACAGTAGAACAGGAATTGAAAGAAATGAATCACAGCTGGAATTGAAAACAGACCAAGAATGGCCAAAAACAGACCAAGAACAGAAGAAGGCATGCATTTGTTACTGCTCGAAGCAACTTCAATTTGTCCTTTGAAGGGTTTCAATTTGTCATTTAGAAAATTGTTTCAATATACCTTTCTTAACCTTATATTTTGGAACTGTACCTCACATTGTCCTTTGAAACCTTCTTTCCAATTTGTCTTTTAGAAAATTGTTTCAATATACCTTTCTTAACCTTGTTTCTTCTTTTTCTTTAACACTCCATATAGACTATTTGTTAAACCACTCTTTGCGGTGATCTGAGCCTAATAGTGATTCTATGTTGTGCCAGTTATGCACTTACAAGTAGGCCTAACACATCCGATTTCTGTGATGTTTTTTATCTATTAGGGTAGCTTCCCTAGGCCCCTACCCCAGTCACCTCTTACGAAACACCTTGTAGGTTGCAGTTACTATTCTTTGCTCCCCTTCCGAGCCCCAGCAACACACAGCGGTTTCAGTATACCTTTCTTAACCTTGTAATTTGAAACTGTACCTCAATTTGCATTTTAGAACATTGTTTCACTATATCTTTCTTAACCTTGTTTAAATTTGTATGTAGGTCCCGTACTTCAACTTGTCTTTCTAATACAAAAACGTGCCCTGCACAAAATATTTCTCAAAATGAACCACAGAACTACCATTAAGATATAATCAATGTAAACCACACATACATACCACAAATATGTCTGCCAGTCTTTATAGTATTCGCTCCAGGGCAATCAAAAAGATTATTTTCAACTCCTGTGCAACCTGGCTTTTCCCAAAGAATGTAGTCTGTCAGATTCCGAGCAAATGAGTGATACGTGAAGTTGCCTTTCAGAAACCCCAGATGACGACAGGTCACATTAGCATCAATTGCTGTAAAGCTATAATTAGAAAGATAAGTAATGTCAGATGACAGTAAATCACATGTTAGCATCATTTGTTGTATCTGTTTATTTATATCCTCTTTGTGAATTGGTGATCTCTGCTTCTCTACATCTACTAAGTACTTTATATGTTCTAAGTACTTCTTCTTTTGCGTTCTCACTAGATTGGGATTTTGGATTCTCTAATAAAGGCTGTCGTCTGCCTTAGATTGTCAGCCATGCCATAGAGTTTGTCTTGGACGTTAGTGTAAGAGGGCCACCTTTCTTCTCAGGTCTACATACTGGGGACAATTCTGTAGGATATGCTCAGTTGTCATACTCGCCAAGCCACAGGGGCACAGATGGTTGGTGCCTATCTTGAATCTGATGTACAGGTGGTGTCTTATTCTGTTGTGACCCGTCCAGAAGCGAAGAATGACAGCCTGGTCCCTTCTGGACAATTGGTAATATCCATCATCCTTGTGTTTTTAGGTGATCTTTATCAAACTTTGCTTTGTAGTGCCCTCTTTTGGCTTCTTCATAGTTAATCAGGTTGTCATCTTGGGGCATTCCTGCTCCTCTTTAGCCAGTCTGTCAGCATCTTCATTCCCTTGATCTTACTGTGTAGTTCATTCCCTTGATCTTGCTGTGTGTGTTCTAGGTACAAAGTTATACATCCGGTTTTTTACTTTTGGTCTATCCCCGTGTACCATACAAGACAGACAGATGTGGGGAGTCATCACTTTACTAACAAGGGGCTGCCTGGTTTAAAACATAGCTGCATACCATAACAAGTGTTGTTCTGTGAACTTTTGGAAGAGAAGGGGCACCAAGGCAGACCACCGCCAAGATATAAGGATGTCTGCAGAACGACCTCACCCAGTCAGCAAAGTAGTAAATGATCTTTGGCGTAGATCCAGCCCAAAATATACGGCATTAGAAAATCATTAAAGAGTGTTATCATACGATGCGTACAGAATGACCTCACCAAAGGCAGGAATTCCGATAGAGAAGTCGCACTTCACTAATCAAGCGAGAATTCAAGGCAAGTATTTCGTTGACAACAGGTTTCCTGTAACGATCACACTTGAAGGATCTAAAATTCAAGTACCTCTGAAGACGGGGAAGGCTCACAGCATGGTGATGGGCACCAGTGAAATGGTAAGCAGGCCTTATGCAAAACTCAGTCAGAAGCACAATACCAATAAACTGACAGCGGTTGAACCAAACAAACAAACAAGAATATCCGCAAGGCCTCAATGAATAACTTTTCTATCAGGGCAAAAAACTAATGGGCAAAAAAATTAGCTGATGACCAAACTGGCTGGTTACAGCATTCACTTACAATTCATACAAACAATATCACTGTAACAGCACTCACTTGACGTAATTTGTACAAATTGCTCTCCATCTGTCCCCATATTTCAGATCCAGCCTACCATCTCTTGTAGTATTACCCATCACCAATCTAGCATCTGTTTGCCAGTCTCCACTAGGCTGCTTTAGATCCTCACCGTCAAGCTTTGTCATGGTTATGCGACCTCCAGGTAGTTCACTACCCTGTTGATGAATACACACATTTAATAAATGAACAAAGATAATATCAGAAAGATCTAGAAATATAATGAGAGATATTCTTTGACAGAGGAGCCTCTAGCCGAATGGACAAAGATAATATCAGAAAGGTCTAGAAATATAATGAGAGATTTTCTTTGACATAGGAGCCTCTAGCCGAATGGATTAGACCACGGCTTCCATGCGAGAGACCCGTGTTCAATTCACGGTATGGCCAAGGATTTTTTCTGTTGTGGGCATAAATGAAAATCCTAACCTGAACAGCTTCACAGTGACTGCACTAACCATGCGGTAATTAAATTCCTCGGCTTCATCCTACTTGTCCTACACCGACCTAAAAACGTATACGCCAGTAACGATAGTTCTTATTTATTCTTTGACATGGTAAAACACAAGAACATCCCACAAGACCTGCATATCACGGAGCATTGGCTCATAAATAACATCGTGTCTCGGAAGATGAAATATTTTGTCCATGTTAAACATCACAGTGGTTTGGAGAGAGCGGTAATGGAAGGCATGGTTCCTTTAGTACGAGGCAGGTGGCTACCAAGATGAAGGTGGCAGTGGGACATCAAAGAAACCTAGAACATGACACAGGAGGAGGTGTGAGAACTTGCTAGAGACAAAGTGTTTTCAGGCGGGCTGTGATGAAAGCAATATTCCGCAAGGGACGTGCTACTACTTGACATTCTTTGAAGAAAAAGGATATTTTCTTCTTCGATTGCTCTATGTCAAACAACTGTTAAACAAAACTTTGCAGTCTGTACGCGATTTGTATTATTGACATTTTTAGCATGCCAAGAATCAGATGTAGTCAGAGCGCCTAATATGACCCTTACTGATTGTTGCTTGGAGGCTTGCTTTCCTAATCATCAGTAACCCTTCAGGCAAGCCTAACTCCAAGAGTGATTAAAATGTTTGATAAGAACGAACACAAACACTTCTATTCACAAAATGAGATAGCAGACTGACTGGCCAAGGAAAGTGCTGCAGAGGAGCAGTTGGAGGTACCAATTACCTTTTAACAAAAGAAGAAAGATGACTAAATCAATCAGAAAGCCACCAATACTAATACAGGATGACTATCAAAGATGGTATTCATCTTCATTCTGGGCACTTTGGTATTGATGGCAATGAGAGAGTAGATACGGCTGACTCTGCCTTCATATCAGGAGGTCGGCCTATGGATAGAGCTGACATTCTGAACGCTCTCATATAGCGTGGCCGCAAAGAGGATTTTCATCTGAGCCAATCCACGTCAACTGCTAGATTGCAAGAGCTTGGATTGAAGTGGTCAGAAAAGAACAGCACAACAGGTATATAAGGCCCATCAATCAACATCAAACTGGTACAGTCAGTCACTGGATTCTGTTGGAGATATTGCAAAGGAGATCAGAGCACCTAGGGACATGTCCGGAGTGCAATGAAGATATTTAAAACTGACTAAGAAAATATGAGCAGATTAGAACAATTTGTCATTTTTCAGATCAGAACAGGAGACAATTGACTCTGCAGCTGCATGTATACAGAATTCAAGGTTGGCTATTTACAATGGTACTGGCAACCCAGAGTGACTATCCTTTGAATGTCAGAAAGAAAAGAAGACCAAGACAAATTTGGAAGTGTGCAACTGAAAAAGAAGTGCACAGAGTATCTCTGACAAAGAATGTTTGATCGAAAGTCATAAAAGACATGGGTACAAGGAGAGTAGAAGTCTCATGGGGCACAACTCATGGCAGGGATTAACTTTCTCTCATCTTGTGCCTTTGTAACCTGGCTGGAGCATGAGCCCTCAACCAATTCATGCCAAGTCTTTCTGCCTTTAGCTATCTCTTGTAGCTCTTCCATATACATCTTGAATCTCTGCATCCTAATTGCTTCTCTTTTGTTTTCTCTGTGGGTTCTAGGAAAGATCCCTTCTTGTTATATTCTCCTCCGGTTTTCTTAATGTGTCTTATCCAAGTCTTTTCTTCTCTTCTTCCTTCACTGGGATCTGTCTTGTTCTCTCTATAAGCTTCTCAGTTTTGATTCTATCATACCATTTCAGTCCCTCTGTTCTGCGCAGACATCAGTAGGTAAATATTTGCAATTAATTAGTTAGTGACTGAGCCATTCTCCATGTTTCTGACCCATACACCAGAATGAGATATAACTAAGTAATATGCATATCGAGGAGCAATGGCTCATAAATAACAGCATGTCCAGGAAGATGAAATACTTTGGTCACATTAAACGTCACAGTGGTTTGGAGAGAATGGTAATAGAAGGCATGGTTCCTGGAGTGTGAGGCAGGGCACTACCAAGACAAAGGTGGTACCAGGACAACAAATAAACCTAGAACATGGTGCTGGAGAAGGCGGAAGTATTTGCTAGAGTCAGACTCCGAGTTATTCAGGTGGGCTGTGATGAAAGTGACGTTCCGCAAGAGACATGCTACCACTTGAACTAATTAATTAATTAATCTATATTTAATTGATTCTTACCCTTGCAATCAAAGTTCCATTGACAATAATACCTTGCCCAGGTGCAAACTTAAGTACACTTCCTGGTTCAATGTATAGGCATCCACTTGGGGCAATCTCAATGTTGCCTCTTATAATGTGAGGACTAGCGCTCTTCATCATGGCTCGGCT
The DNA here is from genome assembly GCA_020796225.1 of Arion vulgaris. Taxonomy (NCBI): domain Eukaryota; kingdom Metazoa; phylum Mollusca; class Gastropoda; order Stylommatophora; family Arionidae; genus Arion; species Arion vulgaris. The sequence continues at coordinate 52,395,294 of CM036764.1, forward strand.
GTCTTTGATAACAAACCCACCAGGGAATGTATCAATCAATGGGGGGCCACATCTTGCAGGAAACGTTTTTAAATAGTACACACGATTGTTTGCAATAATTGGTCCATCATTAATTTGTGGTGGGGGTGTGATCTGGCTTTGAATGACATCAACAATGCAGAACATAAGAAGAATATTTAGAATTCTTACAATGAAGCAATATCGTCCAATAACATGATGATCACGCGATGATGCCATTTTGGATTTCATAATTATATAATTAATATACTCAACACTGTACAGCGATTGTTACTCAACTTACTGCACGGTTGACAGTGCCAAGTGGTTCTTCATTTTGCCTGCCCACCACTACGCAAACTATTTCTATTTTAGTACATGATCACATGATGTCATATTACTCTGATAAGATTACGTTATTTTGTAAGTATATAAATACAACACAGAAGGTATCTGTTTCATAATCTTCGTTAATAAGAGCCATATCTTCTTAGACTTCTATCAGTTGATCAAACACGGCGAGCACAGATATCACAGATGACGGTCCCGATCACGATGTGTCCATTGAAAATTATTTGAAAGATCAAATAGCACACTTCGTATTTTTGTTCTCATGTTTAATTTGAGAAACTGCTATAATGCAATTGTCGTTTAAAATTGTCATAGGATGAGTGACATGGCAAATGTGCTGACACGGTCCACAACGTATTATCACATTCTCTAGAATTACATAAACTTGTGTTGTCTTCCGGGTATCTCATCTACACACTTGAATAGTAGGGAAATAAATATAGTATTGGCTTGCTGCGTTTTCTCGATAAGTCTCGTTTTTTCAAATCTCGCCAACTTGTACGCGATCACAGGTGAAAGAACCAGGTGTTGTTGCTAAATGTGGAGTCTACAGGTGGACTTTTGAATTGTGATAGTTTTATCTGTTAATTGCTGTAGCAAGCAATTGAGATGTTTTTAGAAACATCGCTTTACAGAAAAATTAAACTTGAAACAGTATGGAATGGAACTGGTAGGAAAACAAAGATCAGAATACTAAGAGCATGCATGTTTCCAGTGACAACGTATGGATGTGAAGCATGGATCTTTAAAAGGCAGTGGAAAAACATATATGTGCTTTTGAATATAAGTCGCCCGAGTGGTTACCTGGGCCCAAATGTGGGGTGTAAAGAATAGAAACACTGTTACCTGCCACACGTCGTAAGAGGCGACTAAGGAGGTTTGGCTGAAATCGGATGCATGTGTCCTAAACGTGTAGAAGTCTATGCGTTTAGGGGCCTACCAAACCAATGTGCAACGTATACATGTTCTTGGCAAAGTTCAAACATATCACAAAGAGTGATTAAAATTGGTCGTAAAGAACGAACGCAAAGAAGAAGAAGAAGAAGAAGAATATAAGTGTTACAGAAGAGTCCTCCGTATACCATGGACAAAGAAGAGTCCTCCGTATACCATGGACAGAGAAGAGAACAAATTTCTTTTCGTGATACCCATTTGAGATTGGGTTGACCTGAGAGCTATTACGATTGGAAAAATATTCCACACTCACTGTAGAATTCAACCCTGCCCACTAACATTAAAAAGCAAGCGAGTTTACTAGCAACTACATCACTGTGACTCTCTGTACAGAAATAACTCATTAATATTAAATTCCTGCAAAAATATCTACCATTGTCAAAAAATTATATCGGAACAATAGCCGTTGTTACGGAATTTGTGCACTGTCGCTGAGATTGCAATATGTATCATGCAATATGTATCATGCAATATGTATCATGCAATATGTATGAAAGATATCGAAGCATATATGGTTGTTAATCGAAGTCCAATGCCGATGATCTAATCAATCAAGTCTGCCAGACTACATCACGGGAAAACCGCCCGAATATAATACAACTTTATAAGCAATTCTCTGTAGGACTTGTCAACTCTAACTAGTTGGTTCTGACTTGTCAAAGGCCGGTAATTTTTCCACATTGAGCGATAGCTTCTTTCTACTTCTTGTCTCTTATCATGTTTTGCATAAGAGCGTCAAGATAAGAAGACATTTATAGAACAGGTTTTTTGTGCGTTTCATGACGAGTGCTTTTCACTGCCACTTTCATCTCTGAGCTCCACCTCTTGCATGGATGGCCTTTTGCTTTTTATTCACTGTATCGGAGTAACATTGTCCTTTGATGTGCTCCATCTGCTGGTAATCTCTTCATGTGACTAAACCATTTAATTTGTTGTTTCTTGATGAAGTTCAGTATTGATGTTGTACACACTTTTTCCATATCTTCATATCTAAACTGCTCACTTCTTGTTACTCCCAGCATTCTTCGTAGACACTTCATCTCTGTTGTGACTAGTTTTCTTCTATCATTTAATGTCAGTGTCCATGTTTGGCGCTGATAGCATAATGTAGGGAGAAAGATTGTGTGGTACACTTCTCTTTTAATGCTCATATGATTAGTGCGACCGTGTTAAACAAATAAACATCCTCTACTTCTGCGATCAGTTTCTTATGCTCACTTCAAGAGTGACGTTTGCAGAGCAAGCTATGGGAACACATAAAGAACTCCAACGTGCATCTTCATAGAGGCAACCATGGGCGTCCATACATTAATACAAGGTCAGGGGAATTCACCCCTGGAAAATGGATTTTTATAAAACAGTTTTATGTGAATCTGGTATTCTCCACTCCCGCGTAATAAACTCATTATCATCAAATAGCTTGTCCTGAGCAGAACTTTGCCACCCCAACAGTCCTCCGGAATTTCTCTCTCTCATAGGCCAGATGTCCTGCCTCTGCAGCCGTCATGTTCAAACCATCAGTTACATCCTGAATCCATCTTCTCAGTGATCTTCCTCCTCCTTCTTCCTGGTATGCCTTCTTCCATGATGATCTTCTCCCGCCCTTCATTTCTTTTTATATGTCCAAAATATCTCAATTTTCTCTTTCTTATTTGTAGAATCAGCCAGTTTTCTTTGATTTTGAGTTCTTTCTGGATAGATCTATTTGTTCTCTTCTCTGTCTATGATATATGTAGGACTCTTCTGTAACACTTATATTCAAAAGCAGATATATGTTTTTCCACTGCCTTATTGAATGTCCATGCTTCACACCCATACATTGCCACTGGGAATATGCATGCTCTTAATATTCTGATCTTTATTTTCCTATCAGTTCCGTTCCAAACTGTTTTTAGTTGTTTAATTTTTTTGTAAAGCCATGTTTGTTCTTCTATTAACTTCCTTCACCCCATTAGTAAACTACCAATTATATATTTAGAAAAAACCTAGGTGGACGCCCATGGAGGCAGCGCATCTCATAGTTTGAACTGAACGTGTAAAATCAATCGTAAAGAAGTAGAAGATAGCAAAACAGAAACATGGTTCATCGCTATGAATCTAACCACAAGCAGTAGTTATTCACTGGTGCTCCTAAGCGTCTCCTTCCAATTTAGTCCTCTGACGTCGGCGAAGGTCAGCCTGCATGTCGAAGGGCACCAGTCAAATGGTATAGCAGTCCTTCACGTAAAAATTAGTCAGAAGCGCCATACCAGACATTATGTCTAAACCCAAATTCACATCAGGAGAATACAGAAGTCTCACATGATCAGGTTTCATGTCCAGAAATTGTTTGAAACAGAATCTTGTTGGGATCAAGCTCTCATTGCTGCAAACATCTGCATGCCCAAGACATTCACGTAAGTTAGACACTTAACATCTATTCACCACTCCAAGAAACAACACATCACTCCAAGAAACAATACATCACTCACGAAACAATACATCACTCCATGAAACAATACACCACTCAAGAAACAATACATCACTCCATGAAACAATACATCACTCCATGAAACAACACATCACTCCATGAAACAATACATCACTCCAGGAAACAGTACATCACTCCATGAAACAACACATCACTCTTCTTCTTCTTCTTCAATGATCCAGCTGCACTTGAGCTTTTGCCCTTCGGCCCAATGCTATGTAGTGGTATCTGCATGTGTCTGTAAGTTGTTCTTTTGTTCCGTATAGTGTGTTCCATTTATCTGGCCTTGGAGGAAGGAGGGTCTTTCTGATGTCATCTAGTGCTTGACACTTGAAGAGGTGGTGGTGAACGGTTTCATGATGATGTGCACACAGTTGGCACTCTGGAGTGTGTTGTGGATGAATTCTGTTCAAGTGATTATTAAGTGTTATGTGTTAGGTCGAAGTCTAAAAATGGTGCTCTGATCTCTTCTTGTAAGGTGGTTGATGTTGTCATTAAGGTTAGGGCTGGCCTTATGGGTGTACACGTCTCTTCCTGTGTTTCCCATGGCCCATCTGTTCAGCCAAATTTCCTTATTTGTTGTCATTAGGATTTGCTTTGCTGTATGGAGAGTTGTTGCTGTGATTGGTTGTTCCTGTGTTGACCCTTTCTTGGCTAGCCTATCTGCTTTGTCATTTCCAGGTGTGTTTGAATGTCCAGGGATCCACTGCATGGTTATTTTGATGTCATGTGATGTAATAAGTCTGTCAATATCTAGGGCTATATGGGATAGTTCAGATTTACAATGTCCACCATCCTCTAGGGCTTGAAGGGCAGACATTGAATCTGTGAAGATAATTATGTTTTGTGCCTTTGATGGAAAGGCATCGAAAACAGTCTTCAGGTGGTACAACGCTGCTTCTATCGCATGAATTTCAGCCTCATAATTGGAGCATATCTCCTCGCATGCACCAAACAGCTCTTCGGATGATCTGTCTGGGTATTGTATATATGCTCCGTAACCTGCTTTGATGGTGGCTTTAAATGCAGATCCATCAGTATAGACATGTATCCATTCTTGGGGATAGGCATCAATGGTTCTTTGAGATGCTATCATAAGGCTGACTGGGTCGGAGCGTTTAGTTGCTTCATCTATCAATTTTGTTCTAATTTCAGGTGTATTCAAGAGTGTATGTGGTGGTAAGTTTGCTATTACTCTCTGCAGCTGCTGTCTTGTTTCTGGAAGGTGGTATCTGTCTTTGATTTCACTGACGTGGTGGAGGATTGACTTTTGTTTAATTCTGTTTCTCTGTTTCCACTTCTCAACAAGTAGTTTATTTGGGTGATCTTGATTCATTCTTTTGCTCCTTTCATAAGCTTCAACAGCAGCTTTGTCCCTACGCAACCCAAGAGGTTCCACATTTGTGTGTATTTCACATGCGGCGGTTGGTGTTGACCTCATTGCTCCGCTGATTAGACGTAAGGCATTGTTCTGTACTCTGTCCAGGGAATCAAGGTTTGTCTTGGAGCAAGTTATTAGAAGACTGTTGTACTCTATTGCAGAGCGGATGTAACCAAGATATAAGCCTCTCAGAGTATCTTTGTCTGATCCCCATGTTGTGCCAGCAAGCTTCTTCAATAGCTGTAATCTTCTTAATGCTTTGTTCTTTACATTCACAACATGCTTCTTCAGGTTAAGCTGGCGGTCAAGTGTTACTCCAAGATATGTAGGGTGTTGTTCTCTTAGCAGTTGGTGATTGTCTAGATTTAATGTGATATTCTGTTTGGCAACTTTGTGGCTAATAGTGAAGATGGTATACACTGTTTTGGCACAGTTTATCTTTAGTTTCCATGTCTGGCAGTAGTCATGGAGTTTTCTTAGGTCTCCGTTAAGTTCACGTGCTCCACTTTCTACATCCTCATGACTTTGCCAAATAGCCAGGTCGTCTGCGTCTAGCGCTTTTTCAGCCGTAATCTGACTTGCAAGGTCATTGATGTATATGAGGAAGAGGGTGCAACTTAGGGATGAGCCCTGTGGTAAACCCTCTTCTAAGACCTCCCTAGATGCAATTGCATCATTGATTTTTGTCTGGATCGTACGGTCAATTAAGAAGTACTTAATCCAGTTGTACAATTTCCCATGTATTCCAATGCCCATCATCTTCATAAGGAGGCCTTTTCTCCATACTCGATCGTAAGCATGCTGCAGGTCAAAGAAGATGGCTACTGTGTGTTTGTTGTTCTGGAAGCTGTAGTGTATTCTTTGAGTAAGCCTAAAGAGTTGGTCCTCTGTGCAGTTGCCAGATCTAAATCCCGCCTGTTCATGGCATAGAGTGTTGGTACTTTCAAGAAACCAGTAGAGACGACAATTTACAATTTTTTCAGCTAATTTCCTAGACAGATTAGTTAGGAGATTGGTCGGTAGCTTCTGGGTTCACCTGGGGGTTTGGTGTTTTCAGGATAGGGATAATATGGGCACTCCTCCAGGCTTTTGGGAGCATTCCATTTCTCCATGTCATATTAATTAGATGGAGAACTGCTACCTTCCCTATTGGACCCAAGTTTAGAAGCATCTCGTTGTGGATCTTATCTGGTCCAGGAGACTTTCTAAGTTTCAATTTCTTTAATGCCTGTTCTAATTCCTGTCTACTAATTTCTTTCTCAAAAATGGAAGCATTTACTGTTTTAGCTTTTTCTTGTTGCTTCAAGTGGTTCAGACGCTTTCTGTCTATCTCTGTGAGTTGCCCTGCTCTGTTCACTGATGCAAAGTAACGGTTGAAGTGCTCTGCTTTTTTTCTGGTCTTCAATGATTGTTTTCCTTCCATCTATCACTGGTTTGGGATTTGTCTTTCTACTATCCCCAGACAGATTGTTGACCAACGCCCAGGCTTTATTTCCATTACGTCTGAAGTCTAGTTTTGAGCATGTGTCTATCCATTTTTCATTTTTAGCCTTCCTAACTGCAAGTTTTACTTTTGCACAAGCTTTATTGTACTGAACTTTTATGTCCAGTGATGGTGTGGACTCTAGTGTTTTCCTTAATGTGCTTCTTTCATAGATGGTGTCTTGTATGTCTTGGTTCCAAAATGGTTTGTGTGATTTCCGGCTGCCCCTTGGGATACATAATGATGAAGCTTTCAGAATTGCTTTTGTTACTTCTTCGTTGAAAGTCTCAACACTGCTGGCATCAACTTGTGTAAGCAGAGAGTCAGTTGTTTCTTGAAAAAGTCTCCAGTTAGCTTTTTTGAAGTTCCACCGTGTTTTTGCTTTCGACAGGCTCTACTTACAGTTGTTATAGTAGTAAGGAGTGGTTTGTGATCACTTCCGATATCATCAAGTATTTGAGAATGGCAGGATTCTGTCAAGTCGGATGAGCAGATGGTCAGGTCAGGTCGAGTGAGAGGTGAGCTCTGTACAGCAGAGTTGGTGGAGATTCTGCATTCTGTAATACTGATAGATTTGTTGTATCACATAGCTCTTCTATTAATTTTCCTGTCTTGTTGTTGTCTGGGTAGCCCCAACGTGGAGAGTGTCCATTTAAGTCACCGGCTAAAATAGTTTTGCGATACTGTGTGTTGTGCAGTTCTGGCAGTTTGAGTGTTTTCTGCGGGGGGTTATAGATGTTGTATATGGTATATTTTTCTCCAGAGTGCCAGATAGTAATTTGTTGCACATCTGTGGGATGGGCTGTTGTAAGCTGTGATGCATCTCCCTGAATGTCGTTACGTATGTATGTGACTATGCCTCGGCAGTCAGTACACCTACAGGGATAACTAGTGTATCCAGTCAAGTGCAGGTCACTGTCTTTGTGTAGGGTTTCTTGCAAAAGGGCCACATGTACCTTGTGGTCATGTAATAATTTTGAGATTTCAATCTTTTTGTTTCTTAGGCCACAGATGTTTAATTGTAGGATATTAAGTGAATGTTTGTTCTTTTGGTCATCTGACATCTGTAGGTCCTTCTTCCTCCAAGGGGTTTGTGTATTTCTATGTTTGCATTTGTTTGTTTTGTTTTTTCCAGTAGTCAATTTTTCGCACAGAACAGCCCGGTTACCCTCTGTCCGGACCTTGATATTCGAGTCGACGTCCGATCTCGTTTGAATTTCTATTATTGTTGTACGTAGCATTGAAAAGCTGGGGAGTCTGTGGATTTCCTACCCACCCCGGACAGGAGCCAGAATAATACTGCCATAGCACTAGTGGATGAGGGCTGTGTCGCTTAATGATACTGCAGCCAAGGTAGGGTTCGCTGTTCTCATTCCCCGCCACCAGATTGCCTGCTGGTCACGCCGAGCTCAGTTATACTCTAGGCTTGTGTCCAAATGTTCAAGGCAAGAGGATCATCACGTCCTGAGTCACTGCGCCTGTACGATGGATGTCAGCCGTCAGAAAGCAGCACACATTGGTTCTCTATCCTCAAATCTAGTTAGTACCCTTCTGACTTCTTTCCAACCACAGAGGGTGCATGTACATTGTCAAATATTATACAAATGTTTACCACATCTACTCAGTTATGCTGTAGTGCTGTGCCAGATCTGAATGGTCATATGAGAGCTCTCACTGTGGTTAAGAGTATTGGAGGGGGAAAAAAGGGACGTGGGTAGGGGAAAGAAAGGAGGGAAGTGGGAGGGTTAAGCAGGATTACTACCGCCCACTCATGTTGTTTAGCCAGTCAGCCGAGACTGTTGCCCGGGGTGTGGCACGTGGAGCCAAACATGAGCTAGGTGAGAAGTGGGGACCAAATAGGATCATGACTATCCATGGACATACACAGGATACGGCTGTCATTTTCCGTGAGGTACTAACCCTACCTTCTCACCCAACACATCACTCCATGAAACAACACATCACTCCATGAAACAGTACATCACTCAAGAAACAACACATCACTCCATGAAACAAGATCAATAAACAACACATCCACTCCATGAAACAACACATCACTCCATGAAACAACACATCACTCAATAAACAACACATCGCTCAATAAACAACACATCACTCCATGAAACAACACATCACTCAATAAACAACACATCACTCCATGAAACAGCACATTGTTCAATAAACAACACATCACTCAATAAACAACACATCGCTTGAGAAACAGCACATTGCTCCCTAGACAACACATCGTTCCACGAACAACACATCATAAAAAATAACATTAATACATGAGACACATTAAGATAAAAATGAAGAATCAAAAAGACTTGTAAGGTACGTTTTCCCCTAATTTATTTTACTTGTGCATGTCGTTTTCAAAAGTTCAGTTGAATGTTTTAAATTTTAACATAATCTACATAATAAAAATTCTAAACATTTCCCGGTAAACAAAATTGCCAACCAAGAATGACATTCTCAAAGCAGCCAATGTGGCATCTTTGCTATACTAGCATGTAAAACACTTGCAATTAAGCAGATGATAGAAGATAATGCAAGTGATGATGATGATGTTGTTAATACTGGTGTGTCTGTGCATCATGGTGAGAAGTCAGGTTGGTGTTTCTTGGCTAGCGTGCTTGGTAGGGTAGGGTTGTTGGGGAGCAAAGTGGAGCATACAGGATGACTACTTCCTGTATGAGGATGGAGGTTGAGGCCGTTACTGCTGACTTCAGTTTACAGGGGTCGTTGTTGTTTCTGACTCAGTCGATGTTTCGGAAAATTCAAAAGGGCAGGTTTCGGTATGAGTGGATGTCTATTAATTAAAGTTTCTAACCTCCAGAGACTTAGGCGGATCTACTAGTCTGGGCATGCAGGTGTTTGGGGTAATGGAGAGAGCGGACATGCTTGCATCAACAGCATCAATTGTTGAGGAGTTGGAAAAGGATAAGGAGGATATTCTTCAGTATCTTCGTGACTGTCTGTTGGATGAAGACAAAAAATTGACATTGAATTGTTCAAGTAGAACTGGCATCTAGTTTGGCTTGCACAACATGCAATTCCACATCTTAACTCGTTGGATAAATCACTCCGGTAAAACACTCCGGACATAGCAATTTTACAGTCTTCATCAAATAGGCGATTAAAAAAAACTTGTTAGGCATCCTCCATATCCATCTTCAACTCCCTAACTATCAATGCTGCTTAGTCTGCTTCTTCTTGTGTTCGCCCACTATAAAATGAGGCATAGCCAGGACGATTCTGACTTATTTTTACGTGAACGTCTGCTTTCCTTTTTATCAGTGTCCCCCATCATACAGGTATGCCTTCTCCCACTTCACAGGTAGCACAGTGAATACTGTTGATGCAAGCCCGCCAGTTCTCACTTCACAGGTAGCACAATAAATACTGTTGATGCAAGCCTGCCAGTTCTCTCAATTAAAAAAAACATCTCGATAAAATTTTAATGTTTCACAAATTAACTACCAGAAATCGTTCAGAACATTATATAATTTAAAAGTTTTAACCCGCCTGTGTTGCCAGGGCTCACAAGGGGAGCAAAGAATAGTAACACTCCGACCAACAAGGCATGTCGTAAGAGGCGACTAAGGTAGGGGCGTAGCTCTTTGTGAACCAAATGCCACATTAAGTGGTATTTTTATAGTAAAACGAATGCCCTGGTCCATTAAGAGTTAGGAAGCTACCTAGTAAATAAAAAACACATCGCAGAAATCGGATGTGCTGGCCTACTTGTAGGCACATAACTAGCACAATGTACAACCACTCTTGAGCTCAGATCACATACGAAATCACAAAGAGTGTTTTAACAAGTGGTCGATATGGAGTGTCTGAAGAAGACGAAAAGTTCAGATACTATAAAGTAAATTATCAACAGAATGAGATTGGATTGATCAAAATATGTTAAATAAGAAGAAAAACCCATTTAACTAGGCTAAAATAACCACCGGATGGTGATATAGAGAGAAGTGGTCACAAGAACACTCTCAACACAGCGCCAAAGATGGGTACTATGGTCTGTCCTGTAGCAAACAAGTTGTCATATTCCACCTCCGTACCGGCCATAACAGACTACGGTCCCAACTTTACAACAAATTTAAAATTGACACAACTAGCCTGTGCCACTGCGGAAAGGTGGACATGACGGCAGAGCACCTACTGCAAGACTGCCGACTACTAGCAAGCCTAAGAAACGAAACCTGGCTGTAAAATACCGAGCTAAATAAGAAGTTGTACCCCTAAAAACAACAGCAGAATTTATGGGGAAATCTGGTGCATCAGTCTAAGCGGCAATCACGCACGAGAGAGACCCAATATATTGGCTCATGGACATTTTTTAAAAGGATGTAAAGCCAGTATACCGTCGAAGTCAAAATACAATACAGAATAAATGCACCCAGAGATAAAAAAAAAAGGAGCGAAAAGATAACTAGTAAAAACACACACAGCAGTGAAAAGTAAAAAAAAAAAAATGTAAAAGTAAAATGTTTTTTCTATTTGGCAGTCATTTAACGGGTTGTTGTTAGACAAAAACTCTGACAACGCAAACACGGTTTCCTGTATATAAGAACCATATTATTCTAAAATGATCTGAAAACCCACCACCAAAAAGTAATATGAGTAGGTTTGTATGTATAAAGCAATTTATAAATAACATATCAATCCCCAAAAACACATTTGTAGTTATGAATTCAAGCGTAGCCATGCAATATGAAATGAAAATCGTGGCATATCCTAAAGGACGTAGCCATCAACCACGGTAAACAAGTCGTTGATTTTCTAGACACCACTTATACGTTCAGTAGTTTGCCATTGCTTTCTGAACGGTGAGATCTATTTTACCTTTTGTAAAAATCCCACAGAAACGAATTTGCTTCCAAACTTGCCCACCATGGGGTTTGAACTAGGTACGCTTGGGTTCGTGATCAAGCTCACTACCACTTGAGCTACAGACGCTCACACCATGCAATATATCAAGTAAATTTAAAACAGTTTAGTATATTGCAAATATATAATAAGCAGGAATAACGAGGATAATGAGGTAAGTCAATAACAAATTATAAAGCACTTAATTGTGCTAAATTATCACGCTTTTAATATCACTCTGATATATGATGTTTTAGCTCAGGAGAACAGGTTTTCTTGGGTACATGTGGACAAGATTCAAAGTAAAGGAATCTTTGTTTTACCACATTGTATAACCTGCTGCCTTGCAGGTCGGCTGGGACAGCCCAAGGCTGACGGAGAGCGAATCTAGTAAACGCTGGCTAAAACCGGACACATCGCCGAAGGATAAGCACCATAGCTCCAAATGACGCTAAAGATGTGATGAAACACACCCATGCTAAGAATGCATGAATCAGATTTCCACATGAATAAGGAAAAAATAAAATTTAGAATTACAGAAATTATGGGGAAATCTGGTACATCAGTCTAAGCGGTGATAGCGCGAGAGTAATATGGTGTTAGGTCTGTATTTTGTATTGACCGTCGGTACACGCGGTGATGTGTCAACATCATGCCGGCCGCTTTTACTTCCCAGCGCTTTTCCTGATACTCAATTGAGGCTGGATCGACCTGAGAGCAGTTATGATGTGAAAAAATTCCACGCCCACTGTCAAATTGAACCTGGACCACTAGCCGAAGAAGCGAGTTCACTAACAACTATGATACTGTGGCTATCCAGGGTTCAAAGGGTTAATGAAAAATGTGGATCGGATTAGAAATCATGTTATTGCACGGCAAGCAATATGTCAGTGTACATAATGTGTAAATAAAGTACAAATGTATATCTTCTTTTTCTTCTTCTTTTGTCATCACATTGTTACCAGGTTGTTGCCCAGTGTTACAGCTTTCTTTACTCTGTATCTTCTTCTTTTGTCGTCGTCACATCGTTACCGGGTTGTCGCCCAGTGTCATGGCTTTCTAACCTCTATATCTTCTTAATAAATGAAATCAAAAATAAATACAACAGCAGGGATTCACAACAGTAAATTAAAAACAACACAGGAACTTTGTGAAAAGGCTACAAAATATTAGCCAATATATACAAGACCTTTATAAGAAATTAATAATATGGCCACCACCACAAGTGAGAAATGCTGATTGTGTGAGTCTGTTGTCGTTACAAAATATCCTACTTCCGATGTTGATCTATCGTCTTTTATAAGGAATTATTAAAATAATATCAAAGTTGAATATAAGGCACAAAAGCAACCAAAAAACAATTGTGATCTCGTTTCAGATGTCTCACATCTGATCTTATCATGCAATCTTCAGAGTATCGTCCATAAGCTACATCCATCATCAAATAACTTGTACTGAGCAGAACTTTGCTACCCTAACAGTGTAATTTCTCTCTCTCATAGGCCAGTTGACCTGCCTCTGAAGTGGTCATACTCAAATCATCTGTTACATTCTGAATCTACCTTCTCCTTGGTTTTTCTCTTCTCCTCTTTGCCGTAATGTCTCCCATAATGGTCTTCTCTAACTAAAATACTTCAATTTTCTCATTCTTATTTCAAGCATCAGCTAGTTAAATGTGATTTTGAGTTCTTTCTGGATAGATCTATTTGTTCTCTCTGTCCAAGATATACGAAGGACTCTTCTGTAATATTTATATTCAAAAGCACATATGTTTTTCCACTGCCTTGTTAAATGTCCATGCTTCACACCCATACGTTGCGACTGGGAATACACATGCTTTTAGCATTCTGATTTTTGTTTTCTCAGCTACATTAGCGTATGCATATCTTGGATATAGTGTGCACAAGGCAAAAACACTGCCGAAAAAGGTGGACCACAGCAATAACAGAGGCAGTGAAAGACACCATGATGGAAAGAATGGGCTTTTGTGAGCGCTTCATAAACGGTGTTTTTCGCAGGTGCTGTTATCTCTGAGGTCCACCTTATGTGTGGAATGCCTTTTGCTTTGTATCCACTGTATTGGAGTACCATCACTCTTTGAGAAGCATTGACCGTAGGTCATCTGCTTATGTGTGGACTGTCTTTTGCTTTGTATCCACTGTATTGGAGTACCATCACTCTTTGAGAAGCACTGACTGTAGGTCTGCTTATGTGGTCGAACAATTTAATTTGTTATTTCTTGATGAAGTTCAGTACTGATGTTACCCACTTTTCCCCTGATGTCTTCACTTCTAAATCAGTCTCTTCTTGATACTCCCAGCATTCTGCATCGAGACTTCATCTCTGTGTACATTTAAATCTACAAAACTATGTTTTCAAAAAGCACATTACAAATCTACAAAGAAACTAACATGTTTTCAAGTGTAGATTTAAATTAAAAAAAGCTAAAATAGCTTTAAGAGTACATTTGATAAATATTGCACATCTTAATAATTAAATCTGGACTCAGGCTTATATCCGAGTTTGTCCAGATTTGGTATGCAGGCAAAGTTGATCATCGGTGGTGGTCCACACATTAGGATAATTGTGTCGGGGCCAGGAGGAGGCAGGTGGTTCTTGATCATCTCATCGTTGATAAAACCAGAGCTGTATTTCCAGTCTAGTTATTTTAAAAAATGAAAATATATATTAATTTGTTCTTCAGTACACAGAAAATGTTTACTATCAACATAATTTGGAAATGCAAACATGTCATCATGAACACAAAAAGAGCAATGTTTAATACACTGTTTCTCCCCACATTACGCTATTAGTGTCAAACATGGATGTTGACATCAAATGATAGAAGAAAACTAATCACAATAAAGATGAAGTGCCAATGCAGAATGCTGGGAGCATCAAGAAGAGACCTGTTTGAGAGTCTCAAGCCAATCCCCACCTCAGTCACCTCTTACTTCTTTTTCACTCTGTGTGATTTATATGTGATCTGAACCTAAGAGCGATTGTACATTGTGTCAGATTGTACATTGTACAAGTAGACCATTGTGTCAGATTGTACATTGTACAAGTAGGCCAGCACATCCAATTTCTGTGACGCTTTTTATTTACTAGGTCCTACATCAGTCGCCTCTTACCAACATGCCTTGTTAGTCACAGTGTTACTATTCTTTGCTCCCCTTGCAAGCCCCAGCAACACATAAGTAGAATAACAAAAATAAGGAAATACTTACCACCCTCTGGTCTGTCTAAAGTATACCACAAGTGGAACCGGGCTGGATAAGTATTCTGAATTTCCTCTAGCTCTGGACGCAGCAGTATATCTTGCTCTGTCTAATATAACATGACAAATAAATAAATAACAATAAATTCTACTACTTAAGGCATGTGGATCCTACCAGTACGTTGTACGATTTTATGAGACCCACTACTGAAACTAAAACTGTAATAAGATAAAGATGAGCACACGGAGCCTCTTTCAAGAACCCCAGAGGAAGCAACGGAAGTATGCAATATGATCAACAAATAAACAAGGAACAGGTATTAAGAGCTTCCGAAAAAACAAATAGACAAACACGGGACTCGAACCACTTACCTAGTCCTTACGACACCAATCGCCTAGCCTAGCAATACGAGCGCTCTTACGGACACAACCAATGAGCCATTCTTGCTAGGCTAGGCGATTGTGTCGTAGAGGACTAGGTGAATGGCTCATTGGTTGTGTCCGTAAGAGCGCTCGTATTGCTAAGCTAGGCGATTGGTGTCGTAAGGACTAGGGTAAGTGGTTCGAGTCCCGTGTTTGTCTATTTGTTTTTCTGAAGCTCTTAATACCTGTTCCTTGTTTATTTGTTGATCAATAAGATAAAGAATAACTTTTCTAATTTTAACATGAAGCATAAATCATCAACAGGTGCCATGTCGGCTGGCGTAGGCGGTCATAGATCTCCACAAATCTCTGTCCCTGGTATTTGCTCTCAGACATTGATGCTCTTATGTGAAGCTGTCAAAAATGTTCTCTCCATCTTCTTCTGTCTCATCTCCCTTCGATTTTACGGTTGTTACAATGTGTTCTAAGCTCCCCATCTCATTACATGTCCGAAAAATGATGATTGCGTCTTTCTTATATTGGTAATAAGCTTTCTCTGTGTCTTGGCTTAAGTCAACACCTCCACATTCGCCATTTTAGCAGTCTTATGGGATAGCGTGGGTGTTTGCAAAGAGAGTTTGAAAGGAAGCTACTCTCATCCTTCCTTCCGTTTGAAATGCTGTCTATATATTCAATGTTGTCTCTTGTATAAACTTCACTGCCTTATATAGCTCACACAGAGATCCGTGTAGTTTTATATCTAATGTTGTTTCGTTAGGCCAGCGAGTTTGCCTCAGTATATCATATTCGGGGCAGTCTTGAAGTATGTGCTATGCAGTCTGCTGTGTCTGTCCACATGACTGAATTGTCAATCTTGAATTTTGTATGCATGTGGCAGCAGAGTCGATTGTGTTCTGTTCTAAGGCACAGAATGACAACTTGTTCCAATCGCTGCTCTCATAAATACCAATATGTTCTGGAAGATTTGAAAAACAATATATACCTGGTTTGCAAAGATGAGCCAAAGATCTGTGTTGTCCTCTGGATCTTTGAATACCTGTCGGACTAACTGCAACATTGGGGTGATACCTGGAGATGTAAGGAATATATGACTAGAATATAAGAGATCAAAGTTAAGTGGTTACAGACTGGGTGTAGCCAGGTGGTTGGAGAATGAGTATGGTTAGTATATAGTATAGTTGGGGAAACAGTATGGTTAGGTGGTTAGTGCATGGTGTACACAGGTGGTTAGAGAATGAGTATGGTTAGAGCATGACATAGTTAGGTGGGTTAGAATCATGGTTATGGTATTGATAGCCAGGTGGTTAGAGTGCAGTGTAGCTAGAGAATGGGTGTAGTTAGGTGGTTAGAGAATGGGTGTAGTTAAAGAATGGGTATGGTTAGAGCATGTCAAAGTGAGGTGATTAGAATCATGGTTATGGTATTGATAGCCAGGTGGTAAGAGTTGTGTGGTGAGGTGATAATGAGTATAATGACTGAAGTGGTTAGAGCAAAAGTATAATCAGGCGGTTATATCATGGGTGTAGTTAGGGGGAAGTGAGCTGGATCACAACCCAAGCGCACCTGGTTTAAACTCTGCTGCAGACAATTTGGAAGCAAACTCATTCCCATTGAGTTTTATGAACAGTAAAAATAGACCTCACAAGCACTGGCAAACTACTAAATGTGCAAATGGTGCCTATAAAATCGAAAACTCATTTACTGTGGTTGATGGCTAAGTCCTGTAAAGGATATGCCATGATTTTCGTTTTTCAGTTGGGTGGTTAACAAATCATTATGTCCAGGTGGTTAGATCAAATGCTTATAATATGGAAAGCAGTCAGGTGGTTCGAGAATTGGCATAGACAGACAGCAAAGTCGCTGCCCGGACAAAACTCATAAAAAGATATTTTCACCATCTTCAAAATGACACCAAGGACTCTTGTCAGTGCTACGGAATTTGTGCAATGGTTATTCACCAAAAAGTGCAATGATGATGGTTCTATCAATCATGTCTGACAAAGTAGGGATCAAAGAAAAGAAGACCTGGTCACAAACATACTGTGTTAAGTTGGATGTGTCAATCTAAAAATAGATTCTGCAGCAGTAAATTAAACTTAAAAACAACAGTACAAACACCCTTTATAGGGGATTGATTAATTAGACCATAATCATTGTACTCTGATGAGTAGCCATGTGTGCTCTGATATCTTTCTTATACAGGAAGATCTCAGCGGTAGTACACAAACTCTGTAGCACTAGTGAGTGTTCCCATGTAATTTAGAAGATGGTGAAACTATTTTGTAGGAATTTTATTTTTTATTTTTTTCTAATGAGTTTTGCCCGGGTAGTGGATTTCCAGCCTGCTCTTCTCGATTTTGAACTGCCAAAGGTTCTTTTACATGCTCAACTTGAACACTCGACCTATGTATTATTGTCGGTCGCCAATAGGATAAGAAACTCGATCTCACCTACTCTTGAGATCAGGGACCTCTGGAAAAATATCCCGATGACTTCACGAGGCAGCGAAGCGAGTACCTTTGGAAGAAGAAGCAAGCACCTAACCTCTATGCCACAAAGACCCCATGTTGTCAGGGCAACAAAGCAGGAACAAATGATTCATACTGTACCTGTTCCTCCTGCAATCATTCCTAAATTTGATCCGCTCTTTATCTGTGGCTCAGCCTTCTTGTCTGATTTGATCTTGAATGTACCTGCCAGGTAAATAGATTTCACAAAGTTACACACCCATGTAGCATTTTTGTCAACAAATGGACGAATAACTAATGAAATCTAACATAGATGCAATAAAAGCAAATGGTTTGGTTATGTAACATGATTACCATTCAACAGTATACCACAACACGCAGTGTTATTCAGATACAATGGTTTCAGTAAACATGAAAATAAACATTGATAAAACCAAAGTAATAACATTCGCTAGGAAACCGCTACCAATACCTCCATCGACAAACATCAATTAAAGACTTTATGTACCTAGGGAGCAAATATTCACCAAATGGAAGAATAACTAACGAAATCCAACATAGATGCAATAAAACAAATAAAATTATAGGACAAATGTCACCAATTTTTAAATACAAATATGTCACCATGAACATTAAAAGTGCATTGTTCAACACAATCTTTCTTCCAATATTATGCTATCAGGGCCAAACCTGGATATTGACATCAAACGATAGAAGAATACTAGTCACAGCAGAAATGAAAGTGTCGATGCAAAATGTTGGGAGTATCAAGAAGAGACCGGTTTGGAAATGAAAAGATTCGTTTACCCTCTGGTGTCCATCTCAGTGCAGTTTTTGTGACAGTTACTCTTCATGCATATCCCATGTCTGATCCACCTCCAGCTTCTTTTTGGGATGATGCTGCTCATATTCTCTTGTTCATAAAAGAAAATAGCAACCTACTGCCTTGCAGGTCAGCTGAGGACAGCCCAAGGCTGACGGAGAGCGAATCCAGTAAACGCTGGCTAAAATCGGACACATCATCGAAGGATAAGCACCAGAGCTCCAAATGGCGCTGAAGATGTGATGAAGCACACCCATGCAAGGATTGCATGAATCAGATTTCCACATGAATAAGAAAAAAAATCAGAATTTGTGGGGAAATCTGGTACATCAGTCTAAGTGGTGATCGCAAGAGAGATATTCCCTTGTTGACACTATGTAAGCAGTTCTCGGTTAGAGATAGTATTTGACCCAAACACACGTAAGATCTTTCGAAGACATGTTGTATGTAAGGTGGAATGTGATTGTTGTACTACTCATACATAGACATTACCTTGACCAACATACTCCAGTAAACCATTAGGTCCACGTACGTCTATGTACTCTCCAATTTCCAGACTCTCCAGGTACTGGGACATTTTGCCCCCCTCTGGGAACTTGGGATGGACATTCTTAAAGTAGACCTAGAAATAAATAGACAATGCATTCAGGAATAAAATCTTGTATAATAATTTAGTTAATTATTTTAGTTGTAATAATAAGTAATCATTTTAGGTATCTCTGTGGCGTAGAGGTTAGGTGCTCGTCTCTCGTGACAAAGATACCAGGTTCGCTCCCTTGTGGAGTTATCTGGATATTTTTCCAGAGATCCTTGATATCAGTGTAGGTGAGATCGAGTTCCTAGTTCTATCGAAGACAGACGATAAAACATAGGTTCCGGGTTCAATTTGAGCACATAAAAGAACCCCTGGCAGTTCAAAATCGAGAAGAGTAGGCTGGAAAGCCGATGTCCGGACAAAATTCATTAGAACAGATTCAAAATAAAATTGCTAAAAAATATCTTCACCATCTTCAAAATTACATAGTGGACCCTCGCGGTGCTATAGAGTTCTTAGATCTCCATGAATCTGTGTAAGAAAGAGATCTCTATAGCAATAATGATGGTCCTATCAATCAATCAATCAGCTGTGACAAGCTCCAAAATGATCCATCAGAACTTCTTCTTGTGAATGCTATTTAGATGATTATACCGTCTGAGTTGTTCTTATGATGAAGTCAACTGTTGTCTGGAGCTCATCTCTGACGTAGTATACTTTTGAATGTGGCGACAACTATGCAAGGCTCGGTATATTGATCAACAGCACAAGACTTATCGGACGGTATAATCATCATATATATGATTTAGATGTGTGATACTAAGGTTCCTGGCGCATCTTCTGGCCTAGTATCACAGATCAGAGGGAGATAGACTCATTCCTAACCCCCTTTTTCAAGCTAAAGTGCACACTACTTGTCGGTAATGGACAGCGGTGGAACATCAGACGCCATCCCACAATGAAGATACATATCCTGCGTACAGAATTTGAAACATGAACCAGCACAAAACACAGGAATAGGATAGTTCGAATTCACCCCCTTGAATTTTACATTTAATCTTACCTTGGCTTCTGAGAACTCTTTAGCAGAACTCTTTACATTAGCAGACCTTATAGTAGTTAGAGAGTTTGTCTGTCTTAATGATTCTTCTGGTTATGTCTGCGGAAGTCGAACCAAGCCAGAGAGACTGAAGGTGAAAGGCCAGACCAAAGGGCGGGGAGAAGGATGGAGTCCCATATGGTGACAGCGCAGAATCTAAATGCTTTGATTGCAACCAACCCATCCCTCAGCTATGGACCAAATAGCAGTCATCCTTTCTCTCCATTGGTGAGGATATCCTTTTACTTGTCTTGCCTTCTATGACACTTTCCTAAGCATATAGGGATTAAACTATAGTGTCCATTGAGCACACCTTGCATAAAAGTCTGGGTTGGTGAGTCCGACAACAGAAGGCTGAAGTCACCTAGAGTAGTACGAATCCAGACAAACCCGGGAAGACAGATCTCATCAGAAGGAGACTGCAACTGTCTAGAGAACAAACTAAAAAAAAATGTCTCAGAAATGGAATGTGTCAGCCATTATTGGCGGGAGGAATTGACACATACAAATGTCTCAATGGCCATGGCCCAAATGCAACACTGCGCCCGCATCTTCACAGAAGTTAGTCAGATGTCCCACAATTTATAAAAATGTTGGCGACTACTAACATAAAAGAATGAAATGTAACAAAGCAAACAAGATCACTACATCTGGTTATGTATCTTTACCTTTACTACAAGGTCCATAAATCCTTTGTCGTCATCACTGGATACAGGTGTGTACGGTCGAATCACTAGTTGACCATCAAGCTGAGCTGTCAGATATATATGTTGTCCTGTAATAGCATAAACAAATCATAATTATAAAATAGAAAATACTTGTGTCTGTTTGTCTGTCTCACAAAAACTCAAATGTTGAACTCTGGAATCATGAAATCCTGAGAAGAAAAAGGTGGCCCACTTACACCAGCGCCCAAGACAAACTGCATGACGTGGCTGACAATCCGAGGCAGATGGCAGCCTTTATTATAGAAACCGAAACCCCAATCTAGTGAGAATACAGAAGAAGAATCATGAAATCTCTGCAGCTTATTCATGCTGGAATTTCTATGTCAACGCAACTATTTTGTCCTCTCTACATCAATGCTATCCAATGTTTTAATATATTGGAGCTCATCTGATTAATGGTTGTGGAGACGAGGATGCCATGTGATAATTGCAAGGCTGTTACTATTAATAACAATAGTAATATTAGTATAGTTTAGATGTTGATTCTACAGTTAAAAAAAGCAAAGGGTGGGGTTCGGGCATTAAAATACAGGAAAATCATGAAAGTCTATTTGTTCAAAATATGATTAGCGTTAAACTGGCGAAGTAAAATATGGTGCCATTAGTGTATGACACTGTGCCATGGTGCTGCGATGCTATACACTGTCCATTCTAGAGTCATGACTCAATCAAGTTACAGACCACTGATGTATACTGTCAAGGGAGAAAATGATAATTAACTGATCCAGTCCCGTGGAACACAGTAGTGCACATATTTCTTATCTTCGTGGCCCAAGCGTCGTTTAAAAGACGGCTACTATTTCGTTGAGTTTTATTAATTTTCACTCCGATTGTAGTTTTATATCAACCGGAAACTAAGTAGAAAGGAAGTACTAACGATAACCAAATCACAACATCGTGGTTTTGACTAGAATCAGAAGTGAAACCAAGTTTAATTTTCGTTTTCAAGTTACCCTGTGATTAAAAATAATGTCTAACAATTCAGAGTCTAGAAATGGTTTGTTATCAGCTCGTTCTGCATGTTTTACAGCTGCAGAAGCGCGAGATTAGTTGCATGAAGATGTAGATACTGATAGTGAAGATAGTGAAGCTTCTGATTCTGATGACACCGAAGTTTGTGATTTAAATACGTCGATTATTAATAATTTAAATAATACTAGTAGTGTTTCCCAACCAGCTGCGAGAGGGGCGTTACCCCAGTCAGGTTCCAGTACGATTGCAACAAAAGAAGAAGGATTCAGACAGAACCTACACAGTCTACTTGGAGAGAAGTTATATAGTTGCTATGTTAGGACTATCATTCATATACTTTAGTTCTTTATTCCTGTAAATATTGCTATAATTTCCACTGTATGTGATTATATATTATGAGACATGAATGTTTAGTATGTGAAATCTTCAATTTGACAATTTTTAATGGAAATTTCTTCAAAGATGGTCGTGTTGCTAATTTGCGAACAGTTAGTAAACCATATATTCCGTCAATATTTTCTTAATTTTTGTGTATTCATAAATGGATTACTTATATAAAGAGAGCAGTTACACTGACTTATTCACCATATTGTTCCTCAAGGCCCTTGGTAAGTTGGATTTTTGTTCTCACAATTTCAATTAATTTTTTATTACATGCTAATATTTGTCATGCACAGTCAACACAACATTATATTTTCGCATACAATAAATATTTTATGAAAGTACAATCATTTATCTTTAATTTGATATATAATAAGTTCAACTTTAAATCATATTTAGAAACAATATTTTAATTTAACTAAAGTATGTGTGCAATATTTTTGAAGCTAAAAAAATAATTCCGCCCAGAGGTGAAAAAAACCTGGTACTGAATCAGTTAATGAAGACGTGCTATTTAGATGCAAATGGTGTAAGGGAGATAATAATGAAAATGAATCGAAGGAAACAGGTGTGACTAAAATATTTCAATGTATGTTTAATTAGTGAAATCAATATTTATAGCGCAAGACAGATCTCTTAACAGTTTCATAACAGAGACCACAATCCAATGAAGTATCCACTAACAAAAATGGTCACAACACAATTTAGATATAAATTTATATGATTGATTGATTGGACAATCACCATTGCACTTTGGTGAATAACCATGTGTGCTCTGATATCTTTCTTACACAGACAGATTTCACAGCATGAACTATGTAGCTTCTCGGCCTTTTGGCTAAGATCATAGCATAGTGCCCACTTAATCATGGCCGAAGGGTTGGAACCTTCATTAAACACCAAATGGCAAAATAAAACCCCTTTAACAAACTCTCTCATTCAACAGATTGGTGATATTCTGAGCTTTAAATGTTTTCACGTACACTAGTACTGGGTCCACTCGTTGTGGCACTTCCAGGTCGGGCTCTATAATAAACTCTGTAGCACCGCGAGGTCCCGTATAACTTTGAAGATGTTGGACATTTTGTAGAAACTTTATTTCAATCTTTTTTTTAAATGTATGAACTGTGCTTGGGCAGTGGCTTTGCAGTCTGCTCTTAAAGATTTTCAACTGTCAGAGGTTCTTTCATGTCTCTCAACTTGAACACAGGACACTTGTTTAATCATCCGTCTCATTTAGGACTAGAAATGCGATCTCACTTACAGAGATCAAAATCAAGGATCTCTGGAATAATAGCTGGATCACTCCAGGAGGAAATGAACTGACTACCGTTAGAGTAAGAGACAAGTTATCAGTTATATGAGGACTATCATCATAGCACTCGGACATGTCCATAGGTGCTCCGATCTCCGCCTCAGCAAATCCATCAGCGTCCAGCGACCCAACACGCCAGTTCGATGTTGATTAATCAATCTCCTTGCATATTTAGTATGTCGTTCTTTTGGGCTGCACCAATATTGGCACCATCTCTTCTATCGGGTCAAAGAGACGTACTATGCCTCTACGCCCCAGAGACCCTCTATAAACAAAATAACAACATACCAACTGGTAACCCCAAAATGTGGTCGGGTGTTGGGAGAGCAAACCGAAATCTCCTTGTATCATGACTGATTATCTGAAGAGAGAATAAAAAGGCTTCATAGAAAAACATAATAAATTATGCTATGAATTGTAAAAGCAACATCAGCTTTTAAAAGTCTAAATAAAATATGGAGCTGCAAGTTATATAGTCGCAAAACTAAATCACGAATTTTCAATTCAAATGTTGTATCAATCCTAACATATGCCAGTGAGAGTTGGAAAACGACTAAAGATATAGAAAGTAAGTTGAATGCATTTAAGAAATAGATGTCTGCGAAAAATATTGAAATCAGAGAAATGTCTGGTCAACCACTAGTATCAACCGTTATAAGAGGGAGAAATGTCTGGTCAACCACTAGTATCAACCGTTATAAGAGGGAGAAATGTCTGGTCAACCACTAGTATCAACTGTTATAAGATGGAGAAATGTTGGACATACCTTGAGAAGTAATGATGAAGGAATACCAAAGCAGGCATTGAAGTGGGAGGCAAATGGTTCAAGAAAGAGAGGACGACCTAGGGAGACCCTGAAATGAACTTTGTCAAGAAATATTGGTATCAATTGGATAGAAGAGATTGAGCCCAGAACAAAGCGGTATGGAGAAATTACTTGGAGTCCTTTCTAATGAGTAACAGTATGAGAGGAATTATAGAAAAACATGCAAAATGAAATAGTTAATTTTCACATGTTTATAAATTTATTGTAATATTAAAGGAATTGAAAGTAATAAAAAGGACTTGGCTGTACCTCAGCCATCAGTAACATAAGGCCGAATAGTTTAGCCGGCAAATAGGAAATTCCTGTTAGATGGGAGCTGGTTTTATGTTTGATAGAATACTGTACGTTATTTTGCAATTTTACTCAATTCTATACGTTCATGGTTATTTATTGATGAAAAGTGTTAATAATACTGATATTTCTTGGTGTTAAACTCAGCTTGTAACATAATATAACCTTGATTTAGCATGTTGTGTTGTTTTTAAAATTTATTTGTCTGTATACAACAATACTGAAATGTAAGGTCACACGACAGTTGTGGTCTTATTTTCTAGAATTTTTACCTGAGTCCGCCAACCGTATGTTTATCGGACACCATGGCTGTACACACCTGGACTGCAGGGTAACGAGCGTACTTTCTTGCAAAACAATGCTAGACTCAAGTGGGAAGATGTATAGGCAGTGCCGACATCATCAATGCAGTATGCTCTCATTTATGTGATATGGGCGAGTCTCAGATACTTGAACGAGTGCGAGAATTAGGAGTTAAGTGTGGACATGCCCGACAGTGTCCTCTTCATGGTAGAGAGAGAAGGTATGCTAATCAACTTCTCATGGGTACGGTGAGCAAGCGGACTTTGAGATGGCTGCTGCAGTGGAGGACAGAGCATGCATGGGAATGTCCAATGTGCCATGGTGTCGATTGTAACATAACATTAAAGAAATGAACATACAAGAAATCAATAAGGTGGTGCAGGTTCTGTAAATTCTTCTTGAACGCTCCATATCAACCACTTGTTAACAACTCTTTGTGATTTGTATGTGATCTGAGCCTAAGAGTGATTTACATTGTGCCAGTTTTGTGCCTAAAAGTAAGCCAGCACATCCAATTTTGGCTACGCTTTTTATTTACAAGGGTAGCACCACTTGGTCCCTACCGTAATCGTCTCTTACGACATGCCTTGTAGGTCGCAGTGTTACTATTATCTGCTCCCCATGCGAGCCCACGCCATGAACAGACAAAATTAATGTATATAAATAATTAAAGATATAAACAAAAAGATCAAAAGGAAATCTATTTTAGAAACCAAAGCAAATGCTAAAACTAACCTCTTTATCCACAAGCTTGAGGGGGTACTTGAGTGTTGCATCCTGCAGTGTTTTAGGAGACTTTTTTTTACCTTTCCGAAGTAAGCAAGGTATCAGGATGGCAGTTATAGTAACCACGCCGACTCCCACCAAAACCAAAACTGCCTGAAAGTCGATACAATAAAAACAGAATGAGACATTTCAATTAGATTTGAGAAAATATTCTAAAAATCTCAAGCTGAAGGATTAACTTCATTGCACCGGGTTTTACCCCATATGACTCAGCCCCTTTCCTAAGAAATGGCACGCCACCTGCTGAGAGTATTGCACAAAGCATGCACTCCATAGCTCCAGCAAGAATCCTAGGGGGCTCTGACAAAAATACACTCGTGAACAGAACATTGCAGCCCGGATTTGAACCCATGACCTTCCGAACGAATGGCGAGGGCGTAACCACCACCCCGCTCCTTGTATACCGAGTATATGTACTTGCTTAACAATACCTAAATTGCTACTCCCTTTTTGCAAATTTGCATAAATTCATCAGTTTATATGAATAACATACTATTGATAACATATTTGATATGTCAGATACTGAGTTACATTTAATAACATGGCAGTCTAGGTTACACAGACTTTACGTTAATCTACATATTAATTTTACTCGGCTGATGGAGTGTCAATATCACTTACTCAGATCAATATTTGAAAACCATGAGAGAAAACCCAGTAGATAGATCAATCAACACAGAACGGGAGTTGTTAGCCTAAACACACTGAAATACACGCTTGGGAGGAGATCAGAGCAATTATGGACATGTGCGATGAAGGTGATCCTCAAATGAACAATGAAATCAATATTTGTTGACAGGATATGCATTACTGACTGAGCTGTTGTTACTGCCTGTAACAATTGTTGGGGAGTTAAAGATGGATAAGGGGGAAGTTCTTCGGTCTCTTCGTGACTGTCTTTGGATGAGGACACTAAAATAGATGAATCAATCAAGCGATTTAGGCAGTTTGGGGTTGTTCATTGTACAAGTAGAACTGGATGCCTGAAGGGCAGAGTGAGGAGTGGGTTTAATCAGTGAGCCACAGGAACCATCAGTATGCATACTCTTCGATATCTGTTGGGGAGACTGGGCACCTATGGGTCTGCCTGGAGTGTAATGATGTCAGTTTAGTAACCAATAACCAATTGCTCTTTTACTATCATTCTTCGCCGTATATTTGGGCACTATGATCTTCGTCAAAGAGTATATCTACAATATGCACTCTTTCTGACTATATGAGGTCGTTCTGGATTAGGAACTTTCTCAGCCATTGGAGATGCATGTGCTTTGTCATACAAACGATCATATTTTGGCGATATTCTTAGCCTTTATATGATCTGAGCAAGGTGTTTGGACGTCATCTTACTCTGTGTAGGATGATCGGCATCCAAACAGTATCGCCCTTAGCCAATGTTTGGGTTTGTACCAGTCAAGCCTTTGCATTATCGACCTTACTTTTCTATCCACTATTTGTTCCTGTGTAGGGGTATTCTCAGCCGTTTCGGGGCACATGTCGGTACTTGGCAATTTGCAAGGGTTTACTCTGTATTTTCCCTGTCCCCGGGAAACACTAGACTGGGACTGTGCACAGATATTCTAGAGGGTCGTTTCAATCGGCGCTAGCAATGCAACTGAAATTGGCACACGCCAACATCACCCACCTCAGTTCTTCCTGGGATGTTAGTTGTTTATGCAACAGTACCCTGCCCGGTTGTCCAAGGGAAGGCAGTTTCGTTAGGCACTAAAACGAAACTCTAGGATTTGCGCTCGGCCAACTTTACCCAATAGGTTTATCTGCGCTTGGCCTCTTGCCAAGAGGAGGCTGGCATGCAGACCAAAATAGATATTTACGGAAAACAATCAGTGACATGTATTTATGTAATGATGAACATGATGTATTAAACTGTATTATAATACTAGGCCGGCAGGTACATAATGAATAATCATAATGAACGTTTACACGATACGTAACTGTGCAGACTGTACTCCCTGGATTCATTTTCATTGTGATTGATTAATATTAAATGAGTTTGAAGAGGTATTATCATTTATTATTTTGTGTCATGATTTATTACAATTAAACATAGATGATACAATTTTTAACTTGAACTTTAGTAAGGAAACACAGTTGACACACCTGTCCTATATAATATATAATATAGTATAATTATATTAGTCTAGTATCTAGTATTGTAATCAGTAACTATCATCAGTATCATCTTAGTATCAGTTATCACTTCACATCATAATATCATGGCATCATTGACTATGACTACTATGAGTAACAATTGAATACATATGATAATACCATACTATACTAATACTACTATACAGTTGAGTATTATTAGTATACTTATTAACAATAAGTCTTATTCAAGTTATTGTAACATACTGAGTGATACTCATGCACTCATACTCTAAGTAAACAACTCTGATTAGTATAATGTAAATGATTATAACTGAAATCACACACCGCCATTCAGCATCAATCGTCTTCTGTAATAACAATAAGATCCCACACACTGATAAACGGTTAAAGTGACTTACAATAGTAGTATGGCTCGACATCGATCTATAGCTTGCAATAATACCATCCACAGTTCAAGGTTACTGCTAGGTAGCTCGTCTGCTTGCTTGTCCGGACCACAGCCTTTCCCAATCCAAGTTTTCACTTTCCCAATCCATGACTTGCCGGCAATATAAATAGGTATCGCAATTTTAAATTGCTAAAATAATTATAATTATGAATTATCCGCAAGGAGTTAATTATTATTTTTCATGTTCGTTGGTCTAATGTTTAGGTGTTGAATGAGGTCAAGACACAGAGAAAGCTTATCATCAATATAAGAAAGAGACAGTCCTCATTTTTCGGACATATGATAAAGAATAGAGGTTTAGAACACATTGTGACAACCAGTAAAATCGAGACAGAGGAAGACAGAGTAAATTGTGGATAGCCTGATTTCATTGCACGGAATAGCCTCAACATCTGAGATGATTGCAAACACCAGAGTCATATATTTGTGGAGATCCATGATCGCCTAATGATAGCAAACACCAGGGACATATATTTGTGGAGATCCAAGATCGCCTACGCCAGTCTGCACAGCACCTGATGATGGTGATGATGGCCTACATGCTCTGATATAACCAAAAAAAGTATCGACCTTAGGTTGAAAGAGATGTGCCTCGGCGTAAACCCTCCTCATAACAAACAATCTGTGTTTACTTTTCGAAGAATTTATAATGCAATTCATAAAAATCTTCTTTCTAGCGCGTTCTCATACGCCCGCTGGTTATAGCAGGATGCAGTCTGGCGAACGGAATGCGTTGTGTCGCAATTTTCAACGATAACTGTGGTATCTGCACTCTTCTGTCCGACGCATCATACTTCAGTAAATCCGTTTTGGGCACTACGATAGTTTCTCCATGGCCTCCGGTAACATAAGGCCGGCAGACTCAGGTAAAATTATGGGAAATAAGATCACAACTGTCACGTGACCTCGCATTCCGGTATTGTTGAATAAAGACGAATTCATTTTAACGTCAACACAACAACATGCTAACTCAATGTTATATTATGTAACAAGTTCAGTTTAGCACAACATGCTAACTCAATGTTATATTATGTAACAAGTTCAGTTTAGCACTACATGCTAACTCAAGGTTATATTATGTAACAAGTTCAGTTTAGCACAACATGCTAACTCAATGTTATATTATGTAACAAGTTCAGTTTAGCACTACATGCTAACTCAATGTTATATTATATAACAAGTTCAGTTTAACACTACATGCTAACTCAATGTTATATTATATAACAAGTTCAGTTTAACACTACATGCTAACTCAAGGTTATATTATGTAACAAGTTCAGTTTAACACTACATGCTAAATCAAGGTTATATTATGTAACAAGTTCAGTTTAACACTACATGCTAAATCAAGGTTATATTATGTTACAAGTTAAGTTTAACACTACATGCTAATCAAGGTTATATTATGTTACAAGTTAAGTTTAACACTACATGCTAAATCAAGGTTATATTATGTAACAAGTTCAGTTTAACACTACATGCTAAATCAAGGTTATATTATGTAACAAGTTAAGTTTAACACAACATGCTAAATCAAGGTTATATTATGTTACAAGTTCAGTTTAACACTACATGCTAAATCAAGGTTATATTATGTTACAAGTTAAGTTTAACACTACATGCTAAATCAAGGTTATATTATTTTACAAGTTAAGTTTAACACTACATGCTAAATCAAGGTTATATTATGTTACAAGTTAAGTTTAACACTACATGCTAACTCAAGGTTATATTATGTTACAAGTTAAGTTTAACACAACATGCTAACTCAAGGTTATATTATGTTACAAGTTAAGTTTAACACTACATGCTAACTCAAGGTTAAATTATGTTACAAGTTAAATTTAACACTACATGCTAACTCAAGGTTATATTATGTTACAAGTTAAGTTTAACACAACATGCTAACTCAATGTTATATTATGTTACAAGTTCAGTTTAACACAACATGCTAATCAAGGTTATATTATGTTACAAGTTCAGTTTAACACTACATGCTAAATCAAGGTTATATTATGTAACAAGTTCAGTTTAACACTACATGCTAACTCAAGGTTATATTATGTAACAAGTTCAGTTTAACACTACATGCTAAATCAAGGTTATATTATGTAACAAGTTCAGTTTAACACTACATGCTAAATCAATGTTATTTTATGTAACAAGTTCAGTTCAACACTACATGCTAACTCAATGTTATATTATGTAACAAGTTCAGTTCAACACTACATGCTAACTCAAGGTTATATTATGTTACAAGTTCAGTTTAACACAACATGCTAACTCAAGGTTATATTATGTTACAAGTTAAGTTTAACACAACATGCTAACTCAAGGTTATATTATGTTACAAGTTCATTTTAACACTACATGTTAACTCAAGGTTATATTATGTTACAAGTTAAGTTTAACAATAAGGAATATCAGTATTATTTACATTTTTCATCAATAAATAACCATATACTTATAGAATTGAGTAAAGTTACCCAAAAAAAAAAAAAAACTTACAGTTTTTTATCAAGTATATACAAAAACCAGCTCCCATTAAACATGAATTTTGGTTTAAGAGCCTGACCTAGTCGGTCTTATGTTTCTGGGGGCCACAGCTTTTCCCTCTTCGATCTCCACAAACTTATCTAGACTGTCAGCTTTATCCACTGGCTGACCCCCGCCACCCCACCCTCCTCCGATACGATGGTAGAGCCAGACTGCCCGCTCTCTCATTGCCATCGACACCCGTGTGCCCTGGAATGAAGATGAATTTAATACTGAGAATTGTTGCCACTTGTAGTCATAGGCGTCCACACGTTCCATGGAAAATGACTTTTTGTTAAAAATAAAAGTTTTGTGCGAATATGGCCGGTATCCATTTTTTTTCGTAGTAAACTATCAATTATAACATTTTTATTTATAATCTCCTCCACCCCCACCCCCACCCCCACTTAATACTTCCTCTCGTACCGTTATACGTTACATAGGGCCTGCTAGCAACATACCGCCCTATCCTAGGTAAATCGCTCAATCTCCTCCATGAAACTGAGACCGGTATTTCTTCTCTATCTCAGGAAAGTTCGTTTCAGAGTCTCCTTAGGTCGTCCTCTCTTTCTTGAACCCTTTGCATCCACTTCAATGCCTGCTTTGATAATCTTTGATCATTTCTTCTCAATGTGTGTCCAACATACCTTTATCTTCTGCTTCTTTTAGTGGTAGTAGATCTGGTGTCATTCTCCTTAGGTGACCGAACCATTTCACATGTTGTCTTCTAATATGTTGGATGCATGGTGTGATTCCAACAACATTTCTAATGTTCTTATTTCTCAATCTACCCCGTCGTGTAATATTGGCGGATTTTCTTAAACAGTTGTCAGTTATATGAGGACTATCATCATAGCACTCCGGGCATGTCCATAGGTGCTCCGATCTCCGCCTCAGCAAATCCAGCAGCTTCCAGCGGCCCAACACGCCAGTTCGATGTTGATTAATCAATCTCCTTGCATATTTAGTATGTCGTTCTTTTCGGGCTTCACCAATATTGACACCCATCTCTCTCAATCTGGTCAGCGAGTGGGATTGACAGCCCTGAAACTCCTCTTTTCGGAAGGACTCTCTCAATGCGCGAAGAATGCCATTTCGATCCATGGCAGCTCCCTCTGATATTGTAGCCAAGCCAGCCAATCTATCAGCTCGTTCATTAACTTCTGCGTGCACAGGGACAAAAATGAAGATGATTTCTCTGATCATTGTAATATTTCACATGTTGTGATCTTTCTTTTTTGGGGGGTTTAGCTAGGGATCATGTTTGCCTTTGATAACAGAGAATTGGTCTTTCAGTTTCTTTCTTTCTTTCTCGAATCCTGTATGCCTCACAGCGTCAGGTCAGGAAGAGATTTCTAAAACGGGCCTAGTATGCGCTTCGTAGATAGTCTCTTTCGTCGCCTCTGTTATCTCTGAGGTCCATCTTTTGCGTGGCCGGCCTTTTGCTTTGTACCCATTGTATCGGAGCAGCATTGCTCTTTGGGGTGCACTGTCTGATGGTAATCTGCTTACGTGGCCGAACCATTTAATTTGTTGTTTCTTGATGAAGTCTAGTACTGATGTTGTACCCACTTTTTCCTGATGTCTTCATTTCTCAACCGGTCTCTTCTTGTTACACCCAGCATTCTGCGTAGACACTTCATCTCTGTTGTGACTAGTTTTCTTCTATCGTTTGTTGTCAGCGTCCAGGTTTGGCACTGGTAACATAATGTGGGGAGAAAGATTGTGTTGAACATTGCTCTTTTTGTGTTCATGGTGACGTGTTTGCATCTTAAAATTGGCGCCATTTGCCCTATCATTTGATTTGCTTTGTTGCATCTGTGTTGAATTTCATTAGTTATTCTTCCATTTGCTGAAAAAATGCTCCCCAGGTATGTGAAATCTTTTACTTGATTTAGTAGATGATTATCGATGGAGATGTTGGTAGTGTTTTCCTCTCTAGCGAATGTCATTACTTCTGTTTTGTCGATGTTAATTCTCATGTTGTATTCGTTACATGCTAACTGGAGTCTGTTGATGTGTTGTTGTAGTTGTTCTTCTGTTGTTGATATGATTGCCTGATCGTCTGCAAAAAGAAATTCATTTAAGAGTTCTCCGAGGTTGTTTCCATCGCTGGTGTTAGCTATTTTACAAATGTGGTCAATGTACGTGATGAATAGCAGCGGGATAGTACGCAACCTTGTCTTACTCCTGACCCTACGTGAAACTTTTCTGATAATCCTGTATTTGTTCTAATCGTACATTGGCTGTCAGTATAAATGTTCTTGCAAAGGTTGATTAGGTGTTCATTAACCCCATAGGTTGTTAGCATTTTCCACAACTTGTGCCTATCTACGCGGTCGAACGCTTTTCCTGATCTACAAATGCAACGTGTAAATGTTTGTCGGATTCGATAGTCCTTTCTACTAACTGTCTGAGGGCGAATATTGCGTCTGTACAGCTTTTGTTCTTCCTGAATCCCATTTGGGAGTCATTAAGCTGTGGCTCGATGATGTGGCGGAGCCTTTTCTCAAGTATTTTGCAGAATATTTTCCCAGTGTGGCTCAGTAGCGCTATGCCTCTATACTTTGTACAGTCCCTCTTGCTACCTTTCTTCTTCCAGATGGGAACAATTGTAGCATTCCTCCAATCTACTGGTGTTTCTTGTGTGATCCAGACTTGGTTGAATAGTCTATGGAGCCAGCTGATTCCTACCTCTTTAGTTGCTTTGATTAGGTCGGCCGGGATATTGTCTGGGCCTGGTGTTTTATTAGGTGGGGCCATATTTACAGCATTTCTGATCTCTGATAGTGTTATGCTTGGTTCTACTTCTGAAGTTACATTTACTGTGTGTTCTTGAGTGTTCGGTTGGTCCTCTTGTTGTAGGTTGAGAAGTTCACTAAAGTATTGTCGCCATCTGTTCATTATCATTTTGGATCATTAAGAGCTTGGCCGTTTTCATCGTTAATAATTTCAGTTGGGTCATATTGTTCTTGTCTTTTCCGCATAGCTTTAATTTTCTTGTAAAAATGTCTTGTTGAATTTTTGTAGTCTGAATTTAATGTTTCG
Organism: Arion vulgaris; assembly: GCA_020796225.1. NCBI lineage: Eukaryota > Metazoa > Mollusca > Gastropoda > Stylommatophora > Arionidae > Arion > Arion vulgaris. Next base: position 52,429,103 of record CM036764.1, read on the forward strand.
CCATAATCTTGCCATGCTTGTATTTTAGACTTCTTTATTATCTCCTTGGCTTGTTTTCTAGCTGTCCTATACTCAGTGAGGTCGTTTTGATGTTTGTTTTTTGCCCATAAGTTGTATCTGTGTTTTTCTCCTTTACCGCTAGTTTTACTTCGTCATTCCACCAAGTTGTGATTTTTGGTCAGGTACCTCTGTATTTTACTGTTCCGCATGTTTCTTTGGCTGCTTCTAATAAAGTTCTCTTAAATACTGTCCATTCTTCTTCTACTGACTTGCTTTCTTCAGTTAGTTTAGCAAAATTATCTGTGACTCTTTGAAGATATGACTCTTGTGTGTTGACATTAGATTGTTCAAATTAGGTCTTTCAGTAGATTGTTCAAATCAAGCAAAACCACATTTGACTCGAAGTCATGGAAAGTCGGTATATGGGCGTAGAATCAATTCTCCTTCGCCGGGCTGTATCCTCTAGTAAGCCTCCTGTGAGTGCGGTTCAATTCCTCAAGCTGACAGAAATGCCACAGGTTCTCCAGATCTACAGTGTTCGTGGCACCGAACCGAAGGGTTACGATATCCATGGCACCGAGCCTAAGAGCTGAAAGTTCAAGTGCTTCTGGATCGGAAAAAAAAAATACACACACATTGAATGGCATTCTCCTTCGCCAGGCTATACCCTCTACTACGCACACAAGTTGAATGACAGAATGGTTCACGAGGCCACTGGTGCATTTCGTATGACAACAAGCAGTATGACAATGGAGGTACTGGAGATGACTAATGCTTTTCGCTGGCTGGAGTCACAAAACTACACTCATGCGTGCATTCTGAGTGATTTATTGAGTATGATCCAAAATGCAGAGGCTGGTTAGGTGCGCAGGCAGTGGACTGAATCACTACATGCGTCAACAATTTGCAGAATCACACTTATCTTCGTTCCGGGGCACATGGGTGTCGTTGGCAATGAGAGAGCAGATAGGCTGGCTGGCTCTGCCACCATATCAGAGGGCCAGCCAATGGATAGAGCTGATATTTTGAACGCCCTTATTGAGTGTGGCCGCAAAGAATATTTTCATTTAAACCAATCCACGTCCACTATTAGATTGCAGGAGCTGGGTTTGAAGATTGGAGTAGCAAGAAAAGAACAGCATAACAGGTATATGATTAGGCTCATCAATCAAAATCGAACTGGTACGGTCAGTCGCTGGACGCTGAAGGAGATCGGAGCACCTATGGACATGTCCGGAGTGCAATGAAGATATTCCAAACTGAAACTGAAACTGAAGTTGAATGGCATTCTTCTTCGCCAGGCTATATCCTCTACTACACAAACACGTTGAATGGCATTCTTCTTCGCCAGGCTATATCCTCTACTACACACACACAAGTTAAATGGTATTCTTCTTCGCCAGGCTATATCCTCTACTACACAAACACGTTGAATGGCATTCTACTTCTCCAGGCTATATCCTCTATTACAAACACACAAGTTGAATGGCATTCTTCTTCGCCAGGCTATATCCTATACTACACACATACAAGTTGAATGGCATTCTCCTTCGCCAGGTTCTATCTCCTAGAGTGCACCCAAGTTGATTGGCATTCTCCTCCGCCAGGCTCTATCTCCTAGATGGCACACACGTTGAATGGTATTCTCCTTCGCCAGGCTCTACTCCCTACTACGTACACAAGTTGAATGGTATGCTCTGCATGACCTATCCACGACGTTTCCCCCTTAAAATCTGCAACCCCCTCCCTCATTTAGGGAAGGTTCATTCTCGTCTCTACTGCACGGCATATCTATCTGCGTGCTAACCTTAACAGCAGAATATCTAAAAAAAATAACAGCCTCTTGTCTATTAGTTGCTTCCGGTGGCTGTGTCAAGAATAAACATGTAGCAATTCTACAATTCAGTCGGTGCAGACTGGTAAGTAAAAGACGATCAAAAATGAGACGAGATATTTGAATTGCTCTTGCATGTGCGCACTAGATACGATAGTAACGGCCATGAGATTTTTTTTACTTCAGTTACTTTTAAGTCTTTGTAACAACTCGTTATTTTAGAAACAAGTATTCGTTATAGTACTCGTTGCTTAGCAACATCGGCTTCGTGATTATTAGGATCGAATCAACGTATAAACAATTCTCTCTTTCTCTACTCTCTCTCTCTCTCTCTCTCTCTCTTTCATGTGACACCCTGGCGCTTAGGGAGCAATAAGTGCCCACCATTAGTCTCTATTCTTGCCTGTCCTCTGTATTGTGTTCCAACTATGATTCATTTCTTTCAGTCCTTGTTCTAATGTTCTTCTTCATGTCGCTTTGGGTCTTTCAAGTTTTCGTTTACCGTCTGGTGTCTGATTGCATTTTTCGTATTGTTCCTGGTATCTAACTTTCAGTCTTTCATTCTCCTTCTTAAAGTTTAATGTTAACTGCGACATTCTTCCTGCTTCGTACATTGTTCTACGCTTCATTGACACATCTTCAACATCTTCGAAATTACTTCAGGGACCCTCGCCGGTGCTACGGAGTTCGTGCACTGCAGCTGAGATCTTCCTGTGTAAGAAAGAGATCAGAGCAAGCATGGTTACTTACCGAAGTGCAATGATGATGGTCCTATCAATCAGTCAATCAATCAATCAATCAATCATTAACACATGCAAGCGTGATCTAACTCTGGCAGCATAGACAAAGAAAATTGGAAGCGGTTGGCCAAAGACAGGTAAGCATGTCAAGCGGCAGTGAGGGGTAGATCAAACAGTAAAGAAGAAAAACACCCTCACCTAAGAAGGCAAAAGAGAGCGCAGAGGGCAGAGAGAACATTCTATGCATCAGCTCGTCTCCAGTTTCACCTGCAGCAACTGTGGCAACGATTACCACTACAGAATATGCCATTACAGCCACACGAGGCGTTGTGATTCAGCACAGAACATACAACGTGACGCAAACCCTATTGTCTCCTGAGACAAAGAGGCCAATGATGATGATGATGATGGCATTGTTCTTACATTCCAGAAACCAATTCTAATAGTCAGGACTTCCGTCATCGAGAAAGTAGCTTCATTTCAACATTCCCCACTTCCAGTCATATGAGTCAATGACTCTGGCAGTCCTTCATGCATGTGAATAAGTAATATTTGCGCAGCAGGAAAACCCCCATTAGGAACTAAGGTGTGCTGGACTATCCTGGGAGACCATACAGAAAACAGCGAAAGATCGGGAAAAGTGGCGAGCAACTGTTGAGGCACTATGCTCGACGAGGAGCCGGGATGAATAAACCAAGTCGTTGATGTTTCCGTAAGGTAAAGTTTTTTTCGTTTTTTACAGGATGGGATTGTTAGACCCAAAGCAAACCTCCAACATGGAGAACCAGGAAGCCATATTTAGTATGGTTCCTTCTAAGTAACCTGTCCGGCCTGAGTGACCCTGCCAGGAACATTTGTCCCTACTTCGCCGAGCGTATTATAAACAATAAGTATTAGTAATTATAAACAACAAGGATTAATAATAATAAATCTACAGCCTGAAAAGTAGAACTACACCTTCTGTCGTAAAACAGACAACGTAAGAAAAGTAGAACTACACATTCTGTCGTAAAACAGACAACGTAAGAACTATTTTCAATAAATAGACAGTGTACAAGTATAAATAGCTTTCGGAAAAACAAAATACCAAAAACAGGATTCGAACCACTCACCCTTATATTTAACAGCTCCCATTGCCTAGACTAGCAATACAAGCGTCCTTAACACAACCAGCGAGCCGTTAAAAAAATGGCTTTACTGAGTAGTGTCTTTCTCAAACGCTTCGTTTTAGTTAGACACAGAATAATCAGGTACGGTTCGATCGAACAGTGTTTGCACAAACACATGCTATAAGCATATTGTGCTTGTAAATTTGAGACAATATCATACATATACACATATATACACATATAACATACGTGCATACATCATTCAAAGTAGCTTCAAGTTTATTGTAAGATGAGAACAAGGAGTTTTTTGTAAAAATTCCAGGGGAAGTAACGGAAGCAATCTTCTTCTTCTTTGCGTTCGTTCTTTACGACCAATTGTAATCACTCTTTGTGATATGTTTGATCTTTGTCAAGAACGTGTATACGTTGCACATTGGTAGGTCCTAAACGCATAGACTTCTACACGTTTAGGACACATGCATCCGATTTCAGCCAAACCTCCGTAGTCGCCTCTTACGACATGCCTGGTAGGTAACAGTGGTTCTATTCTTTACAGTGGTTCTATTTGGGCCCCGGTAACCACTCGGGCGGGCCCCGGTAACCACTCGGGCGGGCCCCGGTAACCACTCGGGCGAACGGAAGCAATAAATATGATAAATAGACAGTGTTCAAGTATTATGAGCTCCGGAAACTATTAGTCCACATAATACACGCGTCTCGGAAACTATTAGTCCACATAATACATGCGTCTCGGAAACTATTAGTCCACATAATACACGCATCTACAAGTAGGATTCGACAAGTCTACAGTACATCCGATTTCGGCGACCCTTTTTTATTTACTAGGATAGCTTCTCTAGGCCCCTAACGTAGTCGCCTCTTACGACATGTCTTGTAGGTCGATGTGTTACTATTCTCTGCTCCCCTTGCGAGTCCCAGCAACACACGGGTGCAAATACATTCATCTTAATTTCTATACCTTTAGTCATTTTGCAACTCTCACTGGCATATGTTAGGATTGATTGTTCATTTGAGGATCATCTTCATCGCACATTGAACATGTCCATAATTGTTGCCCCGAACTCCTCTCAAGAATGTATCTCAAAGTGTTTAGGCTAACAACTCCCGTTCTGTGTTGATTCATGTATCTACTGGGTTTTTCTCCCGTTGTTTTTCCGTCTTGCCGCACCTATCGACATGCACAACTTGCGCAACCGAGATAGAGAATACCATTTATCTCCTTCTTGAAATCTTCACAGAGTATGTTTTTTCTGAGATCGTTTATGATGTCGCTTTTGTCCATAGTATCCATTCTCAATCGTATCATTGCCCGCCAGTGTCTCTGCTCTCTCATTGCCTTTCACCCCAGCATGACCTTGGACAAAGATGAAGATACAAAGATTGTATGGATTGACGAGTTTTGTATTAATTGCATCCACTGCCTTCGTACATAACCGGCCTTGGTCTTCTATATCATGCTCATAGAGTCGCTGAGCATGCATGTGTGGGTGAATGTATGTGTCTGTAGCCACTCCAGGGATTATGTCACCGCGACGACTTCCATAGTCATTCTGCTGGTAGTCGTCGTATAAGCGCCACTTGCCTCTTTGATGACTTTTCATTTCGCTCTAGCCGTAAAGGCCCATGCACTTCGATTGTGCCGAATGACAGAACCATCAGTGAAGACAACAGCATCTTCTTCCGATGTGTGGTCATTTATTACTGCTTCGACTTCTGCGTTGACTATTGTGGGCAGCGAATCTCGATTTGGTTTGTTTATCGTGGTGACTACTACAAAGGATTGTTTGTGTTCAGTGGGTATTGGTATCCACTCTTCTCCATGATCGATGTTCTGAATGACACATACGCGTTGTATGACCTCGTCTGCGCGTCACAGCCACGACTGGCCACGTTTAAGTCTATTGTCTTTGCAGTTGTCTAGTTCATTGTGTAATGGATGTGTTAGGTCTGTCTAGTTCATTGTGTAACGGATGTGTTAGGTCTGTCCTAGTTCATTGTGTAGTGGATGTGTTAAGTCTGTCTAGTTCATTGTGTAACTGATGTGTTAGGTCTTGAGTGATTTTAAGGTAGGCAATTGTTCTACGCACCCCAATTTTACTATTTATGTCTGGAAGATCCAGCAGGTATCTCATTGCTCTAGATGCTGTGAATGATACAACTTGGTAACTTAAAATTACAATTGGAAATAAAAATGTGCGGCGTATACTAAGGGTGGTTTTGGTTCTGATGTTGTATTAGGCTGATTCATTTTATGGAAAGAGCTAGCTACATTTGAGAACATTATATAACAATTGTTTAGAAAAACGTCAATGTTACAAGACGGGATAGATTGAGAAATGAGAACATTAGAAATATCGTTGGAATCACACCATACATCCAACATATTAGAAGATAACAAATATAATGGTTCTGTTACCTAATGAGACTACAACCAGATGTACTACCATCTCGCGCATATAACAACAGGCAACCTGGACGTAGAGCGCGAGGAAGACCAAGAACAAGATGGATAGATATCCTGCAACATCACAGACTAACAACTACAAATACAACACACCTTGCAGAGGATATAAAACTGAAACTCCCTACAGCGCTTCACGGCACATATGGAAAAGACAAGACACGACATATCAGTTATATTTAACGACATCATATTTCTGTTATATTTAATGACTTTGAAAACATATTTGACAGTTCTATTTACTCTCCCGTTGTGATTGATGGCTTTCATACGGGTTGTTTATGAACTAAAAAAATCGCATGTAGTCACATTATCATGTGCTTTTTTAAGCATACATTTTTACTGCGATATTACATCTCCAACGATGCATGCGAAACTTAGCACATTGACCTGAGCGTGGATACATTGTGCATGAATTATCGGGAGCCACGACATGAGTTACAAAAACTAGGTCAAGAACGAGTAGTCCACACCATAGGCATCCTCAGAAATTTTACCAGGGAGGGGTACGATGCATTTAAAAAAAATGTTAGTTGAAAACAGGTGAAAGAATTCAAATACTTTGGAAGTATCTTCACATCTGATAGTAGACTAGACAGAGAGATCGAATCTAGAATCCAGCAAGCCAACAACATTATATTACCAACATACCCCAATCTTGAATCAACCAGCAATTCCAGTAGAGACTAAAGACAGATTATAAATGCAATCTTCATACCAATACTGTGCTACCAGTGCCAAACATGAGCACTGACAAAAGAACAAGAAAAGAAAATTACCACCTGTGAAATGAGATTCTTGAGGAAAGCGGTAAATAAAACAAGAGACCATATAAGAAATGAGAAAATTAGAAGAAGTCTGAACAACACCTGTTGATAGATTCATTGAAAAACAAACTTGTATGGTTTTGACCACTTGGTGAGAATGAACCAGTTGCAAGAGCGTACAACCTGAAAATGGAATCATCAAGAGGAAGGGGCAGACCAAGTAAAATATGGATTGATGGAGTTACAGACATCTCAAGTGACCGAGCATGCACTATATCGGAAACCGATCATCAGTTAAACCTGCTACGCCTAACGACAAAAAAACAGAGAAGGACAAAAGAAAGAAAGAGTTGTTAGTTTACTACACAGAAAGGAAGATCAGATTCAGATCATATTTGAATTGCATGCTCCATGTATAGAAATATCGAAAAAGGGGGAAGACTGCAGTAAAACTTGGTGAAATAGCGAAATACGTACAAAAAAGTACTATAGTTTTACAAAATACAGAAACAGTGACGATAAACAGCAACGTTTCGATCAAAAGGCCTTTGTCAAGCAAACGATACAACAGGAGTGACGAATTGCAAAGAACACTACAAATGGACGGTTACATAAACATTCAAACTTATCTAATAAAAATCTGGGAATAAAAACGAATAACGAAATAAGTGCAACACAAAACTGGAAGTGGAAAATAAGAGAAACAATAAACAATCAAGTAAATATATAACTAATATATATATGAAGCAAATACACATACCAACTTCTTATAAAATGTTTCAAACATAACTATTATCTATTGTCTTTCCCACGTGGATGACGAAATTGGCTGTCCACTCTTGATGTTAAGCGTAGAGATGGGAGCTTTAATTTGTGTTCCAGGGCCAGATGAGTCGCCCTTGTTGTGTTATATCCGTGTTTATGTAATGTGGTCTTGATATTGTCTATCCATCCTTTGCTTGGTCTTCCCTTAGCTCTAGTACCAAATCTCTTTTTATTGAATGCTGTTATTGGTGGTTGGTTGTATTTCATTCTCATTAAATGTCCAAATACTGCATTTGTTGTTTTCTATGTATTTGGTGCATGAAGTTATGCTCACTCTGCTTCTGATGTCCTCATTTCGTAGTCTATCTTTCCTGGTGACTCCACTGCCTTCCTCAAGCATTTCATTTCACACGTGGTGGGCTTTTTGTGGTGTGTTGCTGTAAGAGACCAAGTTTGGCACTGGTAACAAAGTGTTGGTAGGAAAATACTTTATATCATCTGTCTTTTCACTTCCATCTTGATCTTTGGGTGTTGTAGTAATCTGGTCTTGATATTGTCTATCCATCCTTTTCTTGGTCTTTAGGTGTTGTAGTCATGGTGCCAGCTGGTAGGTCATTGCATTTGCTTTTCAACACCTTGTCTCTATTTCTCTATCGAGTTTTCCGTCCTCTGTGAAAATACTGTCTACATATTTGAATTCATAAACTTGTTTTACTCTGGTGTTGTCTATTTATATTAAACAATAACTAGTTAGCAATAATCAATCAAAATGTTTTATTTTAAAAAATCTATTTTTCAGGGTGGTCTCACTTGTCCCCCTCCCCCTTCCTAGCCTTCACGTATATACGCCCATGGTCTATACGTTTCAGCGATTGCATCCAGTGGTAGTTCAAAATACATTACAGTTTTTTTCAAAAGCGGCAGCGACTACAGACAGTTCTGGTAAATACATAGATCAGACGCGAAGCAGTCTAGGATCTCAAAAACTGACATTTGATAAAAGGTATCGTACAGATTTACAACCAGCTTCATAACAACAGTAAGGTTTTCATTTATTTAATTAAACCTTTTAGCATGTATTGCGTATTTGATATTAAAATGTAACTAGATGCAAGGAATACTGCAAAGTTTCGGTAGTTTTGAAGGAAAATCTAAAGTGCCTGTACTGGAATACGCTCCCACATATTTATATATATATATATATATATATATATATATATATGAACTCGCTTCTCAAGGCTGGTGGTCCGGGTTCAACTCCCGTAGTGTGCGTGGAATTTTTCCCGACCGCGACGGCTCTCAGGTCGACCCAGCCTCAACTGGGTACCAGACATGCTCTGGGAAAGTAAAGGCGACCGGCGTGATGCTGACCACATCACCCATCGTGTGCCGACGGTCAATGAATAATACAGGCCTAACACTGTATTGCCCTATATACCACAAGGTATGAAAGGGTTCCTTTACTTTTACTTACATATATATATATATTGCCCTTATAAGTCACGCCAGCAAAATCCTACTAAAAATCATAATGGAGAGGATGGAACAAAAATTAGAAGATGAAATACACGAAACAAGAGCAGGTTTCAGAAGAGGTAGAGGCACTAGAGATCATATTTGTAGCATGAGACTCATTATCGAGAAATGCAGAGAATACAACATAGACCTGCATGCATGTTTCACAGATTACAGCAAGGCTTTCGACCATATACAACACCAGAAAATGTGAAAGACATGCACTTTCCAACACACATAATACAACTCATAGAATCTCTATACCACGAACAACAGGCAACGATTAAAATAGGAGGCGAAATAGCTAAATGGTTCGAGATTCAAAAGGGGGTATGACAGGGATGTATTTTGGCACCATACTTATTCAACATATATGCAGAGAACATCATGATGAATGTAAAAGACGATGCCAACTATGTGAATTACGACCCTCTCACTATAGGTGGCTAATACATACCAGAGCTTAGATACGCAGACGATACAGTATTATTATCCACCAGCAAAGAAGGTTTGGAAAACCTAATCATGACGACCAAGAAACATAGTGAAGACCAACATCTATATTTGAATACACAAAAACAAAAATCATGTCAACTGACAAAGCAAAAGGCTCACATAACATCCAAGTAAACAATGAAGAACTCCAATGTTTTGAGAGCTACGAATATCTGGGCTCAATAATTAACAATAACGGTGACTGCTCCAAAGAGATCTCAAGAAGATTGGCAATAGCAATCAAGAAGTTAAACACAATGAAGAACATGTGGCAAAGCACCTGCAAAATACTAAAGTTAAAAATATTGAGAGCATGCATTTTCCCAGTGGCTACTTATGGTTGTGAATCATGGACTATTACACAGAAATTAAGAACGAAAATCCAGTCCTTCGAAACTAAATGCTACAGAAAGATCCTACGAATATCATGGACAGAAAAAGAAAGAACACTGATGTCCTGAAAGAACTAAATGTTAAAGAGAATTGGCTGATAAACAACATACTATACAGAAAAATTACATACTTTGGTCACATCAAGCGTCACGATGGCCTGGAAAGAACAATACTAGAGAGCAGGGTCACAGGACGCAGAGGCAGAGGCAGATCACGAAGAAGATGGCTACAAGATATTAAAGAAACCATGAATATGACCATCGACGAAGTGGGTGAACTGGCAAGAGACAGAGTGAATTTCAGATGTGCTGCAAAGAGAGCAACGTCCTATAAAGGATACGCACCTTGATGATGATGATATATATTCTTCTTCTCTTGTTGACGTTGCACTCACACTGTTACCGAGTTGTTGTCCAGTGTCATCGTTTTCTGTTTTGTTTTGGTCACGCTGCTCTAGTGGCTTGGGTGATAGTTATTTTATTTTTGTGGTGACATGATTCTGGTATGCCATCTTTTTCGTGGTCTTCTTCTCGTCATCTTTTCTGATGTTCTCTTGTAGAAGACTCAGGACAGGACCCAGTAACACCACAGCCACATGTACACACAATTCAAGATAAGCAATCCAGCTATGTGTACAGGCACCACAGTCTGCAGAGTACATACTTCAAGGCTGTCTCAAGTGTGATATTTTCTTCTTCTTTTGTCGTCACACCGCGTTGTTGTACAGTGTCGTAGTTTTCTGTTTTTGTTTTGCGCTGTTCTAGTAGTTTGAATGATTGTTATTTTTGCTTTGTGACAAGATTCTGCTATGTCATCTACTCATATTTTTCGTGGTCTCCCTCTCGTCTTCTTTCCTGATCTTCTGTTGTAGAAGACTCCATATACAGTAGTTTGTTTGCATTTTTATTAAGTCACTGAACCCATTTATTCTTTGTTTCTCAGTGCAATTCAAGCATGATTATGTCCCAACTTTCTTTCTTATGCTAATGTTGGTGCAGTTCACATGTAGTTATATTTATAGAATTGTGTGTGTGCTAATTGTCCATGTTTGGCTCTGGTAAAACATAGTAATCATGAAAATGCCGTTGATCATCTGTTGTTAAACTATCAGTGAAATATTTGGGCGTCTTAACAATGGGGGTAGCTGGTTAGTTAGTTAGTTTATTCCTTTCGAGCCAAAGGCGGCACATAGAGCAGAGGTTTTAGATCTCCATGTGATACGGTTCTTTGCTAGCAGTTGGAGATCTTGTATGGTTTTACATCCCAATAGTTTACTTTCTTGTTGGATGGTTCTTCGAAGAGTGGTCTTTGGTCTTCCACGTTTTCTTTTCCCAATTGGTGACCACATAAGGACTTGTCGATTTAGTCTCTTTTCGTCTGCTCTAAGAACATGACCTAAATATTTCCACCTTCGTTTCCTTATATTTGATACGGGTTATTGGTGTGTTCTATCTCTCACTGTGTTGTTAGAAACGAAATCACTCCATTTTACTTTTAATAATTTTCGTAGACATTTATTCTCAAAGCTGTCCAGTTTCTTATCAATTTTCTTTGTTGATTTCCAACTTTCACAACCGTAGGTCAGTACAGGAATCACACATGACCTAAATAATTTAACTTTTGTATATATACTAAGGTCTTGAGATTGCCAGATATTCGTTAATTTTTGAAGGCACTAGCTGCTATAGCAATACGAGAGTTTATTTCTTTCATCGTGTCTCCGTTGTTTGACACTTTACTACCCAAATATGTAAAATGTTCAACTTTCTCCAGTGTTTGGCCATTTATTACGATGTTGTCTGTCGAGTTTGTGAGGTCCATAATTTTGGTCTTGGCAGAATTAATCTGGAGACCAACCTGTTCTGCAAGTGTGCAAAGATTGCTCGTTAGTTTGTGGGTTGCTTGTGTGGTTGAATTCAATATGGCCACGTCATCGGCAAAGTCAAGATCAAATAGTCTGCTGTTATTAAGCCATTTGATGCCTAGTTGATCATCTTGGGTGCATTTGCGCATGATCCAGTCTATAGCTATCACAAAAAGCATAGGTGACATCACGCAGCCCTGCTTCACACCCGAATTGACTGCGAACCAGTCTGAGTTTCCTGCATCTGTTCTTACACAGCAGGATGCTTCAGAATAGAAGGCTTTTATAATATTGATGTACTTTTCTTGGAAACCGCAGGTCTTAAGAATCTCCCAGAGAGTAGAACGATGAAGACTATCAAATGCTTTCTGAAAGTCTATAAAATTTATCACTAGTGGTGACTGGAATTCAATTGATTCTTCTATAATGGATCTCAGCGTGAAGATATGATCGGTACAAGAACGATGTGGACGAAAGCCAGCTTGTTCTTCTCTCAGTCTTGCGTCGACGGCTTTTTCAGCCTCTCCATCAAAATGCTGCAGAATAGTTTGCCAGGTGTTGATAGCAGAGTTATTCCGCGCCAGTTGTTGCAATTTGACAAATCGCCTTTTTGGGAGCTTGAATATCACTCCGTCTTTCCAATCTTTTGGAAGGGTCTCATTCTGCCAAACATCGTTCATTAAGGTACGTAGGAATCCCATTGATTCCTCGTCAGTTGCTCTTAGCATCTCTCCTGAAATATCGTCGCTACCGCTGGCTTTGTTGTTTTTCAGTTTCCTGATGGCTTGTTTAATTTCTTCCATTGAGAAGTCGTCAATGGGTGCATTTAATGATGGCATTTGTATTTCTGTTTCAAAAACTCCTGTTATCACTGGGTTGGGTCTATTTAATACCTCTTTAAAAGGTTCAGCCCATCTTTTCGATTGTGCTTGTTGTGATGGTATGGATTCGTTGTTTTCCCTTTCACGGGACAGCTTGCCGTCGGCGGATGATTCGTTAGCTGTTTCATAATATGAAAGAGTGTTTTACTGTTCCCTGTTTTGGATGCTGTTTCTGCCTCTAGAGATAACTTCTGGATGTAATCACGTTTATCTTTGCGAGCATTTGCTTTAATATCTTTGTCCAGTTGTCTATATTAAAGAACTGTTGGTTCGTTTTGAGTCGATAGCATTCTTAGTTTAATTTCTTTTCTTTCTTGCCTTTTCTTGGTCTATAAATATCAGATTCTTACTTTGATTGTATTCAATTGTTTGTTCGCAGATCTGTCTTAGTGTAAATATTGCGTCTGTGCAGCTCTTACCATTCCTAAACCAAAACTGGCGACTGTGTAACTCGGGTTCTAATATTTGTCTGGCTTCCGCTAAAATATATATATAATATATATACCTCTCGTATGGTTATACGTTACATAGGGACTGCAATTAATGTATCTATACCACTCTATCCTGGGCAACTCGCTCAATTTCTACTATGGGATTGTCTGATATATTTTGCCTCTCTGAGCAATGTTCGTTTCAGAGTTTCCCTAGAGCGTCCTCTCTTTCTTGAACTCTTTGCCTCCCACTTCAATGCCTTTTTTTGGTATTCCCTGACCATTTCATCTCGACGTGTGACCAACATATCTCCATCTTCTAAATAGTACCACTGCGACCTACAAGGCATGTTGTAAGAGACGACTGAGGTAGGAGCCTAGGAAGCTACCCTAGTAAATAAAAAGCCTAGACTTGTAGACGCATTAACTGACACAACGTACAATCGCTCTTAGGCTCAGATTACATACAAATCACTGAGAGTGGTTTAATAAGTGGTCAACATATAGAAGAAGAATGATTATATATCTTATTTTTCTTCTCTCTAATCACGTTTTGCCACACAGCGTCAGGAAAAGAAGAGATTTCTAGAACGGTCTTTTGTTTATGCTTTTCATAAACAGTGTTTTTCGTCGTCCCTTTTATCTCTGAGGTCCAGTTTGCATAGTAGCTGCTGACAACGATAAAATGAGCATGACAAATTCTATTTTTATCAACGGAGAGAAAAAAAAAGAAAATGTGAACAGTTCTGAATATATTTTTTTCACAGCTAACAACAGATGGAAATGGGATGAAGGAAATGAAAGTAAAAGCAAAAGTGACCTTACCTTAATTTAGAAAAAAAAAACAGTATAGAATGGAACTGACAGGCAGCGCCGGATTAGCCTAGTAGCAGAAGTAGCAAATGCTACGGGCCCCGCACTTCTAGGGGGCCCCGCGCTTCTAGGGGGCCCCGCACCTATGTGACAGATGAAAATGGAAAAAATAACCAGATGTTATATCAAAAACACGCAAGCTGTCTGATTTTTTAAATGCCGTGTGTGATGGTGCTGAATCCAATGAAATCGAAGCAGAAAATACGGTAGTAGATGAAGGCAGTGCTATAGAAGAATCATCATTACCAATATTACCATTAAGGTCAGCAACTCTTCACGATTTAGCCCCATTTTTCACAAGACAAACTGAAATCGAATGTACAGCAAGTCCTCCCAATTTAGCCATATCATCTTCAAGCCAAAGAGAGGCAGAAAGCACAGCACATGCTTCTAATGTAGCAACATCATCTACAAGCCAAAAACACAACGAAAGTAAAATGTACTCCAACGATATTGGTGAATGGCCAAACAATTTCAATCGAGATTATTGGATTGTGAAAGAAAGTAGCGAAGTGCAACATATGAACAGTGATTTCATGTCTTAAAAAACCCAAAAAACCAAACGATAAAGAAAAAAATCCACGATTTTGTCGCAAGTCGTTTTTCACATACACGCATACACCAACAAACAAAACTCACGTGAGAGATTGGTTGTGTTATACAGAAACTAAAGGACAACTGTTCTGTTTTGTTTGCAAAGTTATTGGTTTAGGCTGTACCATAGAGTGACTGGTGTATTTGGAATACTCCGGCAGTTAAAATCTATTATAGCAGAAGAGGTCTTGAAAAGAACTCCAAATATTGTCAGCTCTTACCAAGAGGATTTGGAAGAAAGTCTAGGCGACGAACTTATGCAGTTCACTGAACTTCTTAAAACTAATGTAGCTGCTGCTATTAGCAACGAAAAGCATGAGACTCTTGAACTGCAATTTTATAAACTTATAATGGAAAATTCATTAGAGTTGTGTTTCCCAAATGTAGTAATAGTCTTACGAATTTATTTGTCTTTAATAATTACTAACTGCAGCGGAGAACGTTCTTTTTCAACATTAAAGTGTATAAAAGTGAGTTAAGAAACATGATGGGACAAGATCGTCTAAATAACCTCACCTTAATGAACATTGAATGCAATTTACTTAAAGGAATTGATTTGTCTAGTGCTATCTCTAAATTTTGCTCACATTAAATCGAGACAAGTTTGTTTGTAAAAGTTGTGTATTATTTTATTATCATACAAAACCTAGGGCCCGCGCTAAAATTTGCTACGGGCCCCGCGCTAGCCTAATCCGGCACTGCTGACAGGTAGAATGGAACTGACAGGTAGAATGGAACTGACAGGTAGAATGGAACTGACAGGTAGAATGGAACTGACAGGTAGAATGGAACTGACAGGAAAACAAAGATCAGAAAGATAAGAGCATGCATATTCCCAGTGTCAACGTGTGCGTGTGAAGCATGAACATTGAACAAAGCAGTCTGGGGAAACATAAGTGTACTTTTAAATATATATTTAATAAAAGAGTCCTCCGTATATCATGGACAGAGAAGAGTACTACGTATATCAGGAACAGAGAAGAGTCCTCTGTATATCAGGAACAGAGAAGAGTACTCCGTATATCAGGAACAGAGAAGAGTACTCCGTATATCAGGAACAGAGAAGAGTACTCCGTATATCATGGACAGAGAAGAGTCCTCTGTATATCAGGAACAGAGAAGAGTACTCCGTATATCAGGAACAGAGAAGAGTACTCCGTATATCATGGACAGAGAAGAGTTCTCCGTATATCAGGAACAGAGAAGAGTTCTCCGTATATCAGGAACAGAAGAGTACTCCGTATATCATGGACAGAGAAGAGTACTCCGTATATCATGGACAGAGAAGAGTACTCCGTATATCAGGAACAGAAAAGTACTCCGTATATCATGGACAGAGAAGAGTTCTCCGTATATCAGGAACAGAGAAGAGTACTCCGTATATCATGGACAGAGAAGAGTTCTCCGTATATCAGGAACAGAGAAGAGTTCTCCGTATATCAGGAACAGAGAAGAGTACTCCGTATATCATGGACAGAGAAGAGTACTCCGTATATCATGGACAGAGAAGAGTACTCCGTATATCAGGAACAGAGAAGAGTACTCCGTATATCATGGACAGAGAAGAGTTCTCCGTATATCAGGAACAGAGAAGAGTACTCCGTATATCATGGACAGAGAAGAGTTCTCCGTATATCAGGAACAGAGAAGAGTACTCCGTATATCATGGACAGAGAAGAGTTCTCCGTATATCAGGGACAGAGAAGAGTACTCCGTATATCAGGAACAGAGAAGAGTACTCCGTATATCAGGGACAGAGAAGAGTACTCCGTATATCAGGAACAGAGAAGAGTACTCCGTATATCATGGACAGAGAAGAGTCCTCCGTATATCATGGACAGAGAAGAGTACTCCGTATATCATGGACAGAGAGAAGAGTCCTCCGTATATCATGGACAGAGAAGAGTACTCCGTATATCAGGAACAGAGAAGAGTACTCCGTATATCATGGACAGAGAAGAGTCCTCTGTATATCAGGAACAGAGAAGAGTACTCCGTATATCAGGAACAGAGAAGAGTACTCCGTATATCATGGACAGAGAAGAGTTCTCCGTATATCAGGAACAGAGAAGAGTTCTCCGTATATCAGGAACAGAGAAGAGTACTCCGTATATCATGGACAGAGAAGAGTACTCCGTATATCATGGACAGAGAAGAGTACTCCGTATATCAGGAACAGAGAAGAGTACTCCGTATATCATGGACAGAGAAGAGTTCTCCGTATATCAGGAACAGAGAAGAGTACTCCGTATATCATGGACAGAGAAGAGTTCTCCGTATATCAGGAACAGAGAAGAGTACTCCGTATATCATGGACAGAGAAGAGTTCTCCGTATATCAGGGACAGAGAAGAGTACTCCGTATATCAGGAACAGAGAAGAGTACTCCGTATATCAGGGACAGAGAAGAGTACTCCGTATATCAGGAACAGAGAAGAGTACTCCGTATATCATGGACAGAGAAGAGTCCTCCGTATATCATGGACAGAGAAGAGTACTCCGTATATCATGGACAGAGAGAAGAGTCCTCCGTATATCATGGACAGAGAAGAGTACTCCGTATATCAGGAACAGAGAAGAGTACTCCGTATATCATGGACAGAGAAGAGTCCTCCGTATATCAGGGACAGAGAAGAGTCCTCCGTATATCATGGACAGAGAAGAGTCCTCCGTATATCATGGACAGAGAAGAGTCCTCCGTATATCATGGACAGAGAAGAGTCCTCCGTATATCATGGACAGAGAAGAGTCCTCCGTATATCATGAACAGAGAAGAGTCCTCCGTATATCATGGACAGAGAAGAGTTCTCCGTATATCAGGAACAGAGAAGAGTACTCCGTATATCATGGACAGAGAAGAGTTCTCCGTATATCAGGGACAGAGAAGAGTACTCCGTATATCAGGAACAGAGAAGAGTACTCCGTATATCAGGGACAGAGAAGAGTACTCCGTATATCAGGAACAGAGAAGAGTACTCGTATATCATGGACAGAGAAGAGTCCTCCGTATATCATGGACAGAGAAGAGTACTCCGTATATCATGGACAGAGAGAAGAGTCCTCCGTATATCATGGACAGAGAAGAGTACTCCGTATATCAGGAACAGAGAAGAGTACTCCGTATATCATGGACAGAGAAGAGTCCTCTGTATATCAGGAACAGAGAAGAGTACTCCGTATATCAGGAACAGAGAAGAGTACTCCGTATATCATGGACAGAGAAGAGTTCTCCGTATATCAGGAACAGAGAAGAGTTCTCCGTATATCAGGAACAGAGAAGAGTACTCCGTATATCATGGACAGAGAAGAGTACTCCGTATATCATGGACAGAGAAGAGTACTCCGTATATCAGGAACAGAGAAGAGTACTCCGTATATCATGGACAGAGAAGAGTTCTCCGTATATCAGGAACAGAGAAGAGTACTCCGTATATCATGGACAGAGAAGAGTTCTCCGTATATCAGGAACAGAGAAGAGTACTCCGTATATCATGGACAGAGAAGAGTTCTCCGTATATCAGGGACAGAGAAGAGTACTCCGTATATCAGGAACAGAGAAGAGTACTCCGTATATCAGGGACAGAGAAGAGTACTCCGTATATCAGGAACAGAGAAGAGTACTCCGTATATCATGGACAGAGAAGAGTCCTCCGTATATCATGGACAGAGAAGAGTACTCCGTATATCATGGACAGAGAGAAGAGTCCTCCGTATATCATGGACAGAGAAGAGTACTCCGTATATCAGGAACAGAGAAGAGTACTCCGTATATCATGGACAGAGAAGAGTCCTCCGTATATCAGGGACAGAGAAGAGTCCTCCGTATATCATGGACAGAGAAGAGTCCTCCGTATATCATGGACAGAGAAGAGTCCTCCGTATATCATGGACAGAGAAGAGTCCTCCGTATATCATGGACAGAGAAGAGTCCTCCGTATATCATGAACAGAGAAGAGTCCTCCGTATATCATGGACAGAGAAGAGTCCTCCCGTATATCAGGGACAGGGAAGAAAACAAATACGCAAATCTAGCAAAAACTCAAATTCAAAGAAATCTGACAGATGCTACAAATAAGAATGAGAAACTTGAAATATTGTTGACATATAAAGTCACACAAGGTTGGGGAAGACCTTTATTGAAGAAGGCATCCCGCCTGGCGAGGAGGAAGACCCCGCAGAAGATGGATTCAAGATGCAACTGATGGTTTGAGCATGATGGCTACAGATGAGGGACATCTGACCTATGAGAGAAAGAATTTCAGAAAGATTTTTAGGCTGACGAGAACAATTGAAATAATAATGCATAAATTGTAAACATTCACCAACTGGTGTCTGCACAGAATAGAGGGACTGAGATGTTATAATAAGTTCACAAATGACGAACTTAGCGAGAGAACAAGACCGATTTCAGTGAACCAGAGGTTACAAAAAGACGCTGGCGCTGGATAGGACACATTTTGAGAAAATCAAAGGGAATATAACAAGAAGAGTCATTTTCTGGAACCCACAGGTACAGCAAAAGAAAGGGATACTTAGAACTACATGGGAACGAGATTCGGAGGCAGAGATCAACATTATAAAGAAGAGCTGTAGGGAGCTGCAAGAGATAGCTAGAGATATGAATAATATTTCATGAGTTGGTTGATGGTCTATGTCCCAATCAGGGTTAAAAAGGCATGAGAAAGAAAAAGAGAAAATTCTTCCCAGGACAAGCTATTTAATGATGATAATAATAGTTGCTGGAGAATATTTCGGTTGCTGTTATTTGTTTCCTATGTTCCATACGATTTTTAGTTGCATTTGTTGCATACCCATATGTGCATAAATGAGTTCACCATCTGTTTGGAAATTGTACTATTTATGAATTCACTATCAATGACACTATGAAAACGAATACTCCAGTGATATATTGAACCAATAAGTATGTGTGGCAGCGAGCCATGCAGTGCCGGATTAGGCCAGCGCGGGGCCTGTAGCAAATTTAAGCGCGGGGCCCTATGTTTTGTATGATAATAAATAATAAAACACAACTTTCACAACTTTTTAGACGATCTTGTCCCATCATGTTCCTTAACTCATTTTTGTACGCTTTAATGTTGAAAAAGAATGTTCTCCGCTGCAGTTAGTAATCATTAAAGACAAGTAAATTCGTAAGACTATTTCTACATTTGGGAAACACGACTCTAATGAATTTTCCATTATAAGTTTATAAAATTGCAGTTCAAGAGCCTCATGCTTTTCGTTTCAAATAGCAGCAGCTACATTAGTTTTTAAGAAGTTCAACGAACTGCACAAGTTCGTCGCCTAGACTTTCTTCCAAATCCTCTTGGTAAGAGCTGACAATATTTGGAGTTCTTTTCAAGGTCTCTTCTGCTGTAAGAGATTTTAACTGCCGAAGTATTCCAAATACAATAATCACTCTATGGTACGTTCCCATGCGTTTAGCTAAGGCAGAGAGTACATTATCAATTATAACAATAAACATCTGACTTTCACATTTTTGTTTGGTTGTTTGATTTTCTACAACTTCATCGAGCGTAGGTAGAGCCGCTGAAATCGTCGTACTTAGTATTTCGCTTGCGTCGTCGTGAAGTTTGTTGCTGATATTCTTGACAGTGAGTCAGGATTTTGGCTTTGGCCTCAATATCTGAAAATGTAGGCCGCATTGCTTGAACGTACCCGTGTAACGATTCATAAAGAGCATATCCCGTGTTAAGGTCTTGATCAGGTGACTGTAATGAAGCGCTAGACGCTTGCAAGCGTTTTAGTATTCCGTTCCATAAAATGGTCAATATTCCTGTTTCCAACTTACTCATCCCCAAAACTAGCCAATACGCCTGATTACGACACTCTACCTTTTGATCATGTAATTTGAGATGTCATCCAAAACTTGTTTTATAGTGGTAAAATCACATAAAAGTGCCTTTGTCGCATCAGCTCGGGCAGACCACCTGGTGTCCGACAGTCTCATCAATGTCGGGAGTTTTGAGCCTGTATCTTCCAGTGCTTTTGTAAGAACGCCGCATCGATAGGTAGAAGCGGAAAAGAATTTATAGAGGCTTTCAACAAAATCGGAAATAAATAGATGCATCTATACAACATTCTGTAGCACATTTAGCAACCAAATTCAGTGAATGTGCAAAGCAAGAAATGTATTCTGCGTACTTATTTATCTCCTTAATGCTTGCTTGTAAGCCGTGTCTTTTCCCCACTCATGTTGCTGGCATTGTCATAGGTTTGACCACGACAGTCTTTGATAGCAATGCCATTTTTCTTTTAAAAATCAAGTAAACTTTGGGCGAGTTGTTCAGCAGTATGACCTTCCATATCCAAGAACTTCACAAACCTTTCCACTGGTCCAGATGGTAACACATAGCGCACTATTAGAGTGAGTTGGTCCACATGCAAAATGTCTGAGTCCAGTGAAACGGAATAGTACTTGCATTTCTTAATTTCGCAACTTATATGATCCAGTAAGCTTGATGCAATTAGATGGATACATTCCTCGCATGTTGTTTTTGATAAGTATGGTGTATGTCCCTTTCCTTTATTTCCATAAGTATTTATATGCTGAGCCAGAAAAATGTCAAATTTGGCTATTAATTCCAACAAACCTAAATAATGGTTATTATTAGGTGAACCAATAGTTTCATCACTACCCCGAAATGCAAAATCTCGTTCTGCTAAAATTTGGATAACTGAAGTAATTCGCTCTAAAAGTGTCCGCCAATATGTTTGTTCGGTCTCAATTTGGCTTAACAAGTTAAGAATCGACACCCGTATCCTTCGTTTTGCAAACTAACAGCGAAATTATCGCTTGTCTAAGGGGAGGGTGCTTTCTTCATGTCTTTTCAACAAATTATTTGCGTTTTCCAGTCGTCAAATCCTTCTTTCGTAAACCGACCACTTGCATTTATTTTAAACTAAGTTTCGCGCACAAAAACTGATGAAGAAACAGAAACTGGGTTATGAGTAAAATTTAATGGTCCTTTTGTTCAAGCTTTCAAGTTTTCGTTTATTAGAAGCGTGTGCAAAAGGGACATTCCTACACAAAAATAAAAAAACTGTAACGTTGTTAGTGAGCTCAATGCGACCGCCTGTACCTAGCTAAGTCCAAAATCAGCTTAGCTTTGTCACATAGGCGCAGGGCCCCCTCGAAGCGCGGGGCCCGTAGCATTTGCTACTTCTACTACTAGGCTAATCCGGCGCTGGAGCCATGGACAATGAACAAACAATGAATAAGATCATTAGAAGCCACAAAGATGTGGTTTTACAGAATAATGCTGAAATTTCATTGACAGCGAAGAAAACAAATGATGAGATTTTAAATCAGGCCTGCACACAAAGAAACCTTATCAAAAGAACAAGAGACAATCAAGGCTCTTCGAACATAAAATGCAAAGAGATAGTTTAGAACATTTGTTGACAACAAGTAAAATTCAGGGAAGGAGAGATCGTGGAAGACAGAGGGAGAAGATGATGGATGGTCTGACATCGTGGTTCGACAAAAGTCGAGGAGAGAGAGAGTTGTGGAGAGACATGATCGCCTACACCGGCAGACATTGCACTTGACTCAGTGGTCAAGAGTGTTCTTTCCTCGTCTGGTGGTTTCTGCCGATTATCCCTGCAATGTTCTCATTTAGGTCTGAAAATATAAAAAAATATTTTCCATGTTTGCCCTTTGTTTTTATATCTGAGTGGGTTGTATGCATTTTGCTGCCATTATGATTGTTTACTCATCATTATCTTGGTTGTAGCTGTAAAGTTGGTTCGTTTTATTCTGTCCCTTCCTAGTATAACTACTGCAATTTAGTGTTGTCAAATATGTGTTTATATTTCTGATACGGTTATCAGTAAGTGACCCCTCCCACACACCCCCTCCCACCTTGATATAACTGTGCATCATATTGGACGACAGTCTCCCTTGTTATAGGGAGTTTAGCTAGGTCTATGTGGCTAAGTGGTTACGCCCTTGCCTTGCGTTCAGAAGATCGCGGGTTCTTCTTTTTCATCTTCGAACGCTCCATATCGACCACTTATTAAAACCACTCTTTGTGATTTGTATGTAATCTGAGCCTAAAAGCGATTGTACATTGTGCCAGTTATGCGCCTAAAAGTATTACTGCGACGTTTTTTATTTACTAAACTAGCTTCCCTAAACATCCACATCAGTTGCCTATTACGACTGTGTTACTTCTCGTCCATGGAGCAGAGAACGATATTACTTGCCACTTTCAGTAACGTTCGTTTCATGGTCTCCCTAGGTCGTCATCTCTTTCTTGAACCATTTGCATCCCATTTCAATGTCTGCTATGATCATATTTTCTCAAGGTGTGCCCAACATATCTCCATCTTCTCCTTCTTATAACAGTTGTTACTAGTGGTTGATCACACATGTCTCTGATTTCATCACTTCTCCTGAATTCGTTCCATTTTATGTTCATTATATTTCGCAGACATCTATTTTCAAATGCATTCAACTTGCTTTCTATATCTTTAGTAATTTTCCAACTCTCGCCAGCATATGTTAGGATTGATACAACATTTGAATTGAAACATTCGTAATTTAGTTTTAGTACTATATAACTTGCAGTTCCATATTTTATTTAGACTTTTAAAAGCTGATGTTGCTTTGACAATATGTAGCATAATTTCTTTTTAACATTTCCTGTGCAATCAAAATTGCTACCTAAATAGGTGAACTGTTCTGTCTTCTTCTTGTCTTGCACCATTTACTTCTTATGAAGTGTTGGGTGGGGCGGGCGGGCGGTGGATGTAATGATCTTCTGTGGGCTTGTAATAATGCACTTTGTAAGCTGTTATTCATTTTCTTAAGGCTGTTCTTGATGCCGTCGCTCCACCTTTTACGTGGTCTTCCTCTTGCTCTGTACTCGTAATAATTTTTATGTGGGACTCTCTGTGTTAGATTATACCAGGGCATTCTTGTCAGGTGTCCAAACCATTTAACCTGTTGTTCTTTTATGAATTGCATGACTGGTTTCACATCCAATCTTCTTCTGATTTCTTCATTTCTAATTTTGTCTCTTATTGTCACACCTGCAGCTCTTCTAAGACACCTCATCTCTGTCGTTAAGATTTTCCTCTCATTAGCTGCTGTTATTGGCTAAGTAACTTCTCTGTTACTTTCATAATTTTAGATTCCACGTTGATATCTGCATTACTTGCCGTATACATCTTCGTTATATTTGTCGTACTTTGTTACTATTATTAGAAATATCACATTGTGCAAGCACATCGACTGTCATTATTTAAATGCGCTACAATATATGGACACGTTGGATAGCATTGCATTAAGAGATCTCAAGTCATAAAGTCAAAACAAGAATGGTGAGATGAAACTGGCTGGATGTACTGGTACAGACAATGATCAGAGAAATCATCTTTATTTTTGTCCATGGGCGCACATGAGTTAATGGTAATGAAAGAACTGATAGATTGGCTGGCATGGCTACAATATCAGAGGGAGCTGTCATGGATCGAAATAACATTCTTAACGGATTGAGAGAGTCTTTCCGAACAGATGAGTTTCAGGGTTGTGAATCCCAATCGCTGACAAGATTGAGAGAGATGGGCGTCGATATTGGTACAGCCGAAAAGAACAATATACCAAATATGCAAAGAGATTGATTAGTCAACATCGAACTGGCGTGTTGGGTCACTGAATGCTATTGTATTTGTTGAGGCGGAGATCGAATCACATATGGACATATCCGGAGTGCAATGATGATAGTCCTCATATAACTGATAACTGATTTAAAATCGACGAACTGATGTCATTACATCGGGTTTTATCCCATATGGCTCAGTCCTGCTCGGCTTAAATTGCACGCCACCAGTCGAGAGTATTGTACAAATCTCCTGCAATATCATAGGTCCCTGGACAAAAACGCACCCGTGAACAGAACGGTGCGGTTAGGATTCGAACACACGACCTTTGAAACAAAAAGCACAGACTTAACCGCTTAGCCCCATAGACTTCCTAAATGTTATTTTCATGTTAATTTGTTATTGATTACTTTACTGACTTCATTGCACTCCGGGCAGATCCATAGGCGCTCAGTATCCCCCAACAGATATCGATGAGTATGTACACTGATGGTTGATGAGACTGGCTGGCTAACCCCCATCACTCTGCCCCTCAGGTACTACTTGTACAACTGGTAACTCCAAACTGCTTAAATCGTTGGATCTATTCAGTATATATTCCAGTGTGTTAATTTCATGTTAAATAAAGATAAAATAAAAACAATCTTGGTGCAACTGAAGAAAATAAATAAAAAAATAATGATTGTTTTTGAATGATTTATCTAGAATCATGAGGAGCGTCCGGCTGAATGGATTAAAGTGCGGAACCCGTGTTCAATATATGTTATGGCCAGGATTTTTTTCTGTTGTGGGCTTAAAAGAAAGTTCCCAACCTGAACAGCTTCCCGGCTACTGGCACTTGCCATGCGACCATTAAATTTCTCATGCTCTCGTCCCACCTGTCCTAGACCGCCCTAAAAAGTGGGTACTACAGGCAGTAACGAGTTTTTGTTTTGTTAAAATTCAGAATCGTGGACAGTTGTTACCAAAGGGGAACGATGGATTTCTTACAAGTTGACCTGACGCTGGTCATCGCTGTGTCTGCTATAGTTCTATTGACCACCTACTTCTGGCCTAAACGTCGTAATCCTCAATATCCACCAACTCCGTTACGTTCATGGCCCATCTTTGGTAACATGCTTCAGCTAAGTCCGGATCCTCGTGAGCAGTTTGCAAGATTCAGGAAACAATGTGGAGATATCTACAGGTAAGTTCTGTGAGATAAGGTAAGAGAGATGTGGAAGTGATAAAAGTTATGTAAATGCAAGGTAAAGTAAAAAGCAATGGCGAAACACGTGAAAAACAAAGTACTTTAGATTTACAAAAAAAACAAAACAATATCAATACACATCGACGTTTCGACCAAAAGGCTTTTATCAAGCAAAGGATACAAGATAGAGAGGTGGAGAGTTTCACCTCTCGCACAACACACAACATGTAGAGTCAAACAACAAGTTCCTATATGTTGTGTGTTGTACGAGAGGTGAAATTCTTCACCTCTTATGTATACTTTACTCGGTAAAGGACTTTTGTTCGAAACGTTGATGTGTATTGTTATTGTTTTGTATTTTGTAAAACTAAAGTACTTTGTTTTTACGTGTTTCATCATTGCTTCATAGTTTTACTGCAGTCTTCCCTTATATCATTGCTTCATAGTTTTACTGCAGTCTTCCCTGATATCGTTGCTTCATAGTTTTACTGCAGTCTTCCCTGATATCGTTGCTTCATAGTTTTACTGCAGTCTTCCCTGATATCGTTGCTTCATAGTTTTACTGCAGTCTTCCCTGATATCGTTGCTTCATAGTTTTACTGCAGTCTTCCCTTATATCATTGCTTCATAGTTTTACTGCAGTCTTCCCTGATATCGTTGCTTCATAGTTTTACTGCAGTCTTCCTGATATCATTGCTTCATAGTTTTACTGCAGTCTTCCTGATATCGTTGCTTCATAGTTTTACTGCAGTCTTCCTGATGTCGATAAAAGTAATGTAAATATATAGTAAAGTGAAAGTAAAATAAAGTGCAAGTAATCTAAAAATCAAGCGTCACGATGGCCTGGAAAGAACAATACTAGAGGGCAGGGTCCCAGGACGCAGAGGCAGAGGCAGACCAAGAAGAAGATGGCTACAAGATATTAAAGAAACCATGAACATGACCATCGACGAAGTAGGTGAACTGGCAAGAGACAGAGTGAATTTCAGATATGCTGCAAAGAGAGCAACGTCCTATAAAGGATACGCACCTTGATGATGATGAATCTAAAAATAACATATTTCATACAACGAAGGATATTAGAGAGTAGGGCTTTAGACGGTATTTGTCTTTCACAAGTGGTACATTTGAGTAATATGGCCTATATTCAGCAGACCCTCTTCACGTTCCTGTGTTTCTCTGGTACTCAATTGGAGGCCGAGTCGACGTGACAGCCATTATTGTTTGAATAAATAACTGGAACACTGAAATGCTATCTTACCTTTTTGCACTTGCAGTTACCCATTGCAGTATGGAGACTGTTATCATCATCATCATCGGGTGCAGTGCCGACTGGCGTAGGCGATTAGGGATCTCCACAAATCTATGTGTCTGGTGTTTGCTATCATCTCCGAATTTGATACTCTTCCGTGCCATGAAGTCAGGCTATCCAAAATTTTCTTTCTCTGTCTTCATCTGTCTCGTCTCCTCTCGATGTTACAGGTTGTTACAATGTGTTCTAAACCTCCCTTCCTCATCACATGCCCGAAAAACGATAACTGCCTCTTTGTTATATTGATGATAAGCTTACTCTGTATTTGTAGTGTGTTTGTCCCTGTTTAAAAATCTATAACTCTGCAACCATTTCAACTAAGATGATGACATTTAGCATTCTAACTTGAAGTGGTGTCATCGTCCTTTTGTAAAAATCCACGCGAAATAATTTGCAGCCAAGCTGTCCGCAGCGTGATTCGAGCTCAGAACGTCGGGTTAATAGACCGAGTCACTATCCCCTAAGCCACAGACGCCACCAAAATGAAGTGTGTTACTGCAAAATTAGTTCTTTAGCACAGCTTTGCTACTGTTTTCGCAAAACATCAAAGACATTCGCCGATATGCAAAATCTAAGCTGCATTTCGACATGTCAGTGATATATTCCTTTTGTCAAAGTAAATATAAGACTGTATGCAAAATTTCATTTCAATATAACAGATACTTGTCGATAACATTGAACTTGAATGAGGTCAAACATTTGTAAACTTGTTATGACTTTCTCCATAGTCAACAATAAATTTAGCAAACCTTTTCATTCTGTCACGACGGCAGATTTAAACCGGGTATTTTATTGCTATGTAAACAGTACTTTTGTTAGGTCGCAATGACATCTTGCATAATAAAAAACATGTCTGAGGTACGGTGATCAGGGTAGCCTTCCTTATAAAAATGTCTGCGAAAGATATTTTGAATATTCTGGCCAAAATCTAAAATGGTCTAAGGATTGAATTAATTGCACTGGGTTTCCATAAATGGTTCCGTCCTTCACGGCATAAATAGCACGCCACCTGATGTATTACACAAAGCACGAACTCCGTAGCTCCCGATACAATCCTAGTGATTTTTGGAAAAACTGCACTCGAGAAAAGAAAGGCCTCAACGGATTCGAACCGCGACCTCCAGAGTCAAGATATAAAAAAAAATATGATGTTCTCAATATCTTTATTATGAACCTGCACAAAGAAATGTTTTTTTAGAACGTCCTGGATAGAGAATATAAAAAAAACCAGACGTCCTACAAAATCTGCATATCATGGAACATTGGCTCATAAACAACATCATGTCTCGGAATAAGAACTATTTTGGCCACGTTAAACGTTACAGTCATTTGGAGAGAACGGTAATGTAAATTATGTTTCCTGGAGTACGTGGCAGGAGGTTAACAAAACGAAGGTGGCAGCAGGACATCACAGGGACCTTGAACACGACGCTGGAGGAGGTGGGAGAACTTAATCGCAACATTTTAGGCGGGCTAGATGAGAGCGACGTTCTTCAAGGAACACGCTACTACTTAATACACTTTTTGGTTGCAACAACTATTTTCGTTCAACGAGTACTAACTTCCTCTTCTTCTTTTGACGTCACACTGTTACCGGGTTGTTACCCGGTGTCATGGTTTTCTGTTTTTGTCTTGCTCTGCTCTAGTGGTCTTGGTGATAAGTTATGTTTACTTTTGATAGGATTCTGCTACGCTATCTATCCATCTTTATCGTGGTATTCCTCTTGCATTCTTTCCTAATATTCTGTTGTAGAAGACTGTATTCTGTGGAGTTTGGTTGTACTCTTATTAAGATACCACTAGTTGTAAAAAAGACGATTAGTTACAAATATAAAAAAAATAAAAAAATAATAGCCGTCCATCGCAAGCGATGATGACAACAATCTCAGACGTGTACTGTTGCACCTCTCTGGTGTGTGCGGAGGTGACTGTAGAGTCAATCCTAGAACAGAATCCCCGACCACAGGTGGGGCATACATGATCAAGGTTAGACATGTGCGTGTTGTGTGCTCTGTCTTTTCGCGCTGCTCGTTTTCTCTGTGACTGAACAATACGATGATTCTCAGCTATTCGGGTTCCTCTTTTGTTGGTACAGCGCAACATTTGGCGATCTTGCGCAAGGATTCCCAGCACGTATTGTCTATATCGAAGCATTTCAGAGACACTTTAAGAGTGTCTTTAAAGCGTTTTTCTGTCCACCTGCTAAACGTCTGCCCCCTTCAAGCTCGCCATACATCAACTGTTTTGGGATGCGTTTATCAGGCATTCGAGCAACGTGACCGACCCATCTCAGT
The DNA here is from genome assembly GCA_020796225.1 of Arion vulgaris. NCBI lineage: Eukaryota > Metazoa > Mollusca > Gastropoda > Stylommatophora > Arionidae > Arion > Arion vulgaris. The sequence continues at coordinate 52,458,267 of CM036764.1, forward strand.
TGGGCCTTCTGCAACAGGGTGTTGACGCTTGGGATCTTTGCTCTTGTGAGGACTTCGCTGTCTGGAATTTTGTCCTGCCAGTTTATTTTTAGTATTCTGCGTAGACAGCTTGTGTGAAATGGTTTAATTTTCTTGCGTGTCTGCTATACACTGTCCATGTCTCGCTTGCGTACAGCAGCGTTGTTAGCACTATGACCTGGTAAACTTTCAGCTTTGTGACTATGCTTATCCCTTCCGTTCCCACACAGTGACACGTAACCTTCCGAACGCAGCACTGGCTTTGGATATCCTATTGTGGACCTCAGAATCTATGTTTGCCGATCTGGATAGGAGGCTGCCAAGATAAGCAAAGTTGTCCGTTGACTGGAGACGCTGGTGTTTAATGTTGATGACTGGATCGTAATACTGTTCTCTAGGGGCGGGCTGGAACATGACCTCTGTTTTTGGTGTTAATGGTGAGGCCAAACCTATCACAGGCCATTGAGAACTTGTCCATGTAAGTCTGCATTTCTTCCTCAGAGTTGGTAGCGAGGGCACAGTCATCAGCAAACAACAGGTTGGAGATAGTTGATTCTTTTACCTTGGTGGAGGATTTTAACCTCCGAAGATTAAATAGGTTACCGTCTGTCCTGTATCTAATCTTTACCCCATGTTCGTCGCCCTCCCAAAAGACATCCGTGAGCATGGCAGCAAACATCATGCTGAAGAGTGTTGGGGCCAGTACACAGCCCTGTTTGACGCCGTTGGTGACATGGAAGGCTTCCGACAGCTCCCTTCGTCAAGTACACGTGCCATCATGCCCTCGTGAAACTGTTGGACGATCTTGATGAATTTCCTTGGGCATCCAAAATTTTCCATGATCTTCCATAGACCCTCCTGTTAACCGTGTCGAAAGCCTTTGTCAGATCGACAAAGACCATATAGAGGTTACGGTGCTGCTCTTGGCATTTCTCCTGTAGTTGGCGAGCAGCAAATATCATGTCTGCTGTTCCGCGACCTGCCCGGAAGCCACATTGGGTCTCAGGGAGTAAGTCCTGTTCCAGGTGATCGATTAATCGATTGAGGAGGACTCTGGCCAGTATTTTGCCAGCGATTGACAGGAGGGAGATCCCCTGTGGTTATCGCAGGCCTGGCGGTTTCCTTTCCGCTTGTACAGGTGGACAATAGTGGCATCCTTTAATTCCTGTGGCACAAGTTCGTTGCACCAAATGGATGTAAATAACTCTGTCAATTTTAGCATCAACGTGGGCCCTCCTTCTTTGTAGACTTCGGTTGGTATTGAGTCCGCACCGGTCCCTTTCCCCGCTGGACATCTGGCTTGTTGCCTTCTTGACCTCTGCTAAGGTAGGTGGAATATCAAGCTTGGCATTGATTGGGACCTGGGGCATGCGCTCTATGGCTTCATAACATATAGTGGATGGATGGTTGAGGACAGAACGGAAGTGTTCTGCCCAGCGATTTAGTATCTGAGGCTTGTCAATTAGTAGCCTTGCTCCATCTGCATCGAGTATGGGAGTGGGGTGAGATTGTTGAGGTCCGTTAACAGTTTTTATGGCATCGTAGAAGCGTTTGAAATCATGTCTGTCTGCATATATCTGGATTTCATCAGATTTTTTGCTTAGCCATGCGTCTTGTAATTTCCTGATGCTCTCTTGAGCCCTTCTACGAGCATCCAGGAAAGCTGTTTTTTTGGATGATGATGATGGAATGTGCATTTCAGTTACAAATATTAGAAAGTAACTGAAATGCACATTACAAGTAACAAGTAAGATATGTCGTCAGAAATACTTGTATCTCTCTATCGTCAGGATATGAAGAGATTTCTAGAAATGTGTGCTTCATAAACAATGTTTTTCATCGTTTCTGTTATCTCTGAGGCCCACATTTTGCATGTACGTCCTTTTACATTGTATCCATTGTATCGGAGTAACATTACTCTTTGATGTGCTCTGTCTGTTGGTAATCTGCTTAAGTGGCCGAACCATTTAATTTGCAGTTTCTTGATGAAGTCTAGTACTGATATTGTATCTATTTCTTTCCTGATGTTTTCATTTCTCAACCGGTCTCTTCTTGTTACTCCCAGCATTCTGCATAGACACTTCATCTCTGTCGTCACTAGGTTTCTTCTATCATTTGATGTCAACGTTAAGTTTGGCACTGATAGCATAATGTTGGAAGAAAGATTGTGTTGAGCATTGCTCATTTAGTGTTCATGGTGATATGATTGCACTTTAAAATTGGTGCCATTTGTCCTATGATTTGATCTGCTTTATTGCATCTATGTTGGATTTCGTTAGTTATTCTTTCATTTCCTGAAAAAGATGTTTCCTAAGTATGAAAGGTTTTTGACTTGTTTTAATGATATGTTCTTAATATATTTTCAGCTTATACCTGGGCTCAACCCATGTGGTTGTCTTGAACGGGTATGATGTAGTCAAAGATGCGTTTGTTAAACAAGGAGACGATTTCTCCGACAGAGCTGTCATTTATGTGGATATTGTAAGTTGGTATAGATTGAGATGCAGTCAGATGTTATTGGTATCAGGGAACGATTTTAATGTCATTATTATCATGATCATCATCATTATCATTGTCATCATCATCATCTTTATCATCATCGTCATTATCGTCATTGTTATCATCATCATCAATATCCTCGTTATTATCGTCATTATAATCATCATTATCATCATTATCATCATCATTATCATCATCGTCATTATTATCATTATCATCGTCATCCTTTTCCTCCCCTCCTTCTCTTCCTCATTATCATCATCATCATCATCAATATCATCATCATCATCAACATCCTCCTCATCATCATCATCATCTGTAAGTTATTTTTTACCTTTATCGAACTACACTGGGCAACATGCCAATCTCTTTCATGGAATTTAGTTCAACATTTCTGACATTTCTCAGTAAATTTCGTGTCATATTTCTTTAAGCCGTTCTTCCTTTCTTGAAACTTTTGCCTCCCACTTTAATTCCCGCATTGTTATTCTTTAATCATTTCTTCGCAGAGTATGCATAACATCTCTATCTTCTCCTTCTTATAACAATTGTTACTAGTGGTTGACCAGACATTTCTATGATTTTTTCCCGTCTCCAGAAATCGTCCCATTTTATGTTCATTATTTTTCGCAATCTATTTTTAAATGCATTCAAATTACTTTCTATATCTTTAGTCATTTTTCCACATTAGCTATTCTATGTTATGATTGATACCACAGTGGAATATAAAATTCATAATTTAGTTATAAAACGATATAACTTCCATATTTTATTGAGATTTGTAAAAGCTGATGTTGTTATGATAAAATCATATCATAAAGTATCGAAGTCCTCATAAGAGCAAAGATCCCAAGCGTCATCACTCTGTTACATAAGGTCCAAAGGAGATGGGCCGGTCCCGTTGCTCGGGCGCTTGGCAAACACATTCCAGAACAGTTGATGTATGGCGAGCTTGAATGGGGCAGACGTTCTGGAATAACTGAAAGAACTGGTGAACAGAAAAAAACCGCTTTAAATACACTCTTAAAGTGTCTGTGAAATGCTTCGATATAAACACCACTACTAGGAATAACTGGCACAAGATCGCCAAATTTGACGCTGTAACAACACAAGAGGAACTCGCATAGCTGTGAATCGTCGTGTCTTTGAGGCACAGAGAAAACGAGCTGCGCGAATAAACAGAACACACAACACCCACATGTCTAATCTTGATCATATATGCCCCCACAAGTAGTAGAGAATTATGTTTTAGGACTGGACTCTACAGTCATCTCCGCACACACCAGAGAAGTGCAGCAGCACACATCTGAGGCTGTTGTCATCATCGCTTGCGATGGACAGCTAGTATTATCACAAAATACATTAACAAAGATGCAATATTTTTCAGGCAAGCAATGGCGTCAACAAAGGCATCGCTTCAGCTAATGGAGCTATCTGGAAGGAGCACAGAACCTTCTCTGCATCGGTGATGAGATTGCTGGGTTCAGAAAAGAACATCCTTGCTGATAAAATTCAAGAAGAGGTGAAGCATTTTATGGAACGTTTAGAGAGCTTCAAAGGAGAACCTGAAAACGTTCGATCCATTCTTGCAATCAGTGTATCTAACATCATGTGTTCAATAATAGTAGGTCAGAGGTACGAATATGATGATGAAGAATTCAAAAGAATTCACGAACTTATCGAATTTAACATATCAAAACTAAAAGGCACTGCTGTATTAAATTTCTTTCCTTGGCTCCGGCATTTACCTGGGGATCTTTTATATTTTAAAATAATAACAAAAACTTTTGGAGTTTTATGATATCTTTGCTCATGCTCATATTAAAGAGAATGAAAATATTGTTGGGGAACCAGGCAATTTTATAACGGCGTACATTCAAGAGATGAAAAAGAAGGAAGAATCTGGTCAGAAGACTTACCTGGACAAACCAAATTTATTGAGATCAATTTTAGATTTGTTTGCTGCAGGAACTGATACGTCTTCCACAACTTTGATGTGGTTTTTTTTGTATATGGTTAACTATCCTGATTGTCAGGAGAAATTGTTCCAGGAGATCAATGAGGTGGTTGGGTTGGAACGAGCTCCAGGCTTGCAGGATAGAGACAAGCTGGTTTATCTGACGGCTGTCTGCTTCGAGATTCAGAGGTTAGTGAGTATTCTTCCTTTGAGTATTCCAAGGGTTGTAGCAAGGGATGTTAATCTAGGAGGGTATCTTATTCAAGAGGGAACTCAAATCCTGGTAAACTTCGACTCGGTGCTGCATGATAAGAACGTGTGGGGAAATGATGCGGATATGTTCCGGCCTGAGAGATTCATCGCCGCTGATGGAAGTTTGTCTTGTCCGGAAACATGGATTCCATTTTCTCTTGGTAGAAGATCATGCTTGGGTTCCAGAATGGCTAAGATGGAGATATTCTTCTTTGTTTCACACATTTTACAGCGGTTTAAGATCTTACCTTCTGAACCAAATGTGATTCCTCCACTCCAGGGGCGTTTCGGTATAATGCACAGCCCTCTACCATACGCAGTTAGGTTTGTTCCCAGAAATTAAAACATCAGAACAAAAAGTTTGTTAGTTTCTTTCTTATTTTTGTTAGGTAGCAGATATAACTGATGATCGGTTTCCGAGATATTGTACACTCAGTTACTTGATATGCTGGGATATTGTGGAGTTTTGTTAGGTAGCAGATATAACTGATGATCGGTTTCCGAGATATTGTACACTCAGTTGCTTGATATGCTGGGATATTGTGGAGTTTTGTTAGGTAGCAGATATAACTGATGATCGGTTTCCGAGATATTGTACACTCAGTTGTTTGATATGCTGGGATATTGTGGAGTTTTGTTAGGTAGCAGATATAACTGATGATCGGTTTCCGAGATATTGTACACTCAGTTACTTGATATGCTGGGATATTGTGGAGTTTTGTTAGGTAGCAGATATAACTGATGATCGGTTTCCGAGATATTGTACACTCAGTTGCTTGATATGCTGGGATATTGTGGAGTTTTGTTAGGTAGCAGATATAACTGATGATCGGTTTCCGAGATATTGCACACTCAGTTGCTTGATATGCTGGGATATTGTGGAGTTTTAAGATGTCTGTAACTGCATCTATCCATCTTTTCTTTGGTCTGCCCCTTTCTCTTAATGATTCCATTTTCAGGTTGTGCGCTCTTGCAACTGATGTACTCGGGTTCATTCTCACCAATTGGCCAAACCATTTGATTCTCTGTTTTTCAATGAATTTGTCTTCTTCTGCGTTCTCAAAAGATTGAATTTCGTATTCCTAATAAAAGCCGACGCCTGCCTCAGATTGTCAGCCACGCCATACGGTTTGTCTTGGGCGCTTGTGTAAGTGGGCCACCTTTTTCTTCTCAGGTCTGCATAGTGGGGGCAGGTCTGTAGGATACGATCTGTTGTCATACTCACCAAACCACAGGGGCACAGGTCGTTGGCGCATATCTTGGATCTGGTGTACAGGTAGTGTCTCTTTCTGTTGTGACCCGCCCGGAGGCGAAGTATGACAGTCTGGTCCCTTCTGGACAGTTGGTAATATCTATCGTCCTTGTTGTGTTTTGGGTGTTATTTTTCCCACTTTGCTTTGTAGTGCCCTCTGGCGATAGTTTTTGCTTCTTCATAGCTGACCAGGTTATAGTTTCAACTGTTCTTATAATTTCTTCAATTCTCATATAGTCTCCTAGACTAGGCCGTGACATAATCAGAGGTAGAACATTTATAAGTTTAGTTTTAATTTAGTCGTCTGTTTCTCAGCACTGCACATCGAACCAATTAGTCCGTAAGTGCTCCGATCTCCTCCTCAGTATGTCTCCCAACGTGTGGCGACTAACCACACCAGTTCTTTGTTGGTTTACTATTCTTCTTTGACTACCAGTACAGCGCTATTGTCTAGCTACACCACATTTGACTTGGTATTCTTGCAGTCTGGTTAGTGTTGTAGATTCGTCACTATTACTTGAGTCATGTACATATCCTCTTTCCCTTAGGGAATTCAGAGTATCAGCCTGGTCCATCGCTCGTCCGGTTTTTACAACAGTAAGCATATCGACGCTCCAGCCCCTTACACCCTCATGCCCTGTCATAAAAATAGAACCATTTAAAAAAAATCAGATTAGACCTCTTAGCGACTCCAACCATTGTCTTTGAAGCCAGTCTGTTTCAATCTTCGTGAGCTAACATTCATTAGCAGTACAGCTGTAAACTTTAGGGGAAAACAACAATAATCTAGTTTTCTACATTTTTTATTTCCCATACTTCAAAATTTATTTCAGAAAGCTTTATGTGGGATTATACTTTTTCTTCAATCTAAATCAATCACTCAAGTGCCATTCCTGCTGGCGTAGGCGATCATGTATCTCCACAACTCTCTCCCTCTGTCTGGTGCAGTTAGTCAGTTCTGACGTCAATCTTTTGTTAACCACGATGTCAGACCATCCAACATCTTCTCCTTCATCCAACAACTTCTCTTTCGCCCTTCCATGATCTCTTCTTCCCTGAATGTTACCCATTGCCACCAAGTGTTCTAAACCTTCTCTTGGCATTATATGTCCTATATTATATACATTATATAGATTAAATCCTGCGATTTAAGCAGTTTGGAGTTATCCGTTGTACTAGTAGAACTGGATGGCTGTGAGGCCAAGTGAGGAGGGTGTTTAGTCAGCGAGCCATGGGAATCATCAGTATGCATACTGTTCAATATCTGTTGGGGGAGACTGAGCACCTATGGCCCTGTCCGAAGCACAATGTCGTCAGTTTAGTAACCAATAAAGAATAAACAATAACCAAACCGAAGAACCTTGATTGTCTGATTCTTATTCTTTTTGATAAGGTTTCTTTGTGTGCAATCCTGTTTTGAAACCTCATCGTTTGTTTTCTTCACTGTCCATTGACGTTTCAGTACGATGATGTTCGCATTAATGTATATATCATCAAATATACTTTCTCTCTCTCTCTCTCTCTCTCTCTCTCTCTCTCTTATATATATATATATATATATATATATATATATGTATTGCTATTTATAGCTGCAATTAGATCGTGGAATGCTTAGTTGTACAGAGAAAAAAGTGATTTATATGAAACGCCAGTATATCGCCTGGTGGTGATATCTGTGAACATTTCTACGCCGTTATAGTGGTTCATATCATCGACTGAGTTATGGCAGTGGGAGAAATTAGCGTAACGTATAGAGCGTTAACTTATCTAATCAGACACACGAGGTTAAGTTCCACACTCGATTCTCTCAACGTGAGGACAAGAACTGAACCTCCTACATCCTGCACACTCGGGGCTAGAAATGTTAAGAAATATGCAATTCATACCATACGGTCTCGTCCGAGTGGTTACCAGGGCCCAAATTTGGGGTGTAAAGAATAGAACTACTGTTACCTGCCACGCATGTCGTAAGAGGCGACTAAGGAGGTTTGGGTGAAATCGGATGCATGTGTGCGTCAGGGAATGCTAACCCGAAACAAATGCTTGCAGAAAACGGATGCACCAGGCCGTAAGGCGCATAACATGGTGCAACGACCCCTCAGAATGAGGAATGGGATAACGGATTCTATGTTCGCCAATCTACCTCGGAGATATAGCCACGCAGTAAGAATGTCAGACCTACCTTCACGAGGGTGGCCAAAACGTAACTGCGGGAAGAGGTCGGCACAAACGGGAAAGCAGAAATCATACGAATTATATCCTACAGAACTGCCCCAGTATGCAGACTTGAGAAGAAAGAGGTGGCCCACTTACACTAGCGTCCAAGACAAACAGTATGGCGTGGCTGATAATCTGAGGCAGATGGCTGCCTTTATTAGAGAATCCGAAATCCCAATCTAGTGAGAACGCAGAAGTAGAAGTTTATGGTTGAAGCCACATAATCAGAAAACTAGACAATAAATGTAATATTGTATGTTGATGAAGCCACATGATCAAAAATCTAGACAATAAATGTAATATTGTATGTCGTTGACTTTCGCTTTGTATTTTTTGTTATGGATAAATGGGAAGACTGTGGTAGAATTATGTACAAATGTGGCTCTTTGTGGCGTAGAGATTAGATGTTCGCCTCTCGTTCCAAAGATACTCGGTTCGCTCCCCCGTGGAGCCATCGGGATATTTTTCCAGAGATCTCTGATCTCAGTGTAGGAGATATCAAGTTCCTACTTCTATCGGAGATGGACGATAAAACGTATCTCCTGTGTTCAAGTTGAGCATGTAAAAGAACACGTGACAGTTTAAAATCGAGAAGAACAGGCTGGAAAGCCGCTGCCCGGGCACAGTTTAAAATCGAGAAGAACAGGCTGGAAAGCCGCTCCCCGGACAACACTCGTTAGAAATAGACTAAAAATAATCTTACAAAATATCTTCACCATCTTCTAAATTACACCAGTAACCCTCGCCGGTGCTACGAAGTTCACTCACCGTAGCTAAGAACTTCATGTGTAAGAAAGAGCGGTATCGTAATGAAAGGGGGACGGTAAAAACAGCGCAATCAAACTCACAATTGAAGGTTATTTTAAAGAAAAAAACATTTAAGAGGCGGCATTTCGAAGACTTGCATCATACTGAAAAAATATACCGCACTGTCCTGCATATATGCTCCGATCTCCTTTGCAACAGCTGCATCCACGTCCAGCGACTGACCATACCATTTCGATTTTGTTTGATAAGCCTACTCATACGTTGTTGTGTCTGACTATTAGTCGATGCTTCGGAAGGTTGAACATGACAGATTTCATTATGAGTGGATGTTTTGGAGATTTTCAACTAACATGTACTTGGGCATCACTGAAATTGAAGTAGGCCCGCCAGAATTGAGTGGGACACTGATAGTAAAGAAAACAAGCCTTGGCGCAAAAATCAGTCAAGTTGGGCCATACTGATCGCCCTGACGTTTATTACCTCGTCCCCCTCCCCCGACTCCTGCGTGCCCGGGGACGAAAATGAAGGTGATTTCGCTGATCCCTGTCTGTGCCAATACCTCCACCCCGTTTCGTCTAACCATTCCTGTTTCGACTTTACGAATCATATTCATGAACCGGAGCCAACTATAAACATATGGACCTTCGGACTCAGGTAAGAATTATGGGAAATCAGACCACAACTACACCACGTGATCTCGCATTCCAGTATTGGTGTATATAGACAAATTCATTTTAAAATCAACACAAAATGCAAAATCAAAGTTTTATTATGCAACAAGTTCAGTTTAATAATAAGGAATATCAATATTATGAATATTTTTCCCCAATAAATAACCATAGGCTCACAGAATTAAGTAAAATTGAAAAAAGCGTGCAGTGTTGCATCAAGCATCTGTAATTTCCAGCTCTCTTTTCTGATCTAGGTCAGGAAATCCCCGGTCAGTTGTCTGGCCTAGTTATCTAGAGTTGGCTGTGCATGAACTCACTGAGGTCAACAATAGGATATCCAAAGCCAGTGCTGCGTTCGGAAGGTTACGTGTCACTGTGTGGGAACGGAAGGGGATAAGCATAGTCACAAAGATGAAAGTTTACCAGGCCATAGTGCTAACCACGCTGCTGTACGCAAGCGAGACATGGACAGTGTATAGCAGACACGCAAGAAAATTAAACCATTTCCACACAAGCTGTCTACGCAGAATACTAAAAATAAACTGGCAGGACAAAATTCCAGACAGCGAAGTCCTCACAAGAGCAAAGATCCCAAGCGTCAACACCCTGTTGCAGAAGGCCCAACTGAGATGGGTCGGTCACGTTGCTCGAATGCCTGATAAATGCATCCCAAAACAGTTGATGTATGGCGAGCTTGAAGGGGCAGACGTTTAGCTGGTGGACAGAAAAACGCTTTAAAGACACTCTTAAAGTGTCTCTGAAATGCTTCGATATAGACAATACGTGCTGGAATCCCTTGCGCAAGATCGCCAAATGTGGCGCTGTAACAAAAAAGAGGAACCCGAATAGCTGAGAATCATCGTATTGTTGAGTCACAGAGAAACGAGCAGCGCGAAAAGACAGCACACAACACGCACATGTCTAACCTTGATCATGTATGCCCCACCTGTGGTCGGGGATTCTGTTCTAGGATTGGACTCTACAGTCACCTCCGCACACACAGAGAGGTGCAACAGCACACGTCTGAGATTGTTGTCATCATCGCTTGCGACGGACGGCTATTATATAAAAACACGAGCGAAGCCATGCGATGCCAACCACGTCACCGCCTCTGTGACCGCTCGTATCTCCATTGGCAAACTACTTGTGGTTGTCACGAAGGCCCTACTTGCCTCTCTTATTATTTCCCCCCTGAGCGTGCTGAAAAAGCCCACAAAAAGCGTTGTTGACGAATATCTGTTTCATTGGCGAGAACTTTATGTCCTGCTACGCTTAGTCTCTTGCCCTTATTGCACTGTCAAGGAGAACTCTGGCCTGCTTACCTGCTTGGGTAATTTATTTAGAATATTGGTATATTTAGGTTGTGCAGTCAAAAAAAAATTGCAATTGTTATTTATTTCACTCTGTTTGGAGACCGTACGACGTTGTTTATAATCCAACATGGCTGCCGTTTCCATGGCAACCCGATAATTTATTAATGCGAAAGATATATAAATTTTCATTTTAGACCACTCTAGTACTAACTGCTATGTATCACATAATTTTATTTGAGAGATAAGAAAGTTGAGAAATCCTGTAGCATAACCCCTTAATTTATCTGGTATAACAAATATCATTATACCAACACTGTGCTACCAGAGCCAAACATGGGCACTGACAAAAGAACAAGAAAGGAAAATTACCACATGCGAAATGAGATGCTTGAGGAAATCAGTAAATAAAACAAGAAGAGACCATATAAGAAATGAGGAAATTAGAAGAACAGTCGGAACAACACCTGCTATTAGATTTATTGAAAAACAGAGACTCAAATGGTTTGGCCACTTGGTCAGAATGAACCCGAATACACCAGTTGCAAGAGCGTACAACCTGAAAATGGAATCATCAAGAGGAAAGGGCAGACCAAGAAAAAGATGGGTTGATGGAGTTACAGACATCTTAAAACTCCACAATACCACACCATATCAAGCGACCGAACGTGCATTATCTCGGAAACAGATCATCAGTTAAACCTGCTACGCCTAGCGGCAAAAAAGCAGAGAAGGACAAAAGAAAAAAAAAGAAAAGAACAAATATCATTATAAGTCATCATCATCATATAGCTTGTCCTGAGCAGAACTTTGCAACCATAACCATCCGGAATGTCTCTCTCTAATTGGGCATTTGCATCCGTCATGCTCAGATCATCAGTTACATCCTGAATCTTATCTTATCCGTGGTCCACTTCTCCTCCTCTTTACCGGGATGCCTTATTCCGCAATAGTCGCCTCTAATCATTCGTAACTTTTTATATGACTAAAATACTTTGTTCTTGTTTTTATTTGTAGCATCAGCCAATTTTTTTAATAGAAAGTAATTTCTGGATAGATTTGTTTGTTCTCTTTTCAGTTCAAGATATACGGAGTACTCTTCTGTAACATCTTGAAAACCCCGTATATGCTTTTCTACTGCCTTGTTAAATGTTCATGTTTCACACACATATACGTTAGTTATCCCTGAGAATATGCATGCTCTTAATATTCTGATCTTTGTTTTCCTTTCATTTCCATTCCATATTATTTTAGTTAAGTTTTTGAAAGGCTATGTGTATAAACGAGGCTTATTATGACTGGGTGTATCGAGTATAGTGTTTGTTTATTGTAATATAAGTTTATTATTTAAAGTTGCTGATGTAGAGTGGATAACCAAGTGATATGCTTCATATACATATTAAGTTTATTATTTAAAGTTGCTGATGTAGAGTAGATAACCAAGTGACATGCTTCATACACATATTAAGGTTAGATAAATAATGCACATATTTCTTTCTTCTTCTTTAATCTAATCCAGTTTTGCCTCACAGCATCAGAATAAGAAGAGGTTTATAGAACGGGCTTTTATTTGCACTTCATAATGTTTTTCACCGCCTCAGGTATTTCTGTGGTTCACCCACTGTATCTTTGCTTCTTACCCACTGTATCGGAGTAATATTGCTTATTGTAGGGTTGTAGTCTGTTGGTAGTCTGAGTATATGACCGAGCCATTACACTTGTTGTTTCTTGATGAAGATCAGTACTGATGTTGTATAAACGTTTTTCCTGATGCATTCATTTTTAAACAAGTCTCTTCTTGATACTCCCAGTATTCTGCGTAGACACTTCATCTCTGTCCTCACTAGTTTTCTTCTTGATACTCCCAGTATTCTGCGTAGACACTTCATCTCTGTCGTGACTAGTTTTCTTCTTGATACTCCCAGCATTCTGCGTAGACACTTCATCTCTGTCGTGACTAGTTTTCTTCTATAGTTGAATGTCGATGTCCATGTTTGCGGAGTATATCTTCTCATTGATCTTCCTCTTCTCCTCTTTGCCGTATGTCTTCTTCTATGATGGTCTAGCGATAGCGGGGTATAGAGTATAGGTAAACCTCTTTCAAAGAGGATGTAATGCGCCTCCTTCCTTCCTCTAGTCTAAAGAACACTCCTTGATGGCAAGTTGGAGTACCAGTTTATTCCCGTCCCCCGCAGGGTAATGTGAAGTCATGGAAGCAGGTGACTGTTAAGGACGGGAGCAGTCGAAATAGTGTCGACCTCAAACCTCCCGACCATAGGCAGAGGATCTCTGTAATAGAGACAATGGCTACTGTGATTGACCACTATGGTCACTGGCAGGAAAGAAAGCAATGACAGATTACCTTCCAAGAAAATGTCTAGATAATCCTTACAGTTAATCACTATTCATATGAGGACTATCATCATAGTCCGGATATCATCATAGTACTCCGGACACGTCCATAGGTGCTCCGATCTCCGCAACAACAAATCCAGCAAAAAAACCAGAGGCCTAACATGCCAGTTCGATGTTGATTTATCAATCTCTTTGCATTCTTAGTTAGTCGTTCTTTTCAGGTTGCACCAATATTGACACCCATCTCTATCAATCTGGTCAGCGACTGGCATTCACAACCCTGAAACTCGAATCTCGGTTCGTTAAGAATGTCATTGCAGTTCCCTTTGATAAATTGGCTGGCATGGTTACAATTCGCTGTTATTGCTCTAACATGTAATAACAAAGTTCTGTAGTTTTACACAATACCAAAAACAATCACAATACACAGCAACGTTTCGACCAAAAAGGCCTTCATCAAGCAAACAGATACAACAAACCTGACGGAAAACTCAGAACACTACATATAGACTTTAACACTGTTATTGCTCTCTAATTTTGTGTTTTGTTAATAAGATAACTTATTGGTTGGATATGTAGGCAACTGGGGAGGGAGAGAGGGGGTTGTTTTGTTATCACTAACTAGTAAACTATTTAGTAAAGTGATCCGGCAAAGAATGGAGGTAGAATTAGATAACAAAGTTATGGAAGATTATTTATATTTAGGAAATGAAAATCATGCATTATTTCTCTTAACATTACGTCAAATTGTTGAACAAAGCAATGAATCATTAATCCTCTCCGCTCCTCGTGGAGCATAGGGCCTCAACAGTTGTTCGCCACTCTTCTCGATCTCTGGCTGTTCTCTTTATGGTCTTCCAGGTCAATTGAGCACTCTTCAGCTCCTCAATAAGATCTCGTCGCCAAGTCTGCCTAGAGCGTCCTCTTTTTCGTTTTCCCTGCGGGTTCCAGGGGAATGGAGGTAGAATTGGATAACAAAGTTATGGAAGATTATTTATATTTTAGGAAATGAAAATCATGCATAATTTCTCTTAACATTAAGTCAAATTGTTGAACAAAGCATTGAATAAAATCGTTTTATCTATATGGTGTTTGTTGACTTTGAAAATGTATTTGATATCCTGCATAGGGAATCTCTAAGGAAGATACTCCGTCAGAGTAATAGTTAGAGTAATTAAAGCATTATATGCAGACTTTCAGTGTCAAGTAGTTTGCAATAGCCATCTGTCAGAGTGCTTTAATATCAAAATAGTAGTTAGACAGGGATTTATTCTTTCGCCTTTCTTGTTAGGGACGGACTATCACCGTGATAGTCTCAAAACACTTCACGTTGGAGAAAACCCTTTAGTCTTGACCTAAACCGTGTATGGCACCATACACAAAGTGGGAGCCTAATTTGAACAGGGTTCAACGTTAGTCGTTCTTGTCAAAGATCAATTATATATCACAATAAGAATGATCAAATTGAAACTTTAGTTGTTCTTGTCGAAGATCAATTATATATCACAATAAGAATGATCAAATTGCAACGTTAGTCGTTCTTGTTCAAAATCAATTATATATCACAATAAGAATGATCAAATTGAAACTTTAGTTGTTCTTGTCACAGATCAATTATATATCACAATAAGAATGATCAAATTGCAACGTTAGTCGTTCTTGTTCAAAATCAATTATATATCACAATAAGAATGATCAAATTGCAACGTTAGTCGTTCTTGTTCAAAATCAATTATATATCACAATAAGAATGATCAAATTGAAACTTTAGTTGTTCTTGTCACAGATCAATTATATATCACAATAAGAATGATTAAATTGCAACGTTAATTGTTCTTGTCAAAGATTAATTATATATCACAATAAGAATGATTAAATTGACATCGAAGAACGAATGCTAAGAAAATAAAGAAAAGCAAGAAACCTCCAACAGCTCTAGATGTGTAGTGATATGCTTAGTGATGTTGAGACTTGGTCATGACTGCAGCACTCTTCCATTTCTAGTGCGGTTGGAACTCTAAAAAACATCACCTATTGGTCTCTGTGGGCATGTGATTATAGTCCAGAGAGCCACCTCCTGGGTGCTCTAGAACAACCACTCGTTGACCACTCTTTCTGATCTAAAACTACCTATAACATCGTACACAAGCTAGAGGCATTATAGAATAAATGTTTGTATAGAATCCTGAAAGTATTTGAATCTTGGCCCGATACAACAACAAATGAAGAGCCAAAACAAACTGTGCATCATTAGAGACTATCATTAAAAGGCGGAGACCGAGATAGTGCCATGTTTGTTCTTCTTTTCATTTCCTTCATCCCATTTCCATCTGTTGTTAGCACTGAACCAAGATATTCAAAACTGTTCACATTTTCTACTTTCTCTCCATTGATGTAGAAAATGGAAACAGTTTTGAATAGGATATAGATAGAAATCCCCATTAAAATAGGAGGTGAAATAGCTGAATGGTTCGAGATTCAAAAGGGGGTACGACAGGGATGTATTTTATCACCATACTTATTCAACATATATGCGGAGAACATCATAAGGAATGTAAAAGACGATGCCAACTATGTAAATTACGACCCTCTCACTATAGGCGGCAAATGCATACCAGAGCTTAGATACGCAGACGATACAGTATTATTATCCACCAGCAAAGAAGGTTTGGAAAACCCAATCATGATGACCAAGAAACATAGTGAAGACTAACATCTATATTTGAATACACAAAAACAAAAATCATGTCAACTGACAAAGCAAAAGGCTCACCTAACATCCAAGTAAACAATGAAGAACTCCAATGTGTAGAGAGCTACGAATATCTGGGCTCAATAATTAACAATAACGGTGACTGCTCCAAAGAGATCTCAAGAAGATTGGCAATAGCAATCAAGAAGTTAAAAACAATGAAGAACATGTGGAAAAGCACCAGCAAAATACTAAAATTAAAAATATTGAGAGCATGCATTTTCCCAGTGGCTACTTATGGTTGTGAAACATGGACTATTACAGAAAAATTAAGAACGAAAATCTAGTCCTTCGAAACTAAATGCCACAGAAAGATCCTACGAATACCATGGACAGAAAAAAAAAGAACACTGATGCCCTGAAAGAACTAAACGTTAAAGAGAATTGGCTGATAAACAACATACTATACAGAAAAATACATACTTTGGTCACATCAAGCGTCACGATGGCCTGGAAAGAACAATACTAGAGGGCAGGGTCCCAGGACGCAGAGGCAGACCAAGAAGAAGATGGCTACAAAATATTAAAGAAACCATGAACATGACCATCGACAAAGTGGGTGAACTGGCAAGAGACAGAGTGAATTTCAGATGTGCTGCAAAGAGAGCAACGTCCTATAAAGGATACGCACCTTGACGATGATAGATATAAATATAATGTATTCTAATGAAAAACTTGAAGTTGAAATCATCACTACATTACTTGAACATTTTACAGATAACTTTTGCCCTTTGACAAACTTCTGCATTTGTATTTTATGGGGTGGCTTCCCTTGCAGTGTTGGAATTCGCGCGTAGTCAGGGCACATAATATGGCACTGCTGACTAATTTTTTCGTGAAGGTTTGATTTTCTTACCATCAGTGTCCCTCGTCTTTGAGGCGAACTTTTCTCCTTGCTGCAACTATTCGTCGTCACTTAGTAGGTAAAATTTTATAGTTATTTTTGTTGTGTAGGTGCATTTCCCGTTCCTACACCCCCCCTTTTTTCATTAGATAGGTTTACGTTTCCACATGTAATCGTCCATTTGTAGTGTTCCTCGAAATTCGTCATTCTTGTTGTAATGTTTGCTTGATAAAGGCCTTTTTGGTCGAAACGTTGCTGTTTATCGTCACTGTTGATGTATTTTGTAAAACTGTAGTACTTTGTGTTTACGTGTTTAGCTACTTGTCATTTATATACCCAAGCAAAGATACAGGAAACATGTAGTCCAACCGTGTTCTGTGTCCAGATAGAAATCTTTTTGGTGACAAGTTGGCCACGAACCGCGTAATTAGCACTGCACGTGGTTACTAGCAAATCACGTTATCGACTTTGATATGGGGACCCATCATCTTCAGCATCGTCATAAACGCCATCGTTATCAGCATTCCTGTAATCATCACCATCATCATCAACATCATCATGATCGTATTCATCATCATCATCATATTTATCCCCACCATCATCATCATCATCATCATCACCATCATCGCCCGAGTGGTTACCGGGGCCCAAATTTAGGGTAAAAAGAATAGAACCACTGTTACCTGCCACGTATGACTAAATAGGTTTGGCTGAAATCGGATTCACGTGTCCTAAGCGTGTAGAAGTTTATGCGTTTAGACGCCTACCAAACCAATGTGCAACGTATACATGTTCTTGGCAAAGATCAAACATATCCCAAAGAGTGATTAAAATTGGTCGTAAAGAACGAACGCAAAGAAGAAGGTAGGTCACCATCGTATCATCATAATCACCATCATCATCATTATCATAGTCATCATCATCATCAACATCATCATCACCATCAGGGGAGGCTCGTCATTAAGGGCCAGTGGGGCCTGGCCCCACCAATAATCGAAAGGGGGAACTTCCCGGAATAGACAAATAATAGTAAATACTCCAAAACCATGATTTTTTTCGAAAATGTGTCTGGTCCCACCAAGAAAAATGACTACGAGCCGCCACTGATCACCATCATTATCATCATTATTACCAGGGGCTTCTGTGGCGTAGAGTTTATGTGCTCATATCTTGTGCCAAAGGTACCAGTTTCGCTCCCTAAAGGAGCCATCTTGTTTTTTTTCCAGAGATCCCTGATCTGCCCTTGCAAGTTTGTCAGACTTTTCATTTCCTGGTATGCCACAGTGTGACTACTGTAATCCACTGTAAGACTAATTCTGATTTCTTTGACAGCAAGCTGATTTTTTGTCTTATATCCTGGATGAGCTTGTCTTGATTGGGACATGAGATGGCCTGGATAACGTATCTTGAATCGCTATATATTGCAATCCTTTTTGCTGACACCCGCTGGTAGTTGAGATAGAGATGGACGATAAAACGTAGGTCACGTGTTCACGTTGAGCACGTAAAAGAATCCTTAGCAGCTCCAAATCGATAAGAGCAGTCGATAAAATCGATAAGAGCAGTCGATAAAATCGATAAGAGCAGTCGATAAAATCGATAAGAGCAGTCGATAAAATCGATAAGAGCAGTCGATAAAATCTATAAGAGCAGTCGATAAAATCGATAAGAGCAGGCCAAAATTCCTTAGAAAAAAAATTAAAAATAACATTCTTACAAAATATCTTCACCATCGTCTAAATTACATCGGAACACTCGCCGGTTCTGCTGATTTCGTGCTCTGCAGCTGAGATCTTCCTGTGTAAGAAAGAGATCGGAGCACACATGGTTACTCACCGAAGTACACTGATGATGGACCAGTCAATCAATCAATCAATCAATCAATCGACCGACCGATCGATCGATCAATCAATAATTCAATCAATAAATCAATCTACCGCTTCCACCTTTTGCATGGGCGACATTGTCATTGAATGCTCTAGCACTGGTGTTCTTTCTAACAAGACTGTATTCTTTCTCTCTTTGCCTTTTTACCTCGGATTGGGGCATAGGCCCTCAACCAACTCATGCCAAGTCTTCCTATCTCTAGCTATCTCCTGCAGCTCCCTCCAGCTCTTCTTTATATTGTTGATCTCCACCTCCAAATCTCGTCTCCATGTATTTCTCGGCCTCCCCTTCTTTCGCTGTCCTGCGGATTCCAGGCAAGGACCCTTCTTGTTATATTCCCCTCCGGTTTTCGCAAAGTGTGTCCTATCCAGCGCCAGCGTCTTTTTTAACCTGTTCGTTCACTGGAATCTGTCTTGTTCTCTCCATAAGTTCCTCACTGGTGACCCTATCATACCATCTTATTCCCTCTATTCTGCGCAGACACCAGTTGATGAATGTTTGCAATTTATGCGCTATTGTTTTAGTAGTTCTCCATGTTTCTGACCCATACAGTAGAACTGCTTTAACATTAGAGTTAAATATCCGAATTTTTGTTCTAGATTTGATTTCTTTGGACTTCCAAATGTTTTCCAGTGCAATGAAAGCTCCTCTTGCCTTCTGTATTCTGATTTTAACATCTCTATCTGTTCCACCCTCTTTGTCTACGTTGCTGCCCAAATATGTGTATGATTCTACCTCTTGAAGTGGGATTTCCCCAGGGAGATCGAGTTGTCGTTTGCTTAGTTAATTCTCAATATCTTTGTCTTTCCCATATGAATGTTCAGCCCTAGTTGCTGGGACATTTGATTCAATGTGTTTAGCTTATCCTGCATCTGATTTCGTGTATGTGACAGAAGGGCTATATCATCAGCGAAGTCCAGATCATCTAGTTGCTCCGTCAGAGTCCATTGGATTCAATTACTGGTGTTAGTGTGGTCTTCATAATCCAGTCTATTGTCAGTAAGAATAACAAAGGTGATAGAAGACATCCCTGACGCACTCCTGTTTCTATTCCAAAAGTGTCTGTTAGTTTACCTTCATGAAGAACTCTACATTTCATATCTGTATATGTTGCTTTTATTAGGTTAATAATTTTCTGTGGGATTCCATAATGCCTCATTAATTTCCAAAGGGTTTCCCTATCAATACTGTCAAAAGCCTTCTTATAATTCACAAATCCAATATAAAGTGGGGTTTTTCCATTCAATACTTTGCTCTATTATTATACGTAATGTGGCTATCTGGTCAGCACAGGATCCATTTGGTCGGAAGCCTGCCTGTTCAGCTTTATATCGATGGCATCTCTTAGTCTCTCCAGGATGACTCTGCTTAGTATTTTCCCAGGTACTGACAACAGCATTATTCCCTATAGTTTTCACACTTCTGAAGATCCCCTTTCTTTGGTAGTTTCACCATGTATCCTTCTCTCCAGTTTGCTGGTATTTCTTCGGTCTCCCAGATTCGGTCTAAATAATTTATACAGTATTTCTGGGGATGTGTTTATGTTGGCTTTAACCACCTCCGCTGGAATACCATCTGGACCGGCCGCTTTCCCATCTTTTAAAAGTTTAATGGCTTTACTAATCTCATCCTTGGATGGTTTTTCACAGTTGATGTCCAAATCAATTTCTGCCGGTTGGATATCTGGGGGTTTGTAGGTGCTGGTCTGTTCAGGAGTTCCTTGAATCCATCTTTCCATTTGGTCTCTAACATTTGTGATAGTTTCCCTACTACTATTTTTGATCAAACCATTTGATGGACTGTATTTTCCTGCTAGCTATCTAGTGATGTTGAAAGATCTCAAAGGTTTTTTTTCCTCCTTTTTCCTCTTTCTCTTGCTGATCTTTACGTATTTCTTTTATCTCATTTGTTTCTTCCTTTCTTTCTACTTTTTTATTTTTCCGGGGTAGGGTTTTGGATTCAGTTTTCTTTTTTAAATCTGTTTTCCCTTTTTTTCCTTTCTTCTTTTTCCCTTAAATTTCTGGGTTATCCATCCCTTATGATTCCCCCCTTCTTTCCTAATCCCTTGGGCATTTTCATTCAAATATTTTATCTTCTGCCAGCATTCTTCCCCTCACCTCATTTCTAATTCCCCAAAAACCCCCTTTTTAGAGACTTGCCCTGAACTGTTCCTTTGTTTCTTGACTTCGGGGACCCCACATTTATTGGTGTCTATGTTCGGTAATGTACCCTTAAAAAGCTTCAGTTTAATTTTACTTATCAGCAAATGGGTCAATCTATATCTTCCCCTTGAACCTTTCTTGTAGAGATGACCTGAATTTTTGTTTATCATTTAGTAAATTTGATTTTCTTTTTGGATCTAGTGACCCCGGGTTTTTTATTATTTTTTATTGGAAAAACTTCCCATAACTATTGTTATCCCCAAAAAATGTGAATTTTTCCCCTTTTTCGTTCATTATCCTAGTCGTTTTTTCCCTGATCTCCTGTTATGTTGCCCAAACCTATTTTGGTTGGTCAATCAATTTTTGTTTCCCCATTTCCCCAAATTACCTATATTTTTGGGGTTTTTAAAAATTCCTCTTTTTTTTTCCCCTCTTTATCTTGGGGGTCAAACAGGGGTAACAAGTTTTTTTTTTGGTTTTTAAAAATTTCTGTTATCCTGGACTCTTTAAATTTTTTAGTGTTCTCCCTTCTTTGATGTTAAACCCTCTTCATATAAAGGATTTTTTTCCCATATGGGAGCAGCATCTTTCCCTGTTTTTTGCGTTGTTTGTTCCCACCCTATTTTCCATAACCCCAGTAAAACCCAAATTTCATCCCCCTTTAAAACCTTTTTTTTCCCCATTTCCATCCCTTCAACATTCCAGTTTCTGGGTTTTTCCTGGGTAAAAGGAAGATAATCTGCGGTGCAACTCCTTGAAATTTTCTCTGCCCCCTTTATACCTCTTCTAAAAGCCCTTTCCTCTTGGTTGGCCGTTTTATTTTTTTTTTTATTGACTTGTTCGGTTGGTTGGTTTTTGGGCAAAAATTTTTTTGCAGGGGTAACCCTGGCCCCCCACCTAGTCGCTTTTCAATGCCTTGAGTCCATGCCCCCTTTTTGCTCCCCTTGCAGCCCCGGGCCCAAACAGGGCAGACTGTATTACCCTAGTTTTTAAAATCTTATCTTAACCCCTTCCCCCTCCTGAGCCGATATTTGGGCCCCCAATACAAGATGACACAACCCATTTTCTATAATTCAGTATTTTTTTCAATATTTTTAAAAAAAATCCGAAAGAAAGGGTTAAGGCCGGGCTCTTTCATTTATTCTCATTTTCATATCCCCTCTATGATCTTTGTCACTTGAATTTTAATTCAAATTTGTTAATTTTGTACGGCTTGTCACTTTTGTAGTTTAAGTCATCATTTTGGATGTAAAGGGGAAGGAGTTTAGAACACATTGTGACAAAAAAAAATCGGGGGAAGCGAACAGGAAGACAAAAGAAAATTTTGGATAGTCTGACTTCATGGAACGAAGAGCGTTAACATCTGAGATGATAAAAACCCAGAACAGATTTGAACCCATGATCGCCCCCCACCCATGGTCCTGATGATGATATTTCCCTTCTAATTACATCAGCTTCGATACACGATTGGATCGATTTTTGTTCATTACTGGACTAATTTAAATTTTATGCTTTGTTTCTTTAATAATTGTAATAGTTACATTTTTAAAAAAACACATTTCTTCATCACTGGGATCTGTATGGTTGAAGGATGGGAACATCAAAATGTCCGTTTTTTGTGCTAAGAATGTCTTCCCCCTTTCAACTGTCAACGGGCACATTTCAAAACTTCTTCTCCTGTCACTTAAACGGGCACGGTCTTCAACAAACTTCTTCCCCTGTCAACTGTCAGGGCAGATCTTAAAAACCTTCCCTGTAAACTGTCGGGCCGGTTTCAAAAAATTTTTCCTTTCTTCCTCTCTCTTGCCACCCCATCAATTTTCCATTCTTGTCTATCCTTTTAATTCAGTCTCACTTTCTTCCCCAGTTATTTCTATGCCTTCCCTCCTTTTTTCCCTGCTTTCCCAAAAACAGTGCCTTTTCAATTCCGTCAGTCCTCTCAATGTTTTCATCCACCCCAACTCTCTTCCTTAGCTCTTTTTCCCCTGGTATCTGCTTAGTTCTTTCTCTGAGTTCCTCGTTCAAAAATCTTATCATCCCATTCGCCCCTCTATACTACGTAACATCCATTTATGGGGGTCTGTATTTTTCCCATGATTTTTTTTGTTGTCCTCTGTTTCGTGTCATACACACCCCTGACCATTTTAATTGAAGGTTGATAATGCATTACAACCTTCGTCAAATAACCATGGGGCTCTGCAATGTGCAGGCTCGTTGGTGTTTTATATGATCGACAGGACTGGGATGGGCTCTAGAATGATTTCTTTCCCACTGGGGGTTCCCCCCTTTGGCCCCTCGCTGTCAAAAATGACACACCCCTACACACCCCTACGGTAAAATCACGAACTCCGTATCTAACAATTCTGTGACCTAAGTGAAAAAATCACTTGACTTGGTTGTTTGAACCTCAACCTTCTGCGCATTAAACATCTTCCACTTAAATGACACCTGGTGGGAAAGGACGCGTAATAAATCCTGCACCACTGACACCAAATTAACCCTTGTCATAAATTTTTATTCAAACCCTTAAAAATCAATAATAAGCAAATATCCAAAAAATCATTATTTACCCATGGATTCTCAAAATGTGAATTAATAGTGACCCTATCAATTTTCTTTTAATAAAGAAAAAATCTTTTTTTAATTTTTGAAAAAAACAAAATTTTAAAAAAAAATAACTTAAAATAAAATTAAAATATCACAAACTAAAAACAAATTCAGAAAAATTGAAAAAGATATACATCTATGTGACCACTGCTTCGATAAGTGAAAAAAAAAATTTTGTGTTTTGCTTAAAACATTTTTAATTTTTAAAAAATTTCTCTTACAATGTAATTATTTTGGTAAGATTAGAAATTAGCTGAATCACGGACAGCATATAAATAGCAGAACTTCTTCAAGAGGACCCCAATTTTGGTAGGACTTCATAAACCCGTGGTTTCAATAGGCCAGGATTGAAAAGTATTCTCTTTGGACTTCTTCTTTTGAAAGGTTTGGGGTTATGCTCATGTCTCGGTTTGTCTGTATCTCCTGGTCCTGCTACCTGCTCCCTCCTACCTCCTACCTCCCTCCTACCTCCTACCTAACCTATACTATCTTACCCTATCTGAACATCTTAACATCTATAATTTATCTTATCTATCTACCCATTTATATATCTATCCGAAAATCTTTCTTTTTATCTATATATCCGTTTATATATCTATCTTTTTTATTTATCCTTCTATCGTCTATCTATCCATCTTGTCTATCTTATCTTTACCTCTATTATCACAATTTTATCTGTTTATCTTTTTATCTGCTTTCCCTCTATCCCCTGTTTTTTGTCATTCTTTCTTTTTTTCTTCTCTGTTTTTATGTTTTTATTTTTTTTTTTGTCTCTCTGTTTGTCTTATCTCAAATTTTTTAAAAATACAAATATTCTGTTTTTCTGTCTTTATCCATCGACTTTTTCTAAAAAACTATCATCAATTATCATTATCCATTTCATCTATTTTCTGTCTTCTTTTGAATATATATCATACATTTGTTCATCTTCAGCTGTCCTTATCTCTACGCTTCTGTCAAACTGCCCATTTATCTCAGGGACAACGCCCGGGGATTTGAGCTGGCACCTCCCCCAAATCTCCTCCCCCCCGGGTGACCCTGGTCAGACAACAGCCCCGGTCTGACTGGAAGGGATCGGGGGAACTACAAAGGGGTGTAATGCAACCCAAAAAAAGCAATGCGGTCCCAAATTTTATGAAAAAATCCCGCATCTCCCCGATGTCCGTGAATAGTTCCCCAAAATAGCTGTTTAAAAAAAGAAACAATGTTGCCCAAATACTCAAACAAAGAAACAATGGCAAAACGAAACGTGAAACAATAGTTGCCCAAAAAAAACAAAAAAACAATAGTTGCCCAAATAGCTGCGAAACAAAAAAACAATGGTTGCCCAAATGCTGCTGAAACAAAAAAATGTTAGCTGGGGGAAAAATCACAAAAACGATGCGTAACGATCTAAAGTCTCGGCAAGTGTCTCAAAACGCTGAACCAATTTCGACACGGGGGAAGTTTGGGGTGACCCCTAAAAAGGCTTCAAGATACATTTACGGGAAAAGGTTGGCCGGAATTCTAAAGTTCTTTTTATGAAACAAAAACTGTCCTCCTGGAAAAAAACTAACACCCCCGGAAGGCTGGGTGAATGATCCCAAAACGGGGCCCTCAGGGGAAAACCCGGGGCGTCTGTTGTTTTCCTTTTTTCCCGGAAAATAAAACCCCCCCAGTTTGGCCCCCGGTAATCCTCATGCCCAAATTCGGGTCTTTTTTCGGTAGCTTCCCCGGCCTCTTCTTATCGCCTCTTAAGACAAACCCTTTTGGTTGGGTATTACTAATCTTTTCTCCATTTTCGGGCCCCCAACCCCACGGGGGGGTATCACAATTAAATTCAATGCTAAACAATATCAGTATTTTAATCGATCGAGGATACAAAAACGTAGCACTCTTCAAAATAACCACATGCCGTGTAAATTTAGAGGTTCCCCCCTCCCCCAACAAAATTTTGGTGTGCCCGGTACCCAAATTTGACTCATGTTTTTTTATCCTTTTCTTGGGGTCTAAATTACAAATACCTCGGGAAATGGGAAAACTAACCCAAATGACGAAACATGAATAAAAAGGAAAAAAAGTCTTCAGCAAAAAAACAGAACATCCTAAGGCCTTCAACTATTTTGAAATTTATGAAAAAAAAAAAAAAAAAGTAATTTTTTTTCCTTAAAAAATAACAATGGGTCGTAATAATAATGCATATCCTTTGGACGTACCCTAAAAAATTTTTTTGGCCCCCCCACTTTCATGTTTCCATTGATTTCTGAACGGAAATCTTTTTTTCGTTCGTAAAAATCCCAAAAATAATTTGCCAAACCCCTGCGGAATTTGAACCCGGAAGATTGGATTGTTTGGGGGCTCCTGCCGCTTGCTACAGACGTTCTAGGGTAAAAAGCGTTAACTATATTCTATCAAATTTTATATAAGTGACTCATATCCCATTCCCCGAATGTCGGATATTATTCCGAATGAACTGGCTGGCCTATGTTTACAGTGGTCATTGTTTAATTAACTGGTGATGACTTTTTATGTTTTTTCAAAAGAATGTAACAATAATGGGGGATGTCTCGCTTTTTGACACCTCTGATGCAATATCATTCCTGTTGAGAGAATGACCCAAGACCAGTTGAATTACGGCAGACCTTGTTGTACATCGTTAAGTGGACGAAACAAAAATCAATAGGCTGTTTTAAACAACCCCCCCTGGAAGAACAGGGCTCACGGACGAAACTTTCCTGTTGCTTGGAAAAAGCTCTGTGCCTGCAGATCTGTGGATCCCCCACCCCCTCCCCCTTCAATCCAATTTCCCAACAACTGCACCCGAGACTGCTATTGTTTAGTGAAGGGGTTATCGTCTATAGGATTGCCACCCTCCATTTAACCTTCCCAAAGGGCTGCAGCCAACCTGGGGGCCCTCCCTCCCTTTCCAATTTCTTATGACAACTCCGCTTACACTTAACCCTTTTCTCATCCTTGTCCAAAAAACAAACTACCCATATGCTGTCCTGACCCCAGAGTTACCAAAATTCACCAATCCACAAAAATTCCAGTCCTTTGACCCCTAAACTTGCCCTTCTTGGAGTTATAGTAAAAATAACAACAATCTTTTTTCTAATATAACTAAACATTTTTGTTTTTCCATCTTATAGTTGTAACTACAAACAAGTTATACAACACCCCAATACAACAACAGACCCCTCCTAAAATTCTAATTTAGTGAATGAAATTTTTTAAATTTCTTAAAAATTAAAAGAGTAAAACAAAATACTTCGTAAAAATATTATCATATAAAGTTTCGTAAAATAGCCAATTTAAATTTTAATTGTGTTGAATCAAAAAGTTTATTTAAAACATCAATTATTTTATGGAATAACCCTCTAAATTTCTTTTTTAACCACAGCTTGAAGTGATATTTAAAACTAAGAAAAATATATGACAAGTTTGTTAGTTGTTTGTCTTGTTTATAAACAGTTTGTCAATTTTTTTGTTTTTATATTTTTTTTTTTTCTTTGAAAAGTCTGGATTGGATTGAGGCGGCTCCAGCGGGAATGGATTGAAAAGGGAGCTGCATGCGGGGGACCTGTTTTAATCCCCGGGAAATAAAGATCTTTTTCTGTTTTGGACATAAAAAAAATCCAAACTAAAAATTTGCGGGGACACAACCATGGGTCTTTTAATTCCCCAGGTTCTCGTCATCCTGTCCTAAACGCCACAAAAAAACTTACTCAGGGGTAACAACAGTAACAACCAAACGTACGCAAACCCTGGACTGATTCATGGGCGTCTTTTTTAAGGGCCCAAAAAGAAAAATTAAAAAATATTTAGTTAAGATTTTCTTGTGAAAAAAAAAGTTCAATTCAAAGCTCTTTTGTCGTGGCTCAAAAGGCAAAGGGGAAATTTTAACACTGCATCTACAAGACATGTTGAACGACTGAGGTGGGGGTCTGGGAAACTCCTTAAAAACAAATCGTCTTTAGCAGGGCAATTGCTAAAAATAAAACCCAGGGGCAGTGAGCTGGCATATCAAACCCCCCTCCCCCCTCCTCGTGGTGACAATGGAACCATGGGGTCCCGTCTAAATGGGGGGGGATCGGGGGGAACTACAGGTATAGGATGGCAAGCACAGTCCCTTATACGGGGGAAAAATTCAAATGAAACCATCTCTTTACCGATGTCTGCAAAAAGGGGTACTCTCTCCTATAAATAATAATAATTCCTCTGCCGTTTACGTTACCAGGGCCCAAGTAAATTTTTCCATACCGCTCTATCCTGGGCAACTCCCAATCTAATCCCCGGGAAAATGAGACCGATATTTCTTGCATATCTCAGCAAAATTAACTCTCTCCTACACTATGGAAGAAGGGAAAAATCATATTTTCTGGGGTTTAACAAACAAATCAACTCGTCGCTGAAGTCGGATTCTCCTATTTTTTGGGGGGCCACGCAACCCAAAAAATCGCTCTTAAAAACTCAGATCACTAAAAACACAAAAGTGGTTTAACAAGTGCGATATGGGCGCTCGAAGAAGAAGAAGAGTGACAAAATTGTTTTATCAAAAAAAAATTTCACGAAAGGAACCACCCCCTACCTTACCTTTAAAGTATGGGGGACCATGGGGGAAACTTTATCATTAAATAGGCGGGGGCCTCTGTCCGTTAATGTCGTTCCCCTTTTCTTTCCAGAAGGGCCCCAAAGAATCAGCAAAGCAACTAGGGAATCCTGATCTTGGTAGATTTGAAAATGAAGGGTGGTGACCCGATATAAGTCTAACGTTCTCTAGTTACCCCGTCCATCCCAATTACTGGGTTCAAGGCCCACTTTGGCACTCAAGGGCTATTCTCCGATACACCGCTTTTCGCCCAAGGGCTATTACTCCGATACGTGACAGGCAACCCAAGGGAATATTCTCCCATACAGTGAATACGCAAAGTCCATCCCAAAAGGTAAACCTCAGAAATAACAGCGGGGGTTATTATGACTAAAGAAAATATTTATGACTTATAACGAGACTAATTATAAAAATAGAACGGGGGAAAAGGAAAAGGAACAGAAGAGAACAAAGAGTGAACAGTGAAGTTAGAAATTTTTTTTCTTCTTGTTTTTCCCCAATATATTCAACACTTTTCATATTTTTTATTTTCTTTGCGTTGATAAAAATCGTATTCTTCTTGTTTTTTTATTTGTTGATTGATTAATTTGGGGCTATCATCATTGCACTTCGGGGATAAACCCTATGGCTCCATTTTTTATTTCATATTTTTTCTTGCGGCAGTGCAAAAACTCCTACCCGACGAGGTCCCAGGTGTAATTTTGAAGTTGGTGAAGACATTTGTTGGAATTTTTTTCAATTTCTTGTGAATTTTTCTCAGCAAACTATCCCCGCCTCTCTTCTCAATTTTGAAGTTCAAAACTTCTTGGACCGGGAAAATGGGACCTATGTTTTATCTCCCCTTTCCCTGGACTTGAAACTCGATCGGGATCTCCTACACGGAAACGGGGGTCTCCCACACGATTAGGGGTCTCTTAAAAATTTTCGATGGCCCCGTGGGGGCGAACCGTGTCCTTTTAAAAGGGGGCGACTTTGCCTCTACGCCAAAGACTCATTGTTTATGAAACTTTACTATCTTTATTATAAACTTTCCTTCAATCTTAGACTTAGTAATCTATCCGGGGGAGAAAAAAGGGACAGAGACAGACGGCAGAGAGACAAAAAGACAGAGAGGCAGAAGAGACGGAGACGACCAGGGGAGGCAGAGAGCAGAGAGAGAAGAGAGAGACATTATCTACGTGGGGGAGACAGAAAACAGAAGAGAGGGAAAGGGGAGACTTAATTATCTATTTTGGTTATTTATTTCAATATTTACTTTTTGTGTCGTGTGCGTCTTTACAGCATTTGATCTAAAGTCATCCCTTTCTTTTGATGTTCCATTTGTTCCCGGCTGATGTCAAACTACTATCTCTTATTGTGTTTGATTGCATTGTTTGAGGACAAGCGTAAAACATATCAACAAAAAATCTCCAAAAAAATGGAGGTTGAGGGTCTCTTGGAAAAAAGTCAATGATACAGACAGGGCTATTTACATCGATGGTTCAGTCATTCTCCAAAACCTTGCGTGGGCTTTTTTAACACGCTCGGGAAAAAAAAAAATAAAGAGGCCAGTGGGGAAATCGCACAACCCTGTTTGACAATGGGGTAAGTGCTTCGGGGCAGTGACGTTTTACATCTTTGTTTGTCATGTTTTTTTCTCAGTGACTCCAGGAATGGTGGGGGAAACTGGGTGGAGGGACTGGTACAGATAATGATAAGATAAATCCCCTTTTTTTCCCGGGGACCAAGTTAGGCCTAAAAATTGATAGATTGGCTGGTTTTACAATATCAAAAAAAAATGACATTCTTAACGCATTGAAAAATCTTTCCGACGGAGTAGTTTCAGGGTTTGGGGTCCCGTCGCTGATCAGATTGGGGAGATGGTTGTCGTTTTGGGAAAAGACACACCAAATTAAAAAAGTTATAGAAAATCGAAACCCCTGGAACTCTGACTTTGTTGGACATGTCCCGGTGCTTATATCTCCTCTGATAACTGATAACACAACGAAGCTTTTTCTTAGGTATTGTCTAAAAGGACAGCTGAATAAACTGGAAATGAAAGTACCCACAAACGTCTCTGCTGTTAATAAAATATTTGATGTATTTCCTGAGAATGGAAAGTAAATGAAGATATCTTTTTGCAATTTATTGTTTAACAATGACTTACATTTCTTTGGCAACTTCCGAAGAAATCATTCAGATTTGGTTTTCAAACTATTTAGAAATGGGAAATAACTACTAAACGTGTTTGATACTACACTTATTATAGATTGCATCCCTTTGGAGAATCTGCTCTATTTTTTATGATTTATAAACGCTATTGTGTATTTATATTCTCTTTCTGTACTTTTAATTCTCTCTCTCTTTCTCTCTCTCTCTCTCTCTTTCTTTCATCTATGCCTCTTTCTCTCTAACTTGCAGTACCCTTGGCGTTTTATGGCATCAACAAATGCTAGCAATTCTTCTCTGTTCTTGGCAGTTTGTTTTGTGTTCTAGCTATGATTCATTTCTTTCAGTTCTTTCTCTACTGTTCTCCTCCTTGTCGTTTTATGTCCTCCACGTTTTCGTTTACCCACTAGTGTCCATCTCAGTGCAGTATTTGTGACATAGTTATTTTCCATGCGAATCATATGTCCGATTCATTTCCATCGTATCTATTGGATACTGGTCTTAACATTCTTTTATCACCTGTATGTTGCCGGGGCTCGCAAGAGGAGCAAAGAATAGTAACACTGTGACCTACAAGACATGTCGTAAGAGGTAACTGAGGTAACACTGTGACCTACAAGACATGTCGTAAGAGGTAACTGAGGTAACACTGTGACCTACAAGACATGTCGTAAGAGGTAACTGAGGTAACACTGTGACCTACAAGACATGTCGTAAGAGGTAACTGAGGTAACACTGTGACCTACAAAAGCATGCCGTAAGAGGTAACTGAGATGAGGGACTAGAAAAGCTATCAAATTTTTTCGTGAAGGTTTGATTTTCTTACCATCAGTGTCCCTCGTCTTTGAGGCGAACTTTTCTCCTAATTACGAGGTACTTGTCATTTATATACCAAGCAAGATACAGGAAACCTGTAGTCCAACCGTGTTCTGTGTCCAGATAGAAATCTTTTTGGTGACAAGTTGGCCACGAACCGCGTAATTAGCACTGCACGTGGTTACTAGCAAATCACGTTATCGACTTTGATATGGGGACCCATCATCTTCAGCATCGTCATAAACGCCATCATTATCAGCATTCCTGTAATCATCACCATCATCATCAACATCATCATGATCGTATTCATCATCATCATCATATTCATCCCCACCATCATCATCATCATCATCATCACCATCATCGCCCGAGTGGTTACCGGGGCCCAAATTTAGGGTAAAAAGAATAGAACCACTGTTACCTGCCACGTATGACTAAATAGGTTTGGCTGAAATCGGATGCACGTGTCCTAAGCGTGTAGAAGTTTATGCGTTTAGACGCCTACCAAACCAATGTGCAACGTATACATGTTCTTGGCAAAGATCAAACATATCCCAAAGAGTGATTAAAATTGGTCGTAAAGAACGAACGCAAAGAAGAAGGTAGGTCACCATCGTATCATCATAATCACCATCATCATCATTATCATAGTCATCATCATCATCAACATCATCATCACCATCAGGGGCGGCTCGTCATTAAGGGCCAGTGGGGCCTGGCCCACCAATAATCGAAAGGAGGGAACTTCCCGGAATAGACAAATAATAGTAAATACTCCAAAAACCATGATTTTTTCGAAAATGTGTCTGGTCCCACCAAGAAAAATGACTACGAGCCGCCACTGATCACCATCATTATCATCATTATTACCAGGGGCTTCTGTGCTAGAGTTTATGTGCTCATATCTTGTGCCAAAGGTACCAGTTTCGCTCCCTAAAGGTGCCATCTTGTTTTTTTTCCAGAGATCCCTGATCTGCCCTTGCAAGTTTGTCAGACTTTTCATTTCCTGGTATGCCACAGTGTGACTACTGTAATCCACTGTAAGACTAATTCTGATTTCTTTGACAGCAAGCTGATTTTTTGTCTTATATCCTGGATGAGCTTGTCTTGATTGGGACATGAGATGACCTGGATAACGTATCTTGAATCGCTATATATTGCAATCCTTTTTTCTGACACCCGCTGGTAGTTGAGATAGAGATGGACGATAAAACGTAGGTCACGTGTTCACGTTGAGCACGTAAAAGAATCCTTAGCAACTCCAAATCGATAAGAGCAGTCGATAAAATCGATAAGAGCAGTCGATAAAATCGATAAGAGCAGTCGATAAAATCTATAAGAGCAGTCGATAAAATCGATAAGAGCAGTCGATAAAATCAATAAGAGCAGGCCAAAATTCCTTAGAAAAAAAATTAAAAATAACATTCTTACAAAATATCTTCACCATCGTCTAAATTACATCGGAACACTCGCCGGTTCTGCTGATTTCGTGCTCTGCAGCTGAGATCTTCCTGTGTAAGAAAGAGATCGGAGCACACATGGTTACTCACCGAAGTACACTGATGATGGACCAGTCAATCAATCAATCAATCAATCAATCAATCAATCAATCGACCGACCGATCGATCGATCAATCAATAATTCAATCAATAAATCAATCTACCGCTTCCACCTTTTGCATGGGCGACATTGTCATTGAATGCTCTAGCACTGGTGTTCTTTCTAACAAGACTGTATTCTTTCTCTCTTTGCCTTTTTACCCGGATTGGGGCATAGGCCCTCAACCAACTCATGCCAAGTCTTCCTATCTCTAGCTATCTCCTGCAGCTCTCTCCAGCTCTTCTTTATATTGTTGATCTCCACCTCCAAATCTCGTCTCCATGTATTTCTCGGCATCTCCTTCTTTCGCTGTCCCTGCGGGTTCCAGGCAAGGACCCTTCTTGTTATATTTTCCTCCGGTTTTCGCAAAGTGTGTCCTATCCAGCGCCAGCGTCTTTTTTAACCTGTTCGTTCACTGGAATCTGTCTTGTTCTCTCCATAAGTTCCTCACTGGTGACCCTATCATACCATCTTATTCCCTCTATTCTGCGAGTTGATGAATGTTTGCAATTTATGCGCTATTGTTTTAGTAGTTCTCCATGTTTCTGACCCATACAGTAGAACTGCTTTAACATTAGAGTTAAATATCCGAAGTTTTGTTCTAGATTTGATTTCTTTGGACTTCCAAATGTTTCCCAGTGCAATGAAAGCTCATCTTGCCTTCTGTATTCTGATTTTAACATCTCTATCTGTTCCACCCTCTTTGTCTACGTTGCTGCCCAAATATGTGTATGATTCTACCTCTTGAAGTGGGATTTCCCCAGGGAGATCGAGTTGTCGTTTGCTTAGTTAATTCTCAATATCTTTGTCTTTCCCATATGAATGTTCAGCCCTAGTTGCTGGGACATTTGATTCAATGTGTTCAGCTTATCCTGCATCTGATTTCGTGTATGTGACAGAAGGGCTATATCATCAGCGACGTCCAGATCATCTAGTTGCTCCGTCAGAGTCCATTGGATTCAATTACTGGTGTTAGTTAGTGTGGTCTTCATAATCCAGTCTATTGTCAGTAAGAATAACAAGGTGATAGAAGACATCCCTGACGCACTCCTGTTTCTATTCCAAAAGTGTCTGTTAGTTTACCTTCATGAAGAACTCTACATTTCATATCTGTATATGTTGCTTTTATTAGGTTAATAATTTTCTGTGGGATTCCATAATGCCTCATTAATTTCCAAAGGGTTCCCTATCAATACTGTCAAAAGCCTTCTTATAATTCACAAATCCAATATAAAGTGGGGTTTTTCCATTCAATACTTTGCTCTATTATTATACGTAATGTGGCTATCTGGTCAGCACAGGATCCATTTGGTCGGAAGCCTGCCTGTTCATCTCTTAGCTTTATATCGATGGCATCTCTTAGTCTCTCCAGGATGACTCTGCTTAGTATTTTCCCAGGTACTGACAACAGCATTATTCCCCTATAGTTTTCACACTTCTGAAGATCCCCTTTCTTTGGTAGTTTCACCATGTATCCTTCTCTCCAGTTTGCTGGTATTTCTTCGGTCTCCCAGATTCTGCTAAATAATTTATACAGTATTTCTGGGGATGTGTTTATGTTGGCTTTAACCACCTCCGCTGGAATACCATCTGGACCGGCCACTTTCCCATCTTTTAAAAGTTTAATGGCTTTACTAATCTCATCCTTGGATGGTTTTTCACAGTTGATGTCCAAGTCAATTTCTGCCGGTTGGATATCTGGGGGTTTGTAGGTGCTGGTCTGTTCAGGAGTTCCTTGAATCCATCTTTCCATTTGGTCTCTAACATTTGTGATAGTTTCCCTACTACTATTTTTGATCAAACGATTTGATGGACTGTATTTTCCTGCTAGCTATCTAGTGATGTTGTAAAGATCCCTAAGGTTTCCTTTTCCTGCAGCTATCTCTGCTTCTCTTGCTAGATCTTCTACGTATTGTCTTTTATCTAACTTTATTTGTTTCTTCACTTTCTTGCTAGCTTCTGTGTACTTCTCCTGGGCTATGGTTTTGGCAGTTCTAGTTTTGCTATTATTTAAATCTGCTTTTCTCTTTTTCCTTTCTTCTATTTCCTTGAGAGTTTCTGGAGTTATCCATGCCTTATGATTCCGCTCCTTCTTTCCTAATACCTCTGTGCATGTTTCATTCCAAATATTTTTGGCTTGCTGCCAGCATTCTTCCGCACTCACCTCATCTTCTAATTGCCGCAACACCTCATACTTATTAGAGACTGTGACCGTGAACTGTTCTTTTGTTTCTTGACTTCTGAGGTATCCTACATTATATTGGTGTCTATGTTCATGGGATGTTATGTATCGCATTAGCTTCAGTTTAATTTTACATATCAGCAAATGGTGATCCGAATCTACATCTGCCCCCTTAAAACCCTTACATATTGTAGAGATGACCTGAATTTCTTGTTTATGCATATGTGGTCAATTTGATTTTCTGTTCTGTGATCTAGTGATACCCAGGTTGCTTTATGTATTCTTTTATGTGGAAAGACACTTCCACCTATGACGTATTGATTCGCTGCACAGAAATTAGTGAATAGTTCTCCATTTTCGTTCATTATCCCTAGTCCGTGTTTCCCATGATCTCCTCGTAGCCTATGTTGTCCGAACCTATTTTGGCATTGAGGTCACCCATCAGAATTTTGATGTTCCCATTTCTCTGATTACCTATAGTATTTTGAAGTTTTATGTAAAATTCCTCTTTACTTTTTCCTCTTTATCATTGGTAGGTGCATAACACTGGGTCACATTCAAGAATACTTTCTTTTGGTGGTTCTGAATGTTGCTCTGATTATCCTAGGACTCACTGCTTCCCATTTTATTGGTGCATTCTCCGCTTCTTTAGATAGCATTAAAGCCACTCCTTCACTATGGGGGCATTTTCTTCCATATGGCCTGAGAACAGCATTGTTTCTCCTGTGTTTAGACGTTGTTTGCCTGCACCATTCCACCTAGTTTCACTAATCCCAAGATGCCAATCCCGTGAAATTTCATCTCATTTACAACCTGTGCTGTCTTTCCCATTTCATACATACTTCTAACATTCCAGGTGCCAATTCTGGAGCTTTTCCTAGGTGAAAGGAAGATAATCTGCAGTGCAGACTCCTTGCAGCTTTCTCTGCATCGCTTCATACCTCTTCTAGAAGAGCTTCCTTTCCTCTTGGTTGGCACAGTTTTTATTTTATTTTTATGTGACTTGTTCATGGTTGGTTGGATTTTGTGGCTAAAATTTTCTACTGGATAGGGTAGCCAGCCCTACGCCAAACCCCACCTTTGTCGACTCTTACGACATGCCTTGTAGGTCGCAGTGCCGGTACTCTTTGCTCCCCTTGCGAGCCCCGGCAACACACGGGCGAAGACTGTATTAGCCTAGTGTTTTAAAATCTTATCTTAACCCCTTCACCCTCCTGAGCCGATATATTGGCTCACAATATATTACAAGATGACACAAAGCCAGTTTACTGACTAATTCAGTACTTATTGCAATATGTTGGCTAAAAAAATGCCGAATGAAAGGGTTAAGGCCGGGCTCGGTTTCAAGTTTATTCTGCACTTTTCATATCTCCTCTATGATCTTTGTCACTTGATATTTATAATTACAAATTTGTTAATTTTGTACTGGCTTGTCACTTTTGTAGATATAGTCATCACTTTTTGGACATGTGATGAGGAAGGGAGGTTTAGAACACATTGTGACAACCAGTAAAATCGAGGGAAGACGTGACAGAGGAAGACAGAGAGAGACAATTTTGGATAGTCTGACTTCATGGAACGAAAGAGCGTTAACATCTGAGATGATAGCAAACACCAGAGACAGATATTTGTGGAGATCCATGATCGCCTACCCCAGCCGGCATGGTACCTGATGATGATGATATTGCACTGTCTAATTATTTCATCAGCTTCGATACAGCTTGATGTGGATCGATTGTTTGTTCATTACTGGACTAATTAATTTATGCTTTGTTTCATTCTAATAATTAGTAAATAGTTACATATTTAAAAAAAAACACATTTCTTCATCAACATAGGCGGATCCTAGTATGGTTGAAGGATGGGAACATCAAAATGTGCACGATTTTTGTGCTAAGTCAATGTCTTCTTCACCTTTCAACTGTCAACGGAGCACAGGTCTTCAACAAACTTCTTCTCCTGTCAACTGTCAACGGAGCACAGGTCTTCAACAAACTTCTTCTCCTGTCAACTGTCAACGGAGCACAGATCTTCAACAAACTTCTTCACCTGTCAACTGTCAACGGAGCACAGGTCTTCAAAAAACTTCTTCACCTGTCAACTGTCAACGGAGCACAGGTCTTCAACAAACTTCTTCTCCTGTCAACTGTCAACGGAGCACAGATCTTCAACAAACTTCTTCACCTGTCAACTGTCAACGGAGCACAGGTCTTCAAAAAACTTCTTCACCTGTCAACTGTCAACGGAGCACAGGTCTTCAACAAACTTCTTCCATTTCTTCCTCTCTCTTGCCATCCCATCCAATTCCTTCCATGTCTTGTCTATCCTTTTAATATCAGTCTCCAGCTTTCTTCTCCAGTTATTTCTATGCCTTCCACTACTCCTCTTTTCCTGCGTATCCAAAACAGTGCCTGTCTTGCAATTCTTCCGGTCAGTCCTCTCAATGTGTGTCTATCCATCGCCAACGTCTCTTCCTTAGCTCTTTCACCACTGGTATCTGCTTAGTTCTTTCTCTGAGTTCCTCGTTCGTAATCTTATCATACCATGTCAGTCCCTCTATACTACGTAAACATCCATTTATGAGGGTCTGTAGTTTTCCGGTGATTTCTTTTGTTGTCCTCCGTGTTTCTGTGCCATACAACAGCCCTGACTTCATATTTAATTGAAGGTTGATAGAATTGCATTACAACTGCACTTCGTCGAATAACCATGTGTGCTCTGCAATAGTGCACGAGCTCGTTGGTGTATGTATATATGATCGACAGGACTGCAGGATGGGCTCTAGAATGATTTCATTCCACTGGGGTTTCCCCATATAGCTCCGACGCTGTCACATAAATGACACACCTCTGACACACCCCTACTGAGATACAAATCACGAACTCCGTAGCTCTAGCAACAATTCTAGTGACCTAAGTAAGAAAAAATGCACATGTGACTTGGTTCGGATTTGAACCCGCAACCTTCATAGCGTCATTCAAACATCTTAACCACTTCACCATAGACAGCTTTCTGGTGAAGACTAAGAGGACGCGTAATAAATCCTGCACCACTAGACACCAAATTAACCCTTGTCCATAAATTTTATTCGAAATGTCACCCACTTAAAAATCAATAATAAGCAAATATCCGACAAGAAATCCCATTATTTACACCATGGATTCTCAAAATGTGAATTAATAGTGACCCTATCCAATTTTTCTTTTAATATAAGAAAAAATCATACCTGCTTCAATTATCTAGAAAATAAAAAAATATTTAAAAATAATCTTCAAAATAAATATTAGAAATATCGACAAACTAACAAACAAATTCAGAAAAATTGCAAAAAAGATATACATCTATGTGACCACTGCTTCGATAATGTGAAGAAAAAAATATTTGATGTAATGTTGTCTTGAAAGACATTTTTTAATTAACTTGTTAAATTTCTCTTACAATGTAATTAGTTTGCGTAAGATTAGAAATTAGCTGAGTAACGGACATTATATAAATAGCAGAACTTCTTCACAGAGAGGATACCAATTTTTGAGTAGGACTTCACTGAACTTCAGTAGCGATTCAATATGGCCAGGATTGAAATAGTATTGCTCTTTGGACTTCTTGCAATTTGCACAGGTATTAAGGTTATAGCTACATGTCTACGTGTTTGTCTGTATACCTACCTAGCTACCTAGCTACCTACCTACCTACCTACCTACCTAACCTATACTATCTTATCCTATCTGAACTTATCTTAACTTATCTATCAATCTATCTTATCTATCTATCCATTTATATATCTATCCGTCCATCTTGTCTATCTTATCTATATATCCGTTTATATATCTATCTTATTTATTTATCCTTCTATCCGTCTATCTATCCATCTTGTCTATCTTATCTATATATCCGTCTATATATCTACAATTTTATCTGTTTATCTTTATTATCTGCATATCCGTCTATCCACCTGTCTTTCTGTCATTCTTTCTATTTTTCTGTCTCTCTGTTTTTATGTTTATATATTTTGTTTTGTCTCTCTGTTTGTCTGTGTATCTTTCTAATTTTTAAAAATACAATCTGTCTATATGTCTGTTTATCTGTCTATCCATCCATACGCCGACATATTAGTCTAACAAACTATACATCCAATTGATCATTCATCCATTCATCCATCTATCTTCTGTCTGTCTATCTACGAATATATATCAGTACATTTGTTCATCTTTCCAGCTGTCCGCTTATCTCTACAGCTGTCTGTCAAACTGCCCATTTATCTCAGGGACAACGTCGCGCCAGGATTAGTGAGCTGGCACCTACCCCAAATCCTACCTCACCTCCACATGGTGACCCTGGTAACAGACAACAGTCCCGGTCTGACTAAGAGGGTAGGGATCGAGGGAGAGCTACAGGAAGTGGTAGTAATGCAAGCACGGAAAAGCAATGCAGGTCCCAAATTTATGAACAAAATGCACGCATCTCCTTGCCGATGTCCGATGAATAGTTGCCCAAATAGCTGCTGAAACGTAAGAAACAGTAGTTGCCAGCTAGGGGGCAAGAATCACTAAGAACGATGCGTAACGAATCTAAAGTCTCGGCAAGTGTCTCTGAAAACGCTGTAACGAATCGTGTCGACACACGGGAAGATTGCGGTAGACTCCGTATCAAAGGCTTAGCGAAGATACATTTACTGGGTAAGGTTGGCCAAGCGCAAGTTCTAAAGTTGCGTTTTAGTGCCAAACGAAACTGTCCTCCCTGGAACAAAACTAACATCCCCGGAAGAGCTGAGGTGAATGATGCCAAACGAGACTGTCCTCCATGGGACAACCGGGCAGGGTACTGTTGTATTTTCAACTAACATTCCCGGAAGAATGGGAAAACCATCCCCAGTTTGGCGCCCGTAAGTAATCCGTCATGTCCAATTGCTGTGATACTTTTATTTACTAGGTAGCTTCCTAGGCCTCTTCTTTAGTCGCCTCTTAAGACATACCTTGTGGGTTGCAGTATTACTAATCTTTGCTCCATTTTCGGCCTCAGCAACACACGGGCGATATCACAAATTAAATTCAATGCTAAACAATATCAGTATTATTAATCGATCGAGGATAGCAAAGTCGATAGCACGCTTCAAGAGTAACCACATGCTGTGCTAATTCAGAGGTTCGCACCCCCTCCCACAACAAATTTCGGTGTGCACACGGTACGCAATTAGACTACATGTTTTCTTATCCTTTTCTTAGCGATCTAAATTACAAATACCTCGGAAGTCGGAGTAAGACTAACCTGAATGACGAGAAACACTGATGATAAGGAAAACAAGTCTTCAGCAAAAAATCAGAGACATCCTATTAGGCGCTTCAACTATTATTGAATTCATAGAAAAAACTCTAAAAAACCCCGCTGAGTATTATTAATATTTTTCATCAATAAATAACAATGGGCTCGTAATAATAATGACATATCCTTTACAGGACGTAGCCATCAACGATTTTTTTTGGGCCCCACTTACACTTTCAGTAGTTTACCATTGATTTCTGAACGGAGAAGTCTTTTTTTATCGTTCGTAAAAATCCAAGTTAACTAATTTGCTTCCAAACTTGCCCGCTGCGGAATTTGAACCAGGTAAGATTGGATTGTGCTTGAGCTCACTGCCGCTTAAGCTACAGACGTTCATAGAATTGTGTAAAATTGCAGTTAAAGCTGACAGTATTCTATCAAATATATATATAAGTGACTCATATCCCATTACCAGAATGTCAACGGGATATTCCCATTACCAGAATGAACTGAGCTGGCCTATGTTTACAGTGGTCATTGTTTAATTAACTGGTGATGACTTTTTATGTCTGTTTTCGCAGAAGCCAAGAATGTAACAATGAAGTATGAGGATGTCATCAGCTTCATTCGTGACACCTCTGATGCAGATATCATTCCTGTTGAGAGAGATGACCCAAGACCAGTTGAAGTTAGCTTGAGACAGACCTTGTTGTACATCGTTAGAGTGGATGAAGAACAAAACTCAATAGAGTTGGTATTGAAACACGCGCACTCCTGGACGAACAGGGCTCTAGCTTGGGACAGAAACGTACCTGAATTAGACTTGGAAAATGCTACTGTGCCTGCACGATATCTGTGGATCCCTGACCTCACTCCCACTTCAGTCCTGAATTTCCCAGAGCAACTGACACCTGAGACTGCTATTGTTAATAGTGAAGGTGTTATCGTCTATGAGCCCGAGTTACGCTTACACCTCCATGTTAACCTTCAAGGTCTGCAGACCAACGCTGGGGCCAACATCACGATCCCTTACCAATCCTGGTCTTATGACAACTCACAGCTTACACTTGCCGCCCAACCTAGCTCATCCTTGGTCACAAGTGAACTTGAAACTACCCAGTATGCTGTCGCTGACCCTAGAGTTACCAAAGAAGTTCACCAATCCACAAAACCTTCACAGTCCTTTGACCGCCTAAACTTCAGCTTCATTCTTAGGAAGTTATAGTAAACATAACAACAATCTTTGTTATTGCTAATATAACTAAACATGTTATGTTGTCTTCCATCTTATAGTTGTAACTACAAACAAGTTGCATGACAACACCACAATACAACAACAGATGCCGCCTCACTAGAAATTCTAATTTAGTGAGATGAAGATTTTAAATGTACTTATTAAAATTAAAAGAGAGTAAAACATGAAATACTTCGTAAAAATATTATCATATATAGTTTCGTAAACAATAGCCAATTTAAGTTTTTAATTGCTTAGTTGAATCAAAATGTTTACTTGAAAACATCAATTATTTTATGGAATAACCCTGCTACCATTACTGTATATTAACACGCTTGAAGTGATATTAAATCTAAGAAAAATATATGACAAGTTTGTTAGTTGTGTTGTCTTGTTTATAAACAGTTTGTCAATTTTATTTGTTTTTTTTATATTTTGTTGTTGTTCTTGCCAAACGATCTGGAGATTGGATTAGAGAGCGGCTCCCATGCGGGAATGGATTAGAGAGCAGCTCGCATGCGGGAGACCTGTGTTTAATCCACGGTAAAGCTAAAGATCTTTGTCTGTTGTGGACATAAAAGAAAAATCCTAAACTGAAAAGCTTAGCGGTGACTGTACTAACCATGCGGTCTTTCAATTCCTCAGGTTCTCGTCATACCTGTCCTACATCGCCACAAAAAAGCGTTACTACAGGCAGTAACAACAGTAACAACCAAACGATACAGTCAAACACTAGAGACTGAATTCATGGGCGTCTTTTCAAGAAGGCTCAAAATGAAAAATTAAAAAATATTTAGTTAAGAGTTTACTTGTAGGAAACGAAAAAGTTCAGATTCACATAAAGCTCGTGTGTTGTCGTGGCTCGCAAGGAGAGCAAAGAATTGTAACACTGCGATCTACAAGACATGTTGTAAAAGGCGACTGAGGTAGGGTCTAGGAAGCTACCTAATAAATACAAATCGTCGGGTCAGCAGGGGCAATTAGCATAAAAAGATAACACCGCGCCAGGGTCAGTGAGCTGGCACTGATCAAGACCCTACTCCACCTCCTCGTGGTGACAATGGAACCATACAGAGGATCCTGTCTAAATGGGTGGGGATCGAGGGAGAACTACAGGTATAGGTAGTAGAGCAAGCACAGTCACGTTATACAGGTCCACAATTCTAAATGAATGCACTTATCTCTTGACCGATGTCTGCAAGAAAGCCGGGTACTCTCTCCTATAAATAATAATAATAATTCCTCTCGTACTGTTTTACGTTACATAGGGCCTGCAAGTAATTTATCCATACCGCTCTATCCTGGGCAACTCGCTCAATCTAGTCCATGAAAGTGAGACCGATATTTCTTGCATATCTCAGCAAAGTTAACTCTCTCCTATACACTATAGGAAGAAGGGACACAACTCATATTTTCTGGGGGTTTAACAACAACAAATACAACTCGTCGCTGAAGTCGGATATGCTGGCCTATTTGTAGGTGCCTGACGCAACGTACAATCGCTCTTAAGCTCAGATCACATACAAATCACAAAGAGTGGTTTAACAAGTGGTCGATATGGAGCGCTCGAAGAAGAAGAAGAAGAGTGACATAGAATTGTTTTATCAAAAAACCATTTCACAGAAAGGGGAACCACCCGCCTACCTTACCTTAACGTATGGGCGACCATGGCGGAATCTTTATCTGTTAAATAGGCAGGGACCTCTGTGCCGTTAATGTGCGGTAATCCCTTCTCTTTCCAGAAGTGCTTCCAACGAATCATGCACAAAGCAACAGTAGCGATATCCCTGATCTCATGGTAGATTTGAAGATGAAGAATTGGTGACCCGATAGCTAAGTCAATAACTTGATTCTCTAGTTACCCCGTGCCATGCTAATTACTGGGTTCAAGGCCGACTTATGGCAACTCAAAGGGCAATATTACTCCGATACACCGACTTATGGCAAGCCCAAGGGCAATATTACTCCGATACAGTGACTTATGGCAACCCAAAGGGCAATATTACTCCGATACAGTGAATACAAAGCAAAAGTCCATCCTCACAAAAGGTAAACCTCAGAAATAACAGCGGTGGTTATTATGACTAATGAAAATGACTATTATGACTTATAACGAGACTAATTATAAAGATAGAACAGGAGTAGAGAAAGGAACAGAAAGAGAACAAAGAAGTGAACAGTGAAGTTAGCAATATATTTTTCTTCTTCGTCGTTCCCGCGCAATATATTCAACACTTTTCATATTTTCTATTTTCTTTGCGTTGATAAAATTATACTTTGTCATTCTTCTTG
This sequence comes from Arion vulgaris, assembly GCA_020796225.1. Lineage (NCBI taxonomy): Eukaryota > Metazoa > Mollusca > Gastropoda > Stylommatophora > Arionidae > Arion > Arion vulgaris. Next base: position 52,501,936 of record CM036764.1, read on the forward strand.
TTTTATTATTTGTTGTTTGATTAATTGATAGGACCATCATCATTGCACTTCGGTGAGTAACCATATGTACTCCGATCTCTTTATTTCATATGTATTTCTTAGCGGCAGTGCAAGAACTCCGTAGCACCGACGAGGGTCCCAGGTGTAATTTTGAAGTTGGTGAAGACATTTTGTTGGAATTTTATTTCAATTTCTTGACGTGAATTTTGCTCAGACAGCAACTATCCAGCCTGCTCTTCTCAATTTTGAAGTTCCAAGGCTTCTTGGACACGGAACATGGGACCTATGTTTTATCGTCCGTCTCCGATATGACTTGAAACTCGATCAGGGATCTCCTACACTGAGATCAGGGATCTCCTACACTGAGTTCAGGGATCTCTGTAAAATATTTCGATGGCTTCACGTGGGATGAACCGTGTACCTTTGGAACGAGAGGCGAGCACTTAGCCTCTACGCCACAAAGACTCACATTGTTTATGAAACTTTACTATCTTTATTATAAACTTTCCTTCAATCTTAGACTTAGTAATCTACGATCGCGAGAGAGAGAGAAAGAGAGACAGAGACAGACAGAGACAGAGAGAGACAGAGAGAGACAGACACAGAGAGAGAGACAGAGAGAGACAGAGAGAGACAGAGAGAGAGACAGAGAGAGAGACTTAGTTATCTACGATGGCGAGAGACAGAGAGACACAGAGAGAGAGAGACAGAGAGAGACTTAATTATCTATGTTGTAGAGTTATTTATTTCAATATTTACTTTGTGTGTGTGCGTGTGACTTGTCTTTCGAAAGCATTTGATCTAAAAGTCGATCGCTTTTCGTATTTGATGATTCCATTTTGTTCCTGGCTGATGTCAAACTACTATCTACTTATTGTGTTTGATTGCATTGCTTAGAGGACAAGCGTAAACATAGTCAACAAAATAATCCATCGCTAAGTAGCCTGGAGGTTGATGCTCCATTGAATGACAACGTCAATGATACAGACGGGGCTATTTACATCGATGGTTCAGTCATTCGTCAGCAACGCTGTGCGTGGGCTTTTTCAACACGCTCAGGGAAAAAAAATAATAAGAGAGGCCAGTGGGAACTACGCGACAACCACAATAGTTTGACAATGGAGGTAAGTGCGGTTACAGAGTCGGTGACATGTTTGACATCTTATGATTACTGTCATGTTTTTATACTCAGTGACTCAACAGGAATGGTGAGACGAAACTGGGTGGAGGTACTGGTACAGATAATGATAAGATAAATCACCTTCATTTTTGTCCCTGGGCACGCAAGAGTTCGGGGCCCTGAACAAATTGATAGATTGGCTGGTTTGGCTACAATATCAGAGAGAAAAATGACATTCTTAACGCATTGAAAAAATCTTTCCGAACGGAGTAGTTTCAGGATTGTGAGTCCCAGTCGCTGATCAGATTGAGAGATGGTTGTCGTTATTGCAGAAAGAACGACATACCAAATATGCAAAAAGATTGATTAATGAACATCGAACCGCTGGATACTACTGACTTTGTTGGACATGTCCTGAGTGCTATGATGATACTCCTATGATAACTGATAACTGACAAGCTTGAAGCGTCATACTTTCTTAGGTATTGTCATAACAAGGACAGCTGAATAAGCTGGAAGTGAAGAGTACCTGCAAACGTGCTCTGCTGTTAATAAAATATTTGATGTATTTCCTGAGAATGGAAAGTAAATGAAGATATCTTTTTGCAATTTATTGTTTAACAATGACTTACATTTCTTTGGCAACTTCCGAAGAAATCATTCAGATTTGGTTTTCAAACTATTTAGAAATGGGAAATAACTACTAAACGTGTTTGATACTACACTTATTATAGATTGCATCCCTTTGGAGAATCTGCTCTATTTTTTATGATTTATAAACGCTATTGTGTATTTATATTCTCTTTCTGTACTTTTAATTCTCTCTCTCTTTCTCTCTCTCTCTCTCTCTCTTTCTCTTTCTATCTATGCCTCTTTCTCTCTAACTTGCAGTACCCTTGGCGTTTTATGGCATCAACAAATGCTAGCAATTCTTCTCTGTTCTTGGCAGTTTGTTTTGTGTTCTAGCTATGATTCATTTCTTTCAGTTCTTTCTCTACTGTTCTCCTCCTTGTCGTTTTATGTCCTCCACGTTTTCGTTTACCCACTAGTGTCCATCTCAGTGCAGTATTTGTGACAGAGTTATTTTCCATGCGAATCATATGTCCGATTCATTTCTATCGTCTCTATTGGATACTGGTCTTAACATTCTTTTATCACCTGTATGTTGCCGGGGCTCAAGGATCAAAGAATAGTAACACTGTGACCTACAAGAGCATGTCGTAAGAGGTAACTGAGGTAACACTGTGACCTACAAGAGCATGTCGTAAGAGGTAACTGAGGTAACACTGTGACCTACAAGACATGTCGTAAGAGGTAACTGGAGTAACACTGTGACCTACAAGAGCATGTCGTAAGAGGTAACTGAGGTAACACTGTGACCTACAAGACATGCCGTAAGAGGTAACTGAGGTAACACTGTGACCTACAAGACATGCCGTAAGAGGTAACTGAGGTAACACTGTGACCTACAAGACATGTCGTAAGAGGTAACTGAGGTAACACTGTGACCTACAAGACATGCCGTAAGAGGTAACTGAGGTAACACTGTGACCTACAAGACATGTCGTAAGAAGTAACTGAGGTAACACTGTGACCTACAAGACATGTCGTAAGAAGTAACTGAGGTAACACTGTGACCTACAAGACATGTCGTAAGAGGTAACTGAGGTAACACTGTGACCTACAAGACATGTCGTAAGAGGTAACTGAGGTAACACTGTGACCTACAAGACATGTCGTAAGAGGTAACTGAGGTAACACTGTGACCTACAAGACATGTCGTAAGAGGTAACTGAGGTAACACTGTGACCTACAAGACATGTCGTAAGAGGTAACTGAGGTAACACTGTGACCTACAAGACATGTCGTAAGAGGTAACTGAGGTAACACTGTGACCTACAAGACATGTCGTAAGAGGTAACTGAGGTAACACTGTGACCTACAAGACATGTCGTAAGAGGTAACTGAGGTAACACTGTGACCTACAAGACATGTCGTAAGAGGTAACTGAGGTAACACTGTGACCTACAAAAGCATGTCGTAAGAAGTAACTGAGGTAACACTGTGACCTACAAGACATGTCGTAAGAGGTAACTGAGGTAACACTGTGACCTACAAGACATGTCGTAAGAGGTAACTGAGGTAACACTGTGACCTACAAGACATGTCGTAAGAGGTAACTGAGGTAACACTGTGACCTACAAGACATGTCGTAAGAGGTAACTGAGGTAACACTGTGACCTACAAGACATGTCGTAAGAGGTAACTGAGGTAACACTGTGACCTACAAGACATGTCGTAAGAGGTAACTGAGGTAACACTGTGACCTACAAGACATGTCGTAAGAGGTAACTGAGGTAACACTGTGACCTACAAGACATGTCGTAAGAGGTAACTGAGGTAGGGGACTAGAAAAGCTATCCTGGTAAATAAATAGCGTCGCAGAAATCGAATGTTCTGGCCTACTTGTAGACACATTAACTGGCACAATATACAATTGCTCTTATGCTCAGTTCACATACAAATCACAAAAAGTTTAACAATTGGTCGATATGGAGCGTTCGAAGGTGAAGAAGTCATTCTCTTATTGATACTGTGTGAGCAGTTCTTAGTAGAAGACATTCTCTTATTGATACTGTGTAAGCAGTTCTTAGTAGAAGACATTCTCTTATTGATACTGTGTAAGCAGTTCTTAGTAGAAGTCATTCTCTTATTGATACTGTGTAAGCAGTTCTTAGTAGAAGACATTCTCTTATTGATACTGTGTGAGCAGTTCTTAGTAGAAGACATTCTCTTATTGATACTGTGTAAGCAGTTCTTAGTAGAAGACATTCTCTTATTGATACTGTGTAAGCAGTTCTTAGTAGAAGACATTCTCTTATTGATACTGTGTAAGCAGTTCTTAGTAGAAGACATTCTCTTATTGATACTGTGTAAGCAGTTCTTAGTTAAAGATGATCTTTGGCCAGAGCATGAAAGAATATTTCGCAGACAAGTGTTACCTCTTCGTGTCATAGTTACCTCTTCGTGTCATAGTTACCTCTTCGTGTCATAGTTACCTCTTCGTGTCATAGTTACCTCTTCGTGTCATAGTTACCTCTTCGTGTCATAGTTACCTCTTCGTGTCATAGTTATCTCTTCGTGTCATAGTTGATACATAAGGTATTCTCACGTGCTCCTCATTGTCCACTGTCTGCTGCCTTCCTACCTATGATTGATTGATTGGTCCATCATCATTGCACTTCGGTGAGTAACCATGTGTGCTGTGATATCTTTTTTTTACACATGTAGATCTCATCGGAAGATAGTGAGCTCCTCAGCACCGGCGAGTGTCCCCAATGTAATTTTTCTTCTTCTTCTGCGTTCTCACTAGATTGGGATTTCAGATTCTCTAATAAAGGCAGCCGTCTGCCTCAGATTATCAACCACGCCATACAGTTTGTCTTGGACGCTAGTGTAAGTGGGCCACCTCTTTCTTCTCAAGTCTGGATACTGGGAGCAGTTCTGAAGGATATAATTCCTATGATTTCTGCTTCCCCGCTTGTGCCAACCTCTTCCAGCAGGAAGTTTTGACCACCGTCGTAATGGTAGGTCTGACATTCTTACTGCGTGGCTAAATCTCCGAGGCTGATTGGCGTCCGTAGAATCCGTTATTCCTTTCCTTATTGTGAGGAGTCGTTGCACCATGTTATGCGCCTTATGACCTGGTGCATCCGTTTTCTGTAAGCATTTGTTTCGGGTTAGCATTCCCTAGCGGAAACGTGCATCCGATTTCAGCCAAACCTCCTTAGACGCCTCTTACGACATGCATGGCAGGTAACAGTGGTTCTATTCTTTACACCCCAATTTGGACCCCCGTAACCAATCGGGCGCGATGTAATTTAGAAGATGGTGAAAATGCTTGTGTAGGAATCTTACTCTTGAATCTTTCTAATGAATTTTACCTAAGCAAAGGCTTTCTAGCCTGATTTTTCAAATTTTACCTAGGCAAAGGTTTTCTAGCCTGATTATCAAATTTTACCTAGGCAAAGGCTTTCTAGCCTGATTTTCAAATTTTACCTAGGCAAAGGTTTTCTAGCCTGATTTTCAAATTTTACCTAGGCAAAGGCTTTCTAGCCTGATTTTCAAATTTTACCTAGGCAAAGGCCTTCTAGCCTGATTTTCTCCATTTGGAATAGCCAATGGTTCTTTTACGTACTCAACTTAAACACGTGACCTACGTTTTATCGTCCGCCTCCGATAGGAGTAAGAACTCGATCTCACCAGCAATGAGATCAAGAATCTCTGGAATAATATCCACATGGCTCCACAAGGAAGCGAACAGAGTACATTTGGAACGAAGGACAAGCACTCTAATCTCTACACTAGAGAGACCACAAGAGGGAGCATTTAGAAACAAACCGTCGGCCCATCTCATAAAAAAGATGAGAAAGAGACTACATATGGACTCATATTTCGATGATGATGATGATGATGATACATGGACTATATACGCCATTTTGGTACACAACAGACAACGGTGAAGGTGATCACAACAGTATTCACAACATTTCTATGCAGGGTAATATGCTACAATCATTTGATAAAACGTTCTAGGGTCAACTCGAAGTCCAAGCAAGTATTTATAATATGTCCCTTCTTATTAAATTTGGCCAATGAGTGGCTAATGAGGAAAGTCACAAAGGGAGGAAATACATGTATTCGATTTTCACTGAATTCTGTTCTGGAGGGTCTGGACTATGCAAATTACATCAGTCTTTTAGCAAGTCGTTTTTTTCAGACACAGAAAATGACAACTATCAGAACAGACGTACCGAAAGAACTAAAGATTAAAACTAATAAAAGGAATCTCTATAACTAAGTGATTAAGCCCAGTGCCGGATTAGGCTAGCGCGAGGCCCGTAGCAAATTTTAGCGCGGGGCCCTAGGTTTTTATGATAATAAAATAAAACACAACTTTTACAAACAAACTTGTCTCTATTTAATGTGAGCAAATTTAGAGATAATACTAGACAAATCAATTTCTCTAAGTAAATTACATTCAATGTTCATTAAGGTGAGGTTATTTAGATGATCTTGTCCCATCATGTTTCTTAACTCACTTTTTATACACTTTAATGTTGAAAAAGAACGTTCTCCGCTGCAGTTAGTAATCATTAAAGACAAATAAATTCGTAAGACTATTTCTACATTTGGGAAACATGACTCTAATGAATTTTCCATTATAAGTTTATAAAATTGCAGTTCAAGACTCTAATGCTTTTCGTTTGCTAGTAGCAGCAGCTACATTAGTTTTAAGAAGTTCAGTGAACTGCATAAGTTCGTCGCCTAGGCTTTCTTCCAAATCCTCTTGGTAAGAGCTGACAATATTTGGAGCTCTTTTCAAGATCTCTTCTGCTATAGATTTTAACTGTCGGAGTATTCCAAATACACCAGTCACTCTATGATACAGCCTAAATCAATAACTTTTCAAACAAAACAGAACAGTTGTCCTTTAGTTTCTGTATAACACAACCAATCTCTCACATGAGTTTTGTTTGTTGGTGTATGCGTGTATGTGAAAAACGACTTTCGACAAAATCGTGGATTTTTTTTTTTTTTTTTTTAAAGACATGAAATCACTGTTCATATGTTGCATTTCGCTACTTTCTTTCAAAATCCAATAATCTCGATTGAAGTTGTTTGGCCATTCACCAATATCGTTGGAGTACATTTTACTTTCGTTGTGTTTTTGGCTTGTAGAAGATGTTGCTTCATTAGAAGCATGTGATGTGCTTTCTGCCTGTCTTTGGCTTGAAGATGATATGGCTAAATTGGGAGGACTTGCTGTACATTCGATTTCAGTTTGTCTTGTGAAAAATGTGGCTAAATCGTGAAGAGTTGCTGATCTTAATGGTAATATTGGTAATGATGATTCTTCTATAGCACTGCTTTCATCTACTACACAGTGGGACACGTCTTCTGTATTTTCTGCTTCGATTTCGTTGGATTCAGCACCATCACACACGACATTTAAAAATTCAGACAGCTTGCGTGTTTTTATATAACATCTGGTTATTTTTCCATTTTCATCTGTCACATAGGCGCGGGGCCCCTAGAAGCGCGGGGCCCGTAGCATTTGCTACTTCTGCTACTAGGCTAATCCGGCGCTGATTAAGCCCATGCTTTGCGTTCCGAATGTTGTCAGCTCGAGCCCGGACCGTGCTGTTCTGTTAACGAGTGCAGTTTTGTTCTGTTAACGAGTGCAGTTTTGTTCTGTTAACGAGTGCAGTTTTGTTCTGTTAACGAGTGCAGTTTTGTTCTGTTAACGAGTGCAGTTTTGTTCTGTTAACGAGTGCAGTTTTGTTCTGTTAACGAGTGCAGTTTTGTTCTGTTAACGAGTGCAGTTTTGTTCTGTTAACGAGTGCAGTTTTGTTCTGTTAACGAGTGCAGTTTTGTTCTGTTAACGAGTGCAGTTTTGTTCTGTTAACGAGTGCAGTTTTGTTCTGTTAACGAGTGCAGTTTTTCCAGAGATTCTATAGTTATTGCAGGAGAAAACGGTGTTCGTATTTTGTGCAGTACTCTCGGCAGGTGGCGTGCCATTTCTGAGGAGAGGGACTGAGTCCTATAAGGTAAAACCCGGTGCAATGAAGTCAGTCTGTCGGCTTTACAATTCTTTACACTAATAACAGGGCATATAGCGAAGCTGCTAACACGTTGTGCTAATGACCAAGTATTGTGGAAACTCTAGGGTTCGAGACCGGCTTGTGACCGATAATGAATCCTTTTAGAAAATCGAATTCTTTATTTGGGAATCTAAATTACAAGAAACACTCAAGCCGAAGTGAGGCTCGCCTGAATTGTAAGGGATAATGTTGGTAAAAAAAGAAGCCAACGTTCATTCAAGAAATCAGTCAGATGTACCATATTAGGTGCCAAGACTACGTTTGAATTCAAAACGGTTGACATAGGAACTGGTTAACAATATTCTGGACATAAATGTAGGGAGCTATATTATCAACTATATCAGCTTGCACGGCACATGATGATGATAATGTATTTGCTTGTATGCAATGTGTAATCTTTATGAACTGGATGAAATCCGTTGACATAGCTGTTGACAACTTGGAGAATGTTGCTCAAGACATATAAGCCTGGCGCATGCTACTTCGACACGGTTCTTCGGCCTGCGAGGCAGGTAGAACTGCACGGATGGAACAAAAACGTCAAAATAGAAAGGCAGTAAAGCTCCCCACAAGTGCAAGTATACATTGCCCACACTGTACAAGAACATTTCAAGCCTGCCTCGGGATCACTAGTCATCTACGCACACACAGACACATATAACGCAACTACATTCCCTTGGATGAAAATTATTTTCATCATCACCCGTGATGGACGAACATCATACATCATTATGGTCATCACTACCCGTGATGGACGAACATCATACATCATTATGGTCATCATCACCTGTGATGGACGAACATCATACATCATTATGGACATCATCACCCGTGATGGACAAACATCATACATCATTATGGACATCATCACCCGTGATGGACGAGCATGAATGATATAATTATGATAAGTTGATTGTTTGATGCCATCGCTTTTCTGTCTGTATGGCTAGACAATGTGTGCAGTAAGTAATAAGAGTTTGTGGTTCGAATCTTGTGTTTGGTAATGGGATTTTTCCGGAAGCCACTAATACTTATCCGCTGTCTATTTATAGATCATATTCATTCGCTTCTGTGCATCCCCTGTGGTTTTTAAAACTCCTTATCCTCTTCTTGCTGTTTAGACCACATTGGGGCGACAGGAGCAGTAACCTGGCCGGACTATATACTGGCAGAAAGACGACCGGGCTAGTTATCTGGCCCACGTTACGAGTGATATGAATGGCTAGTATTTAAGAAACTGATCGGAGAAGAAGAAGCAGATATAATTCCCCCCTATCTCAAACCTAACTATATTCCACAGAAGATGTACCACATAACATTTGTTGTCACTGAAGCACAGACGAGATAAACAAAAACATGATTCCAATATCCCTGGATTCTCTGAAAGGAGTTAATTATTACTTGTCATATTTGTTGGCATAAACTAGTTGTTCTCATAGCGTGTGCCCAGGTGCAGCAGTGTGCCTGTTGACACATTAGGCCCATACTTCTCATAGGCAGAAATTAAATGATAGATAAAGGTATGTAGCATTTTCCCATTAGTTTTTTATTTCTTTGATTTTTTGTATCTTATTTATTGTTTTTGTGTGTATTACGCCAACGATTTTTTATAGGATTTCAAATGTGGGCTTCAAGAAGTTTGAGAGCCACTGGCCTACACGCTCTGATATAACCAACAAAAGGCTCGTTCTTAGGTTAAAATAGCGTGCCTCTGCGAGCCTTTAATCCTCTACGTAACAAACAAACAAATAAATAAAAGCACACATAGACGCTGCCATATGTAAGCTCGTGACTAGAAGCTGTTGTAAGATGAAGTACCCTTTCATACTGGCCACACGACACACCCATGGCGCCATGAGAGCTTGCGACAGATGTCTAGCTGGATGCTGCACAACAGATTATGAATGGGGGTAGCGGTCTAGCTTGTAATGTGTACACGTACATACGTTAGTGTGTGTATACTGTGTTGTTTGTGTGCCATTGCTATATATATATATATATATATATATATATATATATATATATATATATATATATATATATAGTGAGAGATAGATAGATATATAGATAAATAAATAGATAGATAGAAAGAGAGGGGGAGACTTGGTGGCCTCTGTTGTTAAGCCATTTTAAGTCGAAGGGTTTATTTCATTGAACCAGGCTTTACTCCATACGACTCAGTCTCTTATTTATCAGCATTGGTACGCCAGTTGTCGAGAGCACCCAAAGCACGAATTCCGTAGCTTCGGCAACAATCCTATAAATCTCTGGAAAAAATGCACATGTGAAGACAGCAGAGTGTTCCGAATTTGATCTCACGATCTTCGAAACGCAAGACAACTGCTTTAACCACTTAACCACAGAGACCCCCGATTAAGCTGTTGTTTTGCGTTCCGAAAGTTCTGGGTTCGAATTTGAACCGAGCGCCGCTCTGTGCATATATATATACATATCTGTTTGGGTACAATTAGGCTTTCTATGAAAAATTAATCTATTATAACTCGAAACTAAGATTTTAAAACATATTGTGACAATCAGAAAAAAATCAATTGTGACAATCAGACAAAAATCAATTGTGACAATCAGAAAAAAATCAATTGATGTAATATGTCTATAACAACGCTATCCGACACGGTGTCCGCGGGCGTCATGGCGTCCTTGTGACGTACCCATGACACCATTTTTACTCGCCGGCTTCAGCGCTAATTGTAGAGCATCTGGTCGAATGGATTAGAGAGCAGTTCCCATGCGGGAGATCCGGGTTCAATCTACACCAACGAGTTTTTTTCTGTCGAGGGCATAAAGAAAACATATTAACCTGCTCATATACCTCCTGTTCTACACCATACTAAAAAACGTTTTTACAGGCAGTAACGAACAGAGGCGACGAAAGACACTGTTTATGAAGCGTCCGTTCTAGAAACCAGAGGCAAATCAGAACTGGAGAATATAAAGAAAGACAAGGCGCACAGAGAGGCTCGCTCCAGGCGTCTCCTTTTTCGATCTGACGCTGAAAGGTAAAACAGATTAGAGAATAGATAGATAGATATATGATAGTTAGATAGATAGATAGATAGTTAGATAGATAGATAGATAGATTGTTTTTATTGTTAAAAAAACCGCCAATCACAATTTTAAGAAAAAAGTATTCTTCTCTCTCTCTCTCCCGCTATCTCACGATCCCCGCTTAGACTGATGTACCAGATTTTCTCATAAATTCTGCTATTGTTTTTAGGGACTCCTCCTCAGTACAGCTTTTCATTAATCTCGGTAGTATTCTTTTAATAACAGTATGTTTTGCTTATTTCGTAAGCACAATTTGTTTTTAAATGAATCGTTTCGCCGCGTGCCCAGCGTGTTCGTAGCGCGTTGGAATACGGGTGACTAGTCCTCTGTAAGTGCGGGTTCAACTCCGTGGACTGGCAGAAAAGCTACAGGTTCCCCAGATTTACGGTGTTCGTGGCACCGAGCCGAAGGGTTATGATGTCCATGACACCGAGCCGAAGAGATTTCAGCTCAAGTGCTTCTGGATCGGGAAAAAAAAAAAAAAAGAATCGTTTAATCAAAATTGAGTATTCATATGTTATTTTTTGTTTTATTAATGTTACTATTAATATTACTTTAGTATTACTACTATTATTGCGATTGCTACATGGCGCTCGCGCCTTCATATCCATTAGTCAGATGAGAACCTATATATAACAACGTTGGACAGGACGGTCTTTAAGCTGTGTGCTTGGCCCGCCTGCCCAGCATGTTCGTAGCGCGTTGGACTACGGGTGACTACCTCTCTGTGAGTGTGGGTTCAATTCCGCGGGCTGGCAGAAAAGCCACAGATTCCCCAGATTTACGGTGATCGTGCCACCGAACCGAAGAGTTACGATGTCCATGGCACCGAGCCGAAGAGCTGAAAGCTAAAATGCTTCTGGATCGAAAAAAAAAAAAAAGACGTGTGCTTGGCCAGTACCGTACGGTATATTTTCTCCGTGTGATGCAAGTCTTCGAAACACCGCCCCTTAAATATTTTTTTTCTTTAAAATAACCATCTTTTGTATTGTTGATTTTGCTGTTTATGCCGTCTCCCTTACGGTACCGCTTGATACAGCTGCCTCTCTGTATCATAACACGTCACTGCTCTGTGCTTGGCCCTGCACAAGCAGAGTTGAAGTCGGATAGTCTTTCTTACTAATAATAATTCATCTATTGCCGTTATATGTTACATCGGGCCTGCAAGCAATTTCGCCATACCGCTCTGTCCTGGACAACTCGTTCAATCTCTTTTATGGAATTGAGTCTGATAATACTTGTCTTTTTCAGAAAAGTTAGTTTTAGGGTCTTCCTAGGACGTCCTCTCTTTCTTGGACACTTTGCATCCCATTTCAATGTCTGCTTTGGTATTCTTTGACCAGTTCTTCTCAAGGTGTAGTCTTTCTTAGGATGGGTGTAAAGTAAAAATTAATAGCACGCTGGTGAACCGTAAAACACACAAGATAACCCCACCTCTCAGTGGTATATACTGGGAAACTTTGACTGGGCTGTTAACGACAATGGTTCTATGACTGGCTTAGAGTGAAGGAATTAAATGGGAATGTTTGTTTGTTTGTTTCTGTCTTGTTCTACGTAGAAAGGCGAACCCGAGTTTATAAAAGGATGAAATAACCGGGTGCTGGTTTACAGGTATGTAGGTGTCTGTCTCGTGGGGCGGATTAGCGTAATGCATAAACGTTCGCTTATCTACTCGGACATAAGATGGTTGTGGGTTCAATTTACACAGGCGAGAAAAGGAATTTGACCTGCTATCTTCTGCACACTAGGCTTTCACATAAACTTCATATCCTAAAATCTTAAAAGATAGGGGCTGGGGCTCACAAGGGGAGCACATAATAACAATACTAGGACCTACAAGGAATGTCGTAAGAGGCGTCTAAGGTAGGGGCCTTAGGAAGCTACTTTACTAAATAAAAAGTGTCGCAGAATCGGATGTGCTGGCCTACTTGCAGGCGCATAACTGTACCAACGTACAATCGCTCTTAGGCTCGGATCACATACAAATCACAACGAGAGGTTAAAAACTGATCGATGTGGAGCATTGGAAGAAAAAGAAGGAGTGTTGCCTAGAAATTGGACAACTAGTTTACTGTGGTTGATGGGAGAATTCTGTAAAGGATATGTCACAATATTCATTGTTGGTCTGAATCGTAGCAGTATTGAAATTATCACATGGCACCCCCACCTTCCCAACCATCATCCACATGGGCCCCAATATATAAAAACGGTGGACATCACTGTCTGAAGATTCCAGAATTACCGTCTGCAACAGTCGCAGACAAACTTAGCATCTCGTGACTGATACTCCTTGGAGCCGTCTATAATTATTACTGCCAGTCTGCTCTGTTGTGTTTATCCCGTCTCGCTATCAATTCTCTGTGACCGATCCATACTTGACAAGGCAATTGATACCCCTCGCTTGACATGAAATCCGCCTTTGACCAACGAATCCATGCGGCTGTTGCAATCTGGGTAGATTGTGTGGGTCAGATTTGGGTTAGGGATCATGGGGTCGACCATGAAAGAGTAGTTTTATTACCAGAGTGGGGAAGGGGTGGAGGTGGACGGAAGATGGTTGGGAAACTGGATTGGAAGAGTGGGGGAGGGTGAATTGATGTAGACGTTGACTGGACTTAGGTGCTAGCTAAGATGGCAAAATGGGGTGGATTGTATGGGAAGAAAGAGATTGAGTGGGATAGAGAGAAGAGAGAGTGAGATGAAAGGAAGGATAGTCAGAAAATAACAAGAGAGATGAAGAGGGAGAAAGATAATATCAAGGGCAAGCAGAGGGAGAGAGAGAGAGAGAGAGGTGGATAGACTGGAGGAGAGCGAGATTGAGAGAAAAAAGAGAGAAGAAAAAGGGAGAGAGAGTATGAATGATATTTAGGGCGATAGAAAGAACAAGAAAGATGTAGACGAGAGAGAGAGAGAGAGAGAGAAAGAGAGAGAGATAGAAAGAGAGAGGGAAAGAGAGAGAGAGAGACATGCTGAAAAAGAGGGAGTTTGCAAGATTTGATATTTAAAGGATCATCATCAAATAGCTTGTCCTGAGCAGAACTTTGCTACCCCAACAGTCCACCGAAAGTTCTCTCTCTCTCTCCATAGGCCAGCAGGGCTTACTTTTGAAGCCGCCATGTTCAAACCATGAGTTACATCCTGAATCCATCTTCTCCGTGGTCTTCCTCTTCTTCTCTTTGTTGCTATTATGTTATTTGATACAATAATATTTGAAGGATGGCAGAAGGAAACACAAGGAGATGTAGATCAGGAGCGTATACTATTCTTGTCATTATATTTCGCCTATGTACCGGACAATGTAGACAGGAATAAGTCAAAATTCGTAGAGGTTAGGGTGCTCACACTTTGTTCCAAATGTACTCGGTTCGCTCCATTGTGGAGCCATTGGGATATTTTTTTCCCAGTAATTCCCTGTCATAGTCGTATCGGAGACGGACGACAAAACGTAGATCATGTTTTCAAGTTAAGCATGTTTTGAAGTTGTTTTCATGAAAGCCTTCACATTTCACAATGAGTAAGAGAAGGCTGCAAAGTTGCTATCGATGGCAACATTTATTTAGTAGATTGAAATACTTGAATATTCTTTCAAAAATTGTCCGCGTATTTTAACATACATTAAAGACCTTCGCCGATGCTACAGAGTTCATGCACTACTACATGGGGTCAAATATACACGGCTTTTCACTAAAGTTTAATGATGATGGTCATATCTTTCAATCAATCATTCAATCAATCATTTTTTCTAGAGACCATAGAGAGTCTGTGCCGGAGCTGTAGAGATCTTGCTTTGTGCAATAAACAAGACAGGTGGCGTGTCGTTGCTGCTTAGAGGGACCAAGCATATGGGATAAGAACCCGGTGCAATGAAGTCAATTCTTCTATTTTATGTCTTTTTTAGCTGGAGCGATCGGTACGGCTGTCCCTTGCACATGCTTGTTACTTGAACTGCTTTTTTGCTGTGTCAACCTTGCGTTTGTTGTGGCTATTTAGAAAATGGCTGACATCGGTTATGACGAACCGACTCATTCTACCGTATGTAGTTATATTGCGTGTGCAGAAAGCTGGATTTTGTCGTGATTCATGTTCCCTTCGACATGAATTGCTATTCAAGTGATGAACAGTTTTGTGTTGACACTTTAGCGACGGCCATACGCATTGATTGCTTTTTATGGCGGTACGGCTGTTTCATTCTGGAATGTGTTCACACAGGATACAGTTGTTAGCATTTCGTGTGATTTTCGTTGGCACAGTAACGGAGCAATTATGGGGTGACCCGTTGCAGTGAAGTTGGAACCGTACTTCTGAACATGTTTGTGGTAGTTTCGTCTTGTCTATTTTGTTATTTCTCATGTTCTGTGTAGTATCTTCAATACACATCTCTACTATTCTATATCATTATCAAATACCTTGTCCTGAGCTGAACTTTGCCACCCCAACAGTCCTCCGGAATTTCTCTCTTTCATAGGCCAGATGTCCTGCCTTTGCAGCCGTCATGTTCAAACCATCAGTTACATCCTGAATCCATCTTCTCCGTGGTTTTCCTCTTCTTCTCTTTGCCGGTATGCCTCCTTCGATGATGGTCTTCTCCTGCCCTTCATTTCTTTTTATATCTCCAAAATATCTCAATTTTCTCTTTCTTATTTGTAGCATCAGCCAGTTTTCTTTGATTTTGAGTTCTTTCTGGATAGATCTATTTGTTCTCTTCTCTGGCCAAGATATACTGAGGACTCTTCTGTAACACTAATATTCAAAAGCACATATATGTTTTTCCACTGCTTTATTAAATGTCCATGCTTCACACCCATACGTTGCCACTGGGAATATGCATGCTCTTAGTATTCTGATCTTTGTTTTCCTATCAGTTCCGTTCCATACTGTTTTGAGTTGTTTAATTTTTTTGTAAAGCCATGTTTGTTCTTTTAATTTCCTTCATCCCATTTCCATCTGTTGTTAGCAGTGAACCAAGATATTCAGAACTGTTCACATTTTCTACTTTCTCTCCGTTGATAAAAATATCATTTGTCATGTTCGTTTTATCTGTTGTCATTATTTTTGTTTTTTCCACATTGAGAATATACATTTCTATATAGCTAATCTATATTTGTTGATTGCATTGATCTATTGATTAGTCTGGTGCAAGAACTTCAGAAACTGAACTTGTCATTCAAGAGAGGGTTCGATAGATATGACTTGATTGATTGATATTACCATCATTATTGCACTTTGATGAGTAACTATGTGCTCCTATAGCTATCTTTCAATGGAAGATCGTAGCGGTAGTGCATGAACTCCGTAGCACCAGTGTGGGTCCGATGTAATTTTACAGATGATGAAAATATTCTGTGGGAATTTCATTATTATTATTTTTTTAAATTTTGTTTTTCTGCCAGCTATTCTCGATTGTGTACTGCCAAGAGTTCTTTTACGTGATGAAATTGAATACACCACCTACGTTTCATCGTCCCTCTCCCATAGGATTAGGAACTCGATCTCACCTACACTGAGATCAGAAATCTCTGAAAACAATATCCAGATTGCTTCACGAGGGTGCGGACCTGTTACCTTTGCCACGATAGTGAAGTACCTAGCCTCTACGCCCCTGAGATCTCCGAAACTATACTACGAGTATAAACAACCCCATATATGTTGACATGACACTACGAGTATAAACAACCCCATATATGTTGACATGACACTACGAGTATAAACAACCCCATGTATGTTGACATGACACTACGAGTATAAACAACCCCATATATGTTGACATGACACTACGAGTATAAACAACCCCATGTATGTTGACATGACAATACGAGTATAAACAACCCCATATATGTTGACATGACACTACGAGTATAAACAACCCCATATCTTTCTTCTTTGCGTTCGTTCTTTACGACCAATTTTAATCACTCTTTGTGATATGTTTGATCTTTGCCAAGAACGTGTATAAGTTGCACATTGGTTTGGTAGGCCCCTAAACGAATAGACTTCTACACGTTTAGGACATGTGCATCCGATTTCATCCAAACCTCCTTAGTCGCCTCTTACGACATGCTTGGCAGGTAACAGTGGTTCTATTCTTTACACCCCAAATTTGGGCCCCGGTAACCACTCGGGCGTCAACCCCATATATGTTGACATGACACAATATTTTTATTTAACGATCCAGAAGCACTTGAGCTTTCAGCTCTTCGGCTCGATGCCATGGACATCGTAACCCTACGGTTCGGTGCCACGAACACCGTAAATCTGGAATACCTGTGGCTTTTCTGCCAGACCCGGAATTGAACCGCACTCACAGGGAGCTTGTCACCCGTCGTCCAACGCGTTACAAACACGCTAGACAGGCTGGCAAGACACAATTTAAGAACACAATAAAGGTGAAGTTTCCAAAAAAACTAAATCCTTCATCTCTGCCACAACCACCCTATCTCAACCACCCTATCTCAACCATCTTAGATACCCTAACTCAACAACCACATCACAACTACCATGTCTAAGATACCTTATCTCGGACCCCCCTCCCTCTACCTCCTACCCCAGTCCTACTGTCTTAAATATGCATGTTCATTCTCAAACAAACACTAACTTAATAAAATCAACATTCGCCAGGTAGAAATAACAACAGTTCTAGTCCTTCCACTATTTTAATATTAATCCACATATCATGCTTCCTCTAATGGACGGGAACAACTAGAACAGGTAGACAAGACCATGCCAATGGCTACATTGTTTAAGACAGTAACATGAGACTTGTTTGCAAGGACATTGATTCAGTTACGGAAGATTGTGCAATTGATGGGATTTATGAAATCGGATTTTTGAATTTTACAACAGCGTTATCCAGAGTGGTGCATTCGGGCGCAATAGCGCCCGTGTCATAAATTCAAGGCGTTCCATAAATAAAGAAAACAAATCGTTCTTTCTTTTGTCATCCTCTGCTTCTTTGTCGCTAGGCTTAGAAGGTTTAACAGATGATCCCTTTCTGAGATAGTGCACGCTCAGTCGCTTGATATGCTGTGGTATTGTGGAGTTTTAAGATGTCTGTAACTCCATCAACCGCTCGCCTACCCAGCGTGTTCGTAGCACGTTGGACTACGGGTGACTAGCCCTCTGTGAGTACTGGTTCAATTCCGCGGGCTGGCAGAAAAGCCACAGGTTCCCCAGATTTAAGGTGTTCGTGGCACCGAACCGAAAGATTACAATGTCCATGGCACCGAACAGAAGAGCTGAAACCTCAAGTGCTTCTGGATCGAAAAAAAACAACCCTCCATCAAACAATCTCTTTCATGGTCTGCACTTTCCTCTTGTAAATATTGCCTGTAAATCAGCCTGCATGAAGTTGAACCGTCACCCATCGTGTGCCGACGGTCAATGAAAAGTATGTGAATAAAACAGTAAAATAAATACATAAATAAAAAGAACTGTCGCTATTGCCTGTAGTACCGACTTTTAGGGCTGTGTAGGACAGGTGGGACGACAGCCTGAGGAATTTGATGGTCGCATGGTTAGTGCAGTCACCGCGAAGCTGTTCAGGGTAGGATTTTTCTTTTATGCCGACAACAGACACAAATTCTTGGCCTTACCTTGGTTTGAACATGTGTCTCCCGTATGGGAAACCACGCTCTAACCCATCCCCGCATGGCAGCTGCGCTCTAAAACGTTAATGACTGTAAATCAGCTTGCATGATGTTGAACACGTCACCCATCGTGTGCCGATGGTCAATAAAAAATATGAGCATAAGACAGTGAACAAATTATTGTTAGTGCATGTATAACCGGTTATTGAGCAGTGTACGATATAGGGAACATGCGCCCGTGGACTGTATTAGCTGCTAGGCCTACTTCTTATGTGCTGAAATTGAACACTATGCCTACTTCTTATGTGCTGAAATTGAACACTATGCCTACTTCTTATGTGCTGAAATTATTGAATACTAGGCCTACTTCTTATGTGCTGAAATTGAACACTAGGCCTACTTCTTATGTGCTGAAATTGAATACTAGGCCTACTTCTTATGTGCTGAAATTGAACACTAGGCCTACTTCTTATGTGCTGAAATTGAACACTATGCCTACTTCTTATGTGCTGAAATTGAATACTAGGCCTACTTCTTATGTGCTGAAATTGAACACTATGCCTACTTCTTATGTGCTGAAATTATTGAATACTAGGCCTACTTCTTATGTGCTGAAATTGAACACTAGGCCTACTTCTTATGTGCTGAAATTGAATACTAGGCCTACTTCTTATGTGCTGAAATTATTGAATACTAGGCCTACTTCTTATGTGCTGAAATTGAACACTAGGCCTACTTCTTATGTGCTGAAATTGAATACTAGGCCTACTTCTTATGTGCTGAAATTGAATACTAGGCCTATGTTTTATCGTCCGTCTCTAATATGAGTAGGATCTCTATCTTACATACACTGAGATCAGGAATCTCTGGAAAAAAATATCTCAAAGGCTCAACTAGGCAACTAACCGAGTACCTCTGGAGCGAGAGGTGAACACCTACCCTCTACACCACACAGAGACTTCTGTACTGTTGTAGAATATTCATACACTTTGGTAGAAGTTCACATATGTTTGTCATATATGTCGCTGCGATCTAACCGAGGCACAATGTACTCACGTCCTCTGCTCCATCACTAAGAATTATTAACTTGTTTGATACAAACAAACGCAAACAAGCAAGAAATCAGTCTGACTAGATCTTACATCACGCGTCAGACTACCCTATTTTTGACGATATCATAATTATCTCCCTGTCACTTCAATTTTCCAAATTGTCTTAAATGTGATCTCATTCTACTTATATTTTTTATTCCAATCCATGTTTTCATCAGATTCCTAACAGAATCGTTGCGTGTGACGATACGTTTCTATTGAGTATTGCTACATCGCATACTGCTGCCATGCTCCCAGATTGAATAGCAGACAACCGAAGCTTCGTCAACATTACTGTTAAGTATTGGTTTAAGCCCCAAAGGCTCATGTAATTGAATGTCACAATTTCTGACAATTAAAATCTGTTTTAAACCTCTTATTAAGTATTTCAATTGAAGTTTATGTATTCCCCCCTAAAACTAATAGGTTTATTTGTTCTTGATTAAATTAATGCAATCTGACAAGAAAAGAAATAATAAGTACACAACAGTGTAAAGAAAACACATACGTTGGACAGACAATAGAGCAATAGATGAAATGTACTCCAGAAATAAAGTAGCATTATCATCAAGCCCCGTGCCTGCTGATGCAGACGATCATGTATCTATACAAAATGATATCCTACCAGGAGTCAGTTCTGACTGCCTCCTTATGATCAATCAGATCTGATACCAAGCTACAGTATAACTCCAGATGTGGTACTTTCAAGTGGGAGTTGTGAGTTTGTAAAATCTTACAGCTGTACGTCTGTACAAATTTGGCTCTTGCTGGATATCTTGTATACACTTTTGGCAGAAATGTGGATGTACCTGTCTTTCATACAGTAGGAGGTTCGTGGGACCCACACGGAACTTAAATTCAGTGCAAGTCACACAGATCCCAAAAACGGTTTTAACGTGGATAATTAAAAATAACCCCCAAATAAAAAAAAAATTGCACAGACAAAAAAACTAAAAACAAATTTAAAGAGACTATATCTCTAGGTGCGTCAGATCACGTGAGACTTGGATCTTGCGGTAAAGTTTCCCAGTCTAGACAACCGGGAGTTGGGATTGGCTTGTGTTCTTCTTCTTCTTTGTCATCTCGCGATCGTTCTTCACTGCCAATCTTATCATTCTTTTTGTGATATATAATTAGTCTTTTGACAAGAACGCATTGATCTACGTTGAACGATTATGCGCCCATGATGACTAAGTCCGCCCACCCGTTTTCAGCCTGCTTTTGATTTACTAGGGTGAGCTTTCCCTAGGGTACGATCCTTTCTGCCGACTATTTCGGCCCAGATCTTCGCCTTTTCGATCGATGCCAAACAGTGAGGTACTACTGTTATGCCCTTTCTGACTGTGAGGTCGTTCCGGATTAGGAACATTTCACGGGGCTTATAAGCTTGTCCTCGGATGCCGTCTTACACGTATAACACACCGTGTAAAGTGTCGGCCTTCGCCAATGTTCGGATCCGGACAGCCTGTCAGATCTTGCCATTGTTGGCCTTATTTTACTGTCCACTTTGAGTTTGTTCCGGAGTAAGAACATTCTCAACCTTTTTGAGGCGCGTGTCGGTACTTGGCACTTTGCATTTTCTACTTCGCATTTTCCCTAGCCCCGGGAAACACCGGCCTGGGGCCAAGCGCAAATAATGTAGAGGGTCGTTTCAATTGGCGCTAGCAACGCAACTGAGATTTTGCGCTCGCCACCATCACCAACCCCAGTTCTTCCGGGGATGTTAGTTGTGACTGTAACCGTACCTTGCACGGTTTTCCCAGGGAGGGCAGTTTCATTATGCACGAAAACGCAATTTTATGTTTTGAGCTCGGCAAACCTTACCCAGTAGGTGTATCTGCTAGGCCACCGATACGGAGTCAGCTGCAATCTTCCCTCGTACCGACACGAGGGTAGACTTTTATTCGTTACGCATCTATCTTATTTATTTCTGCCCCACAGCTGGCATTGTTTGCCCCCTCCTCATGGATTCGAGTTTCGCCCTATGTGGGCTCACGTTTCGTCACTGGATGCACCTCTCATCCTCTCATGTTCACTTGTGAACTAATATCCTCATCGGCAGGGAAACTGGTAAATGTGGCTGGACCTTTGACTTACACTTCGAGCTTGTGTACGGGATACTCTTGCTCTGGAGATGGCAATTTGTATGCGGTCCTTTACTCCGGGGGAGTATGAATTCTATCAGAGACGTTTCGCTGCTGTTTCTTATTGTTCGGGAACTTGGGCAATATTTTATTGGACATCGGCCAGGAGATTCGTGCATTTTGTTCATATTTGTGAACCTGCATTTATTTTTTACCAGTAGTTCAACCCGATCCCTGCCCACCTTAGTCAGACCGGAACCAAAGTCTGTTTCCAGGGTCACCATGTGAAGGTAGGGGACAGGGTCTTGGTAAGTGCACCTTCACTAACCCTGACGCATGTTGCCGCCATGCGTCTTTGACCCAGGCTTGTGTTCTAAGAGTCATCAGTAGGATACTAATTGTTTACGTTTCACATTTCCTATGATTGACTATCTGACCACAACTTTCTTGGATTCTGTCAGACGCAGAAAACGCACTGTAGACATCTCCAGCAGCAACCTTAGAAATCTTTGAAATAAATACACTCGTAAACAGAAAGGTGCTTTCTGGATTTGAACTCACGACATTTGGAACACAAGGCAACGATTTAACCATATACTGCGATCATAACATTTTAATTTATTGTGTATCGGTACAGGGAAGAAAAATAACAGAAAGGAATAGTCAACCTTGTACTATATATATATCGGTACAGGGAAGAAAAATAACAGAAAGGAATAGTCAACCTTGTACTATATATATATTGGTACAGGGAAGAAAAATAACAGAAAGGAATAGTCAACCTTGTACTATATATATATTGGTACAGGGAAGAAAAATAACAGAAAGGAATAGTCAACCTTGTACTATATATATATTGGTACAGGGAAGAAAAATAACAGAAAGGAATAGTCAACCTTGTACTATATATATATTGGTACAGGGAAGAAAAATAACAGAAAGGAATAGTCAACCTTGTACTATATATATATTGGTACAGGGAAGAAAAATAACAGAAAGGAATAGTCAACCTTGTACTATATATATATTGGTACAGGGAATGCGTGTGGGCGTATGAGGCTTAGTGATAGTGAACTAGATCACAACCTATGATTACATTGTTCAAACTCCGCGGCTGGCTATTTGGAAGCAAATTTCTTCCCTTGGATTTTTACGAAGGGTAAAAATAGACCTCATTGTTCAGAAAGCAAGGGAAAATTACTGAACGTATGAGTGGTGCCTAGAAAATTGTGACTCTCGTTTACTGTTATTGATAGCAACGTCCTGTGAAGAATTTGCTCCGATCTTTATTTTTACAAGGGAAGAGTAATAACTGTAGGGAATAGTCTACCGGCTACTGGTTATTGCTACAAGGGAAGAGTAATAACCGTATGGAATAGTCTACCGGCTTCTGGTTATTGCTACAAGGGAAGAGTAATAACCGTATGGAATAGTCTACCGGCTACTGGTTATCAGTACAAGGGAAGAGTAATAAAAGAAGGGAATAGTCTACCGGCTACTGGTTATCGATCTAGGAAATACATGATAACAGAAAGGAATAATGAACAGGGTACTGGATATCGGTATAGGGAATACATGATAACAGAAAGGAATAATGTACCGGGTACTGGATATCGGTATAGGGAAGTGGAATAACAGAATGGAATAGTGTATTGATTATTTGTGATCGGTACATGGGGAAGTGACGAATTATATATTGATTATTTGTGATCGGTACATGGAGAAGTGATCGATGCATGGGGAAGTGATCGGTACATGGGGAAGTGACGAATTATATATTGGTGAGCGTTCGCTTATCGACTCGGACAATCGGAGGGTTGTCGGTTCAATCTGATACTCAAAGTTCCACATGTTATAAAAGAAGTTGACCCTCCTACCTCCTGCACACTAGGGACTAGATATGTGAAGTGACCGTAAGGCTTGAAAAAGCTATGGAAATTATTCTATTTTATACAAGAGGAGACTGATACTATAGAGAGCATACAACTATTCACAATTTATTTTTAGAGTAGCCATACATTCGTATGTTGTCGGGGCTCGCAAGGGGCGTAAAGAATATTAACACTGTGACCTACAAGGCATGTCGTAAGAGGCGACTGAGGTTGAGGCCTAGGGAAGATACCATAGTAAATAAAAAGCGTCGCAAAAATCGGATGTGTTGGCCTACTTCTAGACGCATAACTAGCACAACATACATTCGCTCATAGGCTCAGATCACATACAAATCGCTCAGAGTGGTTAACAAGTGGTCGATATGGAGCGTTCGAAGAAGAAAAATATCGATATTCGTTTCTCAAAGAAATGTAAGTTAGTTCAATCGACTAGCAAAAGTTTTACTGTAGATAAACTATGAAACGACAAATATAATGTAGACATATAATGTAGACATATAATGTAGACATATAATGTAGACATATAATGTAGACATATAATGTAGACATATAATGTAGACATATAATGTAGACATATAATGTAGACATATAATGTAGACATATAATGTAGACATATAATGTAGACATATAATGTAAACATATAATGTAAACATATAATGTAGACATATAATGTAGACATATAATGTAGACATATAATGTAGACATATAATGTAGACATATAATGTAGACATATAATGTAGACATATAATGTAGACATATAATGTAGACACCTATGGCAAGTAATGCAGATATCACAATGAAATGATAAAAATAAATAACAGAACAGTTCACCTATTTATGTAGCATAGAAAATGTTTAAAAAAAAATTATGCTGCATATTGTCAAAGCAACATCAGCTTTTAAAAGTCTAAATAAAATATGGAACTGCAAGTTATATAGTATTAAAACTAAATTACGAATTTTTATTTCAAATGTTGTATCAATTCTAACATATGCCAGCGAGAGTTGGAAAATGAGTAAAGATATAGAAAGCAAGTTGAATGCATTTGAAAATAAATGTCTGCGAAAAATAATGAATATAAAATGGAAAGAATTCAGGAGAAGTGATGAAATCAGAGGCATATCTGGTCAACCACTAGTGACAACTGTTATAAGAAAGAGACGATGGAGATATGTTGGGCACACCTTGAGAAGAAATGATCAACGAATATCAAAGCAGGAATTGAAGTGGGATGCAAAGGGTTCAAGAAAGAGAGGTCGACCTAAGGAGACCATGAAGCGAACTTTGCTGAGAGAGGCAGGAAATATCGGTCTCAGTTCCATGGAGGAGATTGAGCGAGTTGCCCAGGACATTGAACGAGGTGTCAAGACAGAGCGGTATGCGGAAATTATTTGGAGGCCCTTTGTAACGTATAACGGTTCGAGAGGAATTATTATTACACTATTAAAATCTACTTCTTTTTTCCCCCTTTCAGCTCCTAGCGGAGCATAGGTCTTCAACAAACTTCTTCCAGCTCTTCCTCTCTCCTGCCACCCCTTTCAACTCTTTCCCTGCTTTACCTATCTTTTAATATCAGCCTCCAGCTCTCTTCTCCAGGTATTTCTAGGTCTTCCCCCACTATTATTTCTCCGCAGGTTCCAAAACAGTGCCTATCTTGCAATGCTTCTAGTCGGCCTTCTCAATGTATGTCCTATCCATCGCCATCGTTTCTTCCTTATCTCTTTCTCCACTGGTATCTGCTTAGTTCTTTCTCTGAGTTCCTCATTCGTATACTTATCATATTACTTGCATACCCTATATAACGTATAACGGTACGAGAGAAATTATTATTATAGTATTACAATCGCCTGTAAATAATTGAAAACATCAATATATGACTGTGCCTTTGACATGGAAAAAACAAACTTGAAACAATGAAAAGAACACTCAAATGGTGAATTGTTTGAAGTAAAAAACAAAGCATAAAGAACCTCAACTTTATAAACTCTTATACTGCACTTCAAATAGTACTTCATATCTCCTCTACAACTAGTTTGCACTCGCAGAACTTCACTCTCACTCGCCAGAATACCAAATCTATTCCCGCAAATGCGCGTGCTCATGTAGGTGGCGCTGTGTAGAACGAGGTGAGCACTGTTAACCAATGAATCGAGTTCTTTGACAAAAAGTCATTTTCTTGACTTTATACGACGTTATAAAAGTCTGCAGTCTGACTTGATCAGAGATTTTAGATTTGTTCAGAAGTTACCACCTCCAAAACATCACTTTAACAGTTTGACAGAAGGAAAAAAAGACGTAGTTCGCTAAAGACAAAATAATCATAAAACAACAGGTGACTTAAAGACACTAAAATCAGAACAAAAAGATGCAGTCTTAGTAAAAAAAAACTATTTGACAATTGTAACTAAAGCCAGTTCTATTAATTGAAAAAACGTCTGAAATTTGTGGTACTTGGAATTTGATGTCCAGGTAATTGTCTACATTTAGTCAGTATTCAAACTCAAGAGCTTTTGCAGTTAGGTAAGTGTTATGTAGTAATTTTGTGTTTACAGTAGTTATGTAAGCTGACTGTAGCTGTTAATTAAGTGTTGTGTAGTAATTATATAAGGGTTTTGTAGTAGTTATATAAGCTGACTGTTTGGGTGTTTTGTAAGTGTCCTGTAGTAATTTAGGCAAATAGTAGATGTTATGTAGTAATTATGTAAGTAGAAAGTAGCTGTTATGTAAGTTCCAGTAGTAAGTATGTAAGCTGACTGCAACTGTTAGGTAAGCGTTCAGTAGGAGTTATGCAAGCTAACTGTAACTGTTAAATTTATATCTTGTAGAAGTTCAGTAAATTTACTGTAGTAATTATGTAAGCTGATCGTAACTGTTAGGTAAGTGTTCTGTAATAGTTATATAAGTTGTCTGTAGTGGTTAAATATTGCTAAATCAATCAATTATTCAATCCGTTAGAGCAGTAGCAGATAGGTAAACGAACTGGAGCTGTTAGGTTCTTCTCTGTTAGGTTCTTCTCTGTTAGGTTCTTCTCTGTTAGGTTCTTCTCTGATAGCGAAAGTATTTGTAGGGACTAAGTAAATGTGCTCTTCGTGTACTTATTTGTTTGGTACCACATCTACCAACTTGTACTGTCACACAGTATCATATTTGATTTGTTATTTGTGGGGTAAAAACAGTCAGACTAGACAAATACCTCGCCATAAGCACATATTGTCTGTGTGTTTCCTGGACTCTCAAGGGAGCAAAGAATAGTAACACTGCGACCTACAAGTCATGTCGCAAGAGGCGACTGAGGTAGGGGCCTAGCGAATCTACCCCAGTAAATAAAAAGCGTCGCATAAAATGAATGTGTTGGCCTACAGTGACCAGCTTGGCCAAACATAATTCTCGGTGTACACACTGTATGCGATTGAGGTATAGAGGACCCTGTTCCTTTATTTAGATATCTGAAATTACGAGTACGCCTTAAGTCAGAGTAAAGTTCGCCTGAATGGCAGGGGATTCTGGTGATAAGTAAAACTAGCTTGCACGCAAACAATAAGCCAAATTCGCAATATTAGATGATATGACTACGTTTGAATTCTATTTAAAAACAAATTTTTTCCTCATGCCGTTACATGTTACATAGGGTCTGGAAGTAATTTCTCCATACCGCTCTATCATGGGCAGCTCGCTTAATCTCCTCTACGGAATTGAGTCCTATATTTCAATGTTCTCACAGTAATTCGTTTCAGATCTTTTTTAGGGCATCCTTTTTCTGTAACCCTTTGCTTCCTACTTCAAAGCCTGTTTTGTTGTTCTTTGATAATTTCATCTCAGAGTATGCACAATATGTCCTTACTTTCTCTTGCTTATAACAGTTGTTACTAGTGGTTGACCAGCTATTACTCTAATTTTCTCCTATTTTCTGAATTCGTCCCATTTTATATTCATTTTGTTCTGAATACATATCGGGTATAAAAATGTGGACCAGATACTCTTGATGTCGTATTTCTATACGTTTGATATTGATATGCAACATTGAAACTTATCTGTGAAAGATCTTACGAGTGTTCTTGCCAAATACTATCTCTAACCGAGAGTTGCTTGCACAGTGTGAACCTCCAGGCGGTGACCCTGGAAACAGACTTTGGTTCCGGTCTGGCTAATGGGGGCAGGTATCGGGGAGAACTACTGGTAGCAGTGCAAGTACGAAATAAAGAAATGCAGATCCATAGAACAAAATGCACAAATCTCCTGGCCGATGTTCAACAAAATATTGCCCAAGTTCCCGAACAAAAAGAAACAGCAGCGAGACGTCTCTGACATAAGCCCCACTCCCCCGGAGTAAGGGCCGAACGCAAAACGTAATATCCGGAGCAGGAGACTCCATATACGAGCTCGACGTGTAGGCCAAAAGTCCCGCCACAAATTACCTGTTTCTCTGCCTATGGGGAAACTGTTAAACATGAAAGGATGAGAGGTGCATCCAGTGACGAAACGTGTGCCCACGTAGGGCGAAACTCCAAGCCCTGAGGAGGGGGTAAACATTGCCACCTCGTGGGCAAGAATAAATAATTCAGATCCGTAACGAATAAAAGTTTACCCTCGTGTCGGTACGAGGGAAGATTGCAGTTGACTCCGCATCGGTGGCCTGGTGCAGATACATGTACTGGGCATGGTTTGCCGAGCGCAAAACAACAAGTTGCGTTTTAGTGCATAACGAAACTACCCTCCCTGGGAAAACCATGCAAGGTACTGTTGCGATAACAATTAACATCCCCGGAAGAACTGTGGTGGGTGATACCTAACGGAACTGCCAGCCTTGGGGTAACCGGGCAAGGTACTATTGAAGTCACAAGTAACATCCCCGGAAGAACTGGGGCGTGGGATGGTGGCGAGCGCAAAATCCTCAGTTGCGTTGCTAGCGCCGATTGAAACGACCCTCTACATTGTTTGTGCTTGGCCCCAGGCCGGTGTTTTCCGAGGCTAACTGCAAATTGCCACGTACCAACGCGCGCCTAGAAAAGGCTGAGAATGTTCCTACTCCGGATCAAACTCAAAAGTGAACGGTAAAGTAAGGTCGACAATGTAAAGATCTGACAGGCTGTCCGGGTTCGAACATTGGCGAAAGCCGATACTTTACACGGTGTTTTATACGAGTAAGACGCCGTCCGAAGACAAGCTTATAAGCCCCGTGAAATGTTTCTAATCCGAAACGACCTCATAGTCAGAAAGGGCATAACAGCGTACTTCATTGTATTGGCGTAGATCAAAAAGCCCAAATATACGACAAAACTGATCGAAAAGGCGAAGATCTGGGCCGACATAGTCGGCAGAAAGGATCGTACCCTAGGGAAAGTGCAACCTAGTAAATCAAAAGCTGGCTGAAACCGGACGGGCGGGCCTAGTCACCATGGGTGCACAATCGACCCGACGTAGATCATCCCGTTCTTGTCAGTGAACCAATTATACATCACAATAAGAATGATAAAATTGGCCGTGAAGAACGATCGAGAGAAGAAGAAATGTGATACGTATGAAGAATAATTATATCATAAAAACTGCACTTAGATGTACACCAGAGGGTAAACAAAAACATGAAAGACTCAAAATTACCTGGAGGAGAACAGTAGAGCAAGAACTGAAAGAAATGAATCACAGCTGGAACACAATACAGAGAACAGTCAAGCTTAGAGCAGAATGATTGGCATTTGTTGCTGTCATAAGTGCCAGTGGCGTCACAGTCGAGAGAGAGAGAGAGAGCGAGAGATAGAGATAAGAAACATTGCAAATTAATGAAAAACAGAAATAAATATCTTCTATCTCTAAATGTACATATAAATCATGAGAATATCATGAAGAATGTAGATATAAATCATGAGAATATCATGAAGAAACAAGTAAAACTATTAAATAATTGCTGTAAAAACTTGATGTGAAAAGAAGATCACTTCAAGAAATGAAAATAACACAAATACGTTATTGTGATTACAATAAAGTGCTTAAGATATTGTTGAAGACCCTTCTGAAGATAACAAAAGAACACAAGAAATCAAGAGAAAGGCAGAGATGTAATAGTGAAAGAATGATTACGAGATCGACAGACAGCAAGATGACCGAATGTTACATCCGCCCAAAAATACACACAATTTTCTGGAAATATATTAAAGAAAAAAATTGATACAGCCTGCACATGATGGTGATGATAAGCTTTAAAACTGACATTAATTTTGTTAATCTATGGACAGACACTACATTGTTTCCGGTAGATCTATATTTGTGCATAAAAGTAAAAGAACCCTTTCTTATACCATGAAGTAGATTGAGGAATACCATGTTAAGCCCGCATATTTTGTGTGGCTATCAGAACACGACAGCTGATATGGTCAACATCATGTCGGATGCCGTTACTTCTCAGAAAAGTTTCCTTGTACCAAAGTGGGGCTGAGTCGATACGAGAGTCGTTACGGTCGCCAAAAAAAAAAAAATTCTGTGCCCGCTGTGTAATTGAGCCCGAACCAACCTGCTGCTGCCTTGTAGGTCGGCTGGGGACAGTCAAATACTGACGGAGAGAGAACCAAGTAAACGCTGGTTGAAATCGGATACGTGGCCGAAGAACAAGCACCAGAGCTTCAAATGGTACTGAAGATGTAGAGTAAAAAAAAGCGTTCTTGGCAAAAGCTGTTTATATATCACAATTAGAATGATCAATATGGCCGAAGACGAACAATCGAGAGAGAGAGATAACCCGTACCATTCGCATAAGAAGCTAGTTCACTAACAACTACACTCCTGCGGCTTTAATCGTATTACTTACTATCGTTGAATTCTGCATAAGAAATTAACTTTTAATTTTTCATGTTTATTGGCCTACAATAAACAAAGAATGAAGTGGTTTGGCCACTTAGTAAGAATGCATCCAAACTCCACAGTATACAGTCTTCTACAACAGAACAACGGGATAGAAGGCAAGAGGAAGACCACGGAAAAGATGGTTAGATGGCGTAGCAGAATCCTGTGAAAGAGCAAAGATAACAATCACATAAGCCACCAGAACAGTGCAAGACAAAAACAGAAAAAAACGACGCTGGGCAACAACCCGGTAGCAGGGTGACGACGCTGGGCAACAACCCGGTAGCAGTGTGACGACACTGGGCAACAACCCGGTAGCAGGGTGACGACACTGGGCAACAACCCGGTAGCAGGGTGACGACACTGGGCAACAACCCGGTAGCAGGGTGACGACGCTGGGCAACAACCCGGTAGCAGGGTGACGACACTGGGCAACAACCCGGTAGCAGTGTGACGACACTGGGCAACAACCCGGTAGCAGTGTGACGACACTGGGCAACAACCCGGTAGCAGGGTGACGACGCTGGGCAACAACCCGGTAGCAGGGTGACGACGCTGGGCAACAACCCGGTAGCAGGGTGACGACGCTGGGCAACAACCCGGTAGCAGGGTGACGACGCTGGGCAACAACCCGGTAGCAGGGTGACGACGCTGGGCAACAACCCGGTAGCAGGGTGACGACACTGGGCAACAACCCGGTAGCAGGGTGATGACAAAGAAGAAGAAGAATTGGTCTACATGCTCTGATATAACCAAAAAGGCTTGTCCTTAAATTTTAAGGGGTGTTCTTTGGCGTAAAGGGGCTTTAATCAACTACATTTCACTGATTGGTTGGTTGATTGATTGATAGGACCATCAACATTGCACTTCGATAAGTAACCATGTGTGGTCCGATCTCTTTCTTATATAGGAAGGAAGATCTCATCAACATTGCACTTCGATAAGTAACCATGTGTGGTCCGATCTCTTTCTTATACAGGAAGATCTCATCGACAGTTCACGAACTCCGCAGCACTAGCTGTGATCTCGATGTAATTTAGAATTTGGTGAAGATATTTTGTATGGATTTTATTTTTAAACCTTTCTAATGAATTTTGCACAGACAGCGACTTTCCAGTCTGTTCCTGTCGATTTTGAACTGCCAAGGTTTTTTTACTTGCTCAAATTGAAAACAGGGCCTATGTTTTATTGCTCGCCTCTGATATGACTAGGAACTGGATCTCACCTACATTGAGATCAGGGATCTCAGGAAAAATATCACCACGAGGCAGCGAACCCAGTACCTCTAGAACGAGAGGCGAGCATCTAACCTCAACGTCACAGAGAGCCCCGAATCCCTAAATACCAAACAAACAAACAGCAGTATTACTATCATTGTACCAGTTGCTTTTTGTTTTAACAGTCCTGGAATCGCCCCAAAGACAACAGCCATCTCCTCGTCTTAATTGAAGTGTTTGCAATGAATGCACGACTTTTCTCTTATGTTATCATGAACTAGCTAAATGAACACACTCCACTCTCAGTCTAGCAGGTATACATACACTCACACATGTAAAGATGTAAAGGAGCGTGGGGTGTTGAGTGGTTAAGCGTGGTGTTTTCTGAAGAAATCAAAGCGCCTTCGACCTACCAAGAGGGTAGTTTAAACTTATTTTTACCTCCTACGAGAAAAAGTAAAACGTATGATTTGTACGTGCGTGGCGACAGCTTCGGGCAAATGACCTTACTTCTTCTGCCATATATAAACCCCCATCACGCACTCTTATAAATGAGAACAAAGTCAATCAAGTGCCATGTCTGCCGGTGTAGGCGACCATGTCTCTCCACAAGTCTCTCTTTCGTGCAATAATCATTTCTGAAGTTGATATTTTGTCTAACCAAGATGTCAGACCATCCATCATCTTCTTCCTCTGTCTTCCACGATGTCTTCTTCCATGAATGTTACATGTTGTCACCAAATGTTCTAAACCTTCTCTTCGCATTATGTGCACGAAGAAATGTGATTGTTTTATTCTTATTCTGTTGAGAAGAAGTACTAGATGAATTTCTGTTTTTCTACAGTTGTAGTGTGTAGTTTTTATAAGCGACCAAAATTATATGATTTTACCAAGAACCAATACAAAGCTAACTTGTAGTCGACAAGCAACTATATTATCTCACAGTCATGTTGCAGCTAAAGGGTCCAAAGCCGAAGGATTGACTTGATTGCATTGAGTTTTACTTCACATGGTTCGGCCCTTCAAGTCAGCTAGCGGGAGTATTGGGCAAAGTAGGAACTCTGTATTAAAGAGGGTGTTTAAAGCCGAAGGATTGACTTCATTGCACCGGGTTTTACCCCATATGGCTCGGCCCTCTCCGCAGAAATAGCACGCCACCTGCCGAGAGTATTGCACAAAGCACGAACTCCGTAGCTCCAGCAACTCTGTAGCTCCCGTAAAACTCCTAAAAATCTCGAAAAAATACGGACCTTACAGAACATAGTATAAAAAATTGTTCCTTCATTTTTGCTTTTTTACTTACCGCTAAGAATATAATAATGTTAATTTAGAGCTAATTTGATAGTAGAATAAAATCATGGAGCAGTTATCCACACATGACCAAACACGATAGAAAAATGGACGCAAGTGCGTCATTTGGTAGTTTATGTATTAATAATTAAAGGATGAATGGGTGTATACAAGTTAAACCAGTGTACGACGGTTCTAATCGTTTCGTTGTCTGTAATCATGTTTTACCTCACAGCTCTAGGAAAAGAAAAGATTTATAGAACGATAATTTAGCTTTTGTGTGCACGTCATTAACAATGTTTTTAGCTCCCTCTTTTATTTCTGAGATACATCTATTGTATGAACAGCTTTTTGCTTTCTATCCACTGTATCGGAGTAGTATTGCTCTTTGAAGCGCTTTGTTTTTTGGTAATCTGCTTATGTAGCCGAACCATTTAGTTTGTTGTTTCTTGATGAAGTTCAGTACCAATGCTGTGCCCACTTTCTTCCTGACATCACTGTTTTTATTTTCAGTGCGCGACAGTAGATAAAAACTGACCTATTTTAACAATAAACTCTGATACATTTTTCAGTTATTCCATGTTAGTGTCATCCACACAGAGGTTATAAATTAATATCATGCGGCTTCAGCCATTATGTGGGTTTAACATATCGTTGACTGCGGTTAAATACTGCAATTTAGAATACCAAAATAACTATAATTGGGCTCTGAGGAGAAGAAGAACAGAGTGGTTATAGATTTACTATTGGCTGAAACGATCATTTCTGGAAAATGGTTGATGTGCAGATTACGAGAGATAGATGTTCATGTTTATAGAAGGAGTATTACAGGTTAACAGTTGTCCAATTGAAAGAAAAGTGTTGTGTAAATAGTTTACTGTGATCGTAAATTATTCTGTTGTTGCCGCCGGTGTATTGGCGGGGCTCGCAATGGGAGCAAAGAATAGCAACAATTTGACCTACAAGGCATGTAGTAAGAGGCGTCTGAGGTAGGAGCTACCCTAGCGTGGGTTCCAATAACATACGGCTGGCGGGCTCATGTTAAAATTAGGAGAAATAAGATCACAACCGTCGCGTGACCACGCGTTTCAAAATTGTTGTATAAAGATGTATTCATTAAAAAAAAAACACACCATACTAAATCAAGGTTATATTATGTTACAAGTTCAGTTTAACAATAAGGAATATTATTCATATTTTTCTGCAATAAATAACTATGGACTCAAAGAACTAAAAAAATTGAGTAAAATTGCAAAAAAAAAAGCTTTCAGTGTTTTATCAAACATATACAAAAACCAGCTCCCATTAAACAGGTGTCTTTGATTTCCTGTCTGAGCTATTCAGCCGTATGTTGCTGGGGACCCACGGTAAATAAAACATGTCGCAGAAATCGGATGTGCTGGCCTACTTGTAGGCGCATAACTGGTACAACGTACAATCACTTTCAGGCTACAAACATATCACAAAGAGTGGTTTAATAAGCGGTCGATATGGAGCTTCCGAAGAAAAAGAAGAATTAATTTGTTGTTAGTTTTGTCATGTGTTTCCTTATTTTTGGTCATTATTACGTAGACATTGGAGGAGGGTAGGAATGGTTTATGTGGCGTTGAGGTCTCAGAAAGAGAACAATATATATATATATATATATATATATATATATATATATATATATATAAAAAAAAACACACAAAATCAAAGAAAACTGGCTGATGCTACAAATAAGAATAAGAAAATTGAAGTGTTTCGGACCTTAAATAATATACGAAGGGCTGGAAAGGCAAGGAGACATCACGACAAAGAGAAGAATAGAAAAGCCACTCAGAAGATGTACTCAGGATGTGAATGTTTATTTGAGCATAACAGCTGCAGTGGTGATATATCTGGCATATGAGATATAGAGAGAAAATCCGAAGGGCTGTTTGTGTGACAAAGTTATGCACTTGTTTTACTACATTCTGAGACCAAATTGTCAACGAAAGTTCTGTAAGAGAAATTAATAATGGAAGTGCAAAAGAAAGGCGAAAAACAAATCTATATCTCAATGTGGCAAAAAAATAATAAAAATTATGACAACAGATAAGACAAATATGAAAAAAATATTTTTATCAGCGGAGAGAAAATAGAAAATATGATCAGTTTTGAATATATCGGTTCACTGCTAACAACAGATGAAGGAAATTAAAAGAAGAACAAACATGGCTTTCCCTAAGATAAACAACTAAAAACAGTATGAAATGGAACTGATAGGAAAACAAATATCAGAATACTTTAAAGCATGCATATTGCCAGTGGCAACAAGTGGGTGTGAAGCATGGACATTTAACAAGGCTTTGGAAAAAAGTTATATGTGCTTTTGAATATCAATTGTTACAGAAGAGTCATCCATATATCATGGACAGAGAAGAGAACAAATAGATCTATCATGGACAGAGAAGATAACAAATAGATCTATCATGGACAGAGAAGAGAACAAATAGATCTATCTAGAAAGAACTCACAATTAAAGACAACTGGATAGTGCTACACATACGAATGAGAAAATTAAAATATTTTGGAAATATAAAAAGGCACGAAGAGTTGAAGAAGACCATCATGGAAGGAGGCATCGTGGCAAAGAGGAGAAGAGGAAGATCACAAAGAAGATAGATTCAGGATG
This sequence comes from Arion vulgaris, assembly GCA_020796225.1. Classification (NCBI taxonomy): domain Eukaryota; kingdom Metazoa; phylum Mollusca; class Gastropoda; order Stylommatophora; family Arionidae; genus Arion; species Arion vulgaris. The sequence continues at coordinate 52,537,435 of CM036764.1, forward strand.
TAAATGATGGTCTGAGCATGACAGCTGCAGGGCATCTGGCCTATGTGAGAGAGAGAGAGAGAGGGAGAGAGAGAAACAGTCTGAAGGAATTGTTAAGGTACCACAGTTCAGGACAAACTGTTTGATAATGAAGTCCCTTACGTACACACACATCTCTGTAATAACACAAACAATGGGTAAAATGAGTGGTCATCATCGCCCGTGATGGACGAAGATCAACATGTCAACTAATAGCATGAGCAGTTTAACAAAAAAGTACAATAATATATATGTTGTTATAGCATCCCATTGGCATTGGGGTGTGATGCTTATCTCTCACTCCAAAAGTCTTTGGTTCACTTCCCGCTCGAAGAGATCGACATATTTCCCCAGATATTCCTTATCTTAATGTAGGTGGGATCGAGTTTCTAGTCCTATCTTAGACAGACGATAAAACTTAGGTCCCGTATTCACGTTGAACACGAAAAAACCCTGACAGTTGAAAAAGAACAAGAGTAGGCAGCAAAGTAGCTTCCCGGGAAAAATTCATTTCAAAGGTTAAAACAAAATTTCTAGAAACATATTCAAAATTCATTTCAAAGGTTAAAACAAGATTTCTACAAACATATTCAAAATTCATTTCAAAGGTTAAAACAAAATTTCTAGAAACATATTCAAAATTCATTTCAAAGGTTAAAACAAAATTTCTAGAAACATATTCAAAATTCATTTCAAAGGTTAAAACAAGATTTCTAGAAACATATTCAAAATTCATTTCAAAGGTTATAACAAAATTTCTAGAAACATATTCAAAATGTTTCAAAATTACAATGGGGTTCCTCGCCAGGGTTAGGTAGTTTGGACACTGTCGCTGAGATCCACCTCTGCAAGACAGATACCGGTGCACACATGGTAATTTACTGACGTGCACTGACGATGTTCCTATTTTGGTATTGACAAATCATATTATTCTATCGCTGACATTTTTTTTTCTCTTTAGTAACATGTAGAATAATAGTGAATGAAAATGGAACGATTTTTGAAGAAGTGATGAAATGAAATAAATATCTGGTCAAGCACTAGTAACAGCTCTTATAAGAATGAGAAAATGGAAATATGTTCGATATACCTTGAGAAGAAATGATACAACAAAAATACCAAAGCAGACATTGAAGTTGGATGGAGAGGGTTGCAGAAAGAGATCAACCTAAGGAGACCCTGAAACAAACTTTACTGAGAGAGGCAAGAAATATCGGTCTCAGTTCCATGAAGGAGATGAGCGAGTTGCCCAGGATAGAGCGGTATGGATAAATCTCTAGCAGGCCCTATGTAACATATAACTGTACGAGATGAATTATTATTATTATTATTATAATGACGAACAATGATAACTAATTGTTTGAATTGAGTTTTTATAAAGTCCCAGCAAAAGTTGATTCTGCCTTCATATTTACAGCAGATCAGAAATTGTCATTAAAAAGTCACAGCAAAAGTTGATTCTGTCGTCATATTTACAGCAGATCAGTAATTGTCATAAAAAGTCACAGCAAAAGTTGATTCTGCCGTCATATTTACAGCAGATCAGTAATTGTCATAAAAAGTCACAGCAAAAGTTGATTCTGCCGTCATATTTACAGCAGATCAGTAATTGTCACAAACATGGGTCGCCAGGACCGTAGCCACGGCAAAATAAAACCGGCTAGCTCAGACGGGAAAAGTAAAATTCCTGTTTAATGGGGGCTGATTTTTGTATATGTTTGATAAAACACTGTAAGTGTTCTGCAATATTACTCAATTCTACATGTCCATGGCTACTTATTGATGAAAAATATTAATAATGCTGATATTCCTTAACTTTAAACTTAATTTGTTACACAATATAATCTTGATTTAGAGTGTTGTGTTGGTATAACCTTGATTTAGAGTGTTGTCTTGGTTTTAAAATGAATTCGTCTTAATACAACAATACTGGAATGCGAGGTCACGCGACGGCTGTGATCTTAATTTTCTAGATTTTTTACCTGAGCTCACCGACCGTATGTTATTGGACGCCACGGCTAGGACTCATGGAATTAAGCCTTCAGGACAAGTCAGAGTGTAGTGGCAGGACAATATTGAAATGTCTACACTGGACAATCAACTAGACCTGGACCAGACAAGACTGACAAAAATAGAATTCAGTGGCGTCCCTCCGGACAAGGTCAGTACTTGAGGGTACTTATTGCTGGACCATCACTTGTAATGAAGAACACTTCCCTGGTTTCTCTGTTTGGGATACATTTAAGTTAATCACGAGGATACTCGTCTAAAACTTGATAAGGACTGATTTGTTTTCTTTCGGTATTGGTTATTGGTTACTGAACTGACGTCACACCATTCCGAACTCAGACTGATAAGTGCTCAGTCTCATCCAACAGATGTCGAAATGTATACGTTCTGCATGATGGTTCCTGTGATTCGATAGTTAAACACACTTTACCAACCATAGGATGACTTTAGTTACCTTCACCAGGTTTAGGTTTGTTTGTTTGTTTGTTTCGATAGTTCTTCTCGACCATTTTCATCATTCTTATTTTGATATATAAACAGTCTTTGCCAAGAACGGTTAGAACGTTATGTCTCAGTTATGCCCCTACTAGTGTTGGACGAGCGCATCCGACTATTTCGGCCTTCTGAAATGTTTGAATCTGCCATGCCGGCGGTCAAACACTTTCCAGACATCGAGAGCATATTTTTATTTAATGGTCCGTTTGATGCCGTATATTTGGGCTTATATCTACGCCACAGAGCATTTTCTACTTAGCCAGCTTCTCTGACTATGAGTACGGCGTTCCTTTTGTATCGTATGTATTGTATATTCTTTAATAATCGTTTTAATGCTGTATATTTTAGCTTGGATCTATGCCAAAGAGCATATGCTACTTTGCAAATTTTCTGACTGGGTGTGGTCATTTCACTGAGTTTTGGTTCAAAGTGAGGAAGAGTTGGGACATTCGTCTATCTATCTATCTCTTTCTATTTTTCTATCTCTCTACTTCCTGATTCCATTAAAATCCAATGTTAAGATAATATTTTCTTCATTAAAAGAAGAAAGATCACCTATCCAAGTCTGTGATGTGCATTAGAATGTTTCAAATAGCGGATGCTCGTTTTACGAGCCATATCGGTTTCTGATAAATCTAATGCGACATTTGAGAAATCAAGGAAACGTATTTCTGCAGTGTGGGTAATATTAAGCCATGATAAACTAATGTGTTGGACATTTGAGATTGTTTGATGAGAACTCTGAACAGATAAGGTTTTTATTCGTTGAAAGTACATCGTGCCCGCAGGTAGGTGTCGGTGTTATGTTTGTAGTATAGTATGACACTCATATCACATACCCTCTTCCAATTCTGCCGAGGTCTACTCAAGTTTAGGTATCTACTAGAAGTAATATGATTCAGTTCTGATCAATAATCATTCAGAAAGCGAGTCTATCTAACTAACTAACCAACCAACCAACCAACCAACCAACCAACCAACCAACCAACCCGCTAGACAACCAACCAACCAACCAGCTAGCCAGCCAGCTAACTAACTAACTAACTAACTAACTAACTAACTAGCTAACTAGCTAACTAGCTAACTTGCTAACTTGCTAACCGGCTAACTTACTAATCGGCTAACTTACTAACCGGCTAACTTACTAACCGGCTAACCGACTAATAGACTGACTGTGTAACTGTCCAACTAGGTAGCGGCGTGTACTGACACCTCTTCCTACCACATTGGTCACCACCCTCATCACCAAAACCACCACCACGCTAACAACCACTTACACTACCTCTCTCACTACATCATTGACTACTACACCCATCACCACACTCATTACCACACTCACTACCACACTCACTACCACACTCACTACCACACTCACTACCACACACGTTATTGTGTTAATTCAACCTCACATCAACCTCTCTTCCCCTTCCACTTACTGTAAGAATCTCTTCTTTGATAAGCTCAATTCTTTCTGGAAATCTGAAATTGAAATCCTTAGATTTGCTTGTGCCTACCCTACATCAGCGGTTCCTAAACTGAGATCTGCAAGGTACTCACAGACTGTCCTCAAGCACATGAAGACATACTATAATCTTTGACATTTCAAAAAGAAAAATAATTTTTCTAAATATTTATAAAACACTGATAAACTAGTTCCGCTGCAAAATAAAAGTACCCGGATCAGACCGGAGTCTAAATGTCTGACAGGACAAAATAAAAGATCATTTGAAGTTTCCAGCAGTATGAGAAATTGGAGCCAGCTGACTTTTGGTGTGATGTAATAACTCCATGTAGTAACTCCATCGCTAGAAAATTTTCATATTTAGAAACTTTTGGGGCTCGGGCAGCAAAATTCATTTAATTGGGGGTCTGCGGTAATGCACAGTTTGAGAACTGCTGCTCTACATTATTTGAACTGACCTTCTTTCTATTCCAACTTTTATTTTTCCACATTTTGTCCATCTCTATTGTTGTTGATATATGCCTTCTAAAACTGTTTATTTTCCTCCTTATTTCTTACAATCTTCACAGCTTAGCCTACTTTAGTTCTATTCTAACAAATATTTGTATGTTGTTAATAGATTATTTGTAGCGTAGTTATGGAGTTCAGGGTGACTAAGCCAACGATGTACATCAGTGGTTCTCATACCCCTGTGGTGCATGGACCCGTAAGGGAAGAAAATAATAGTATTACTGCGACCTACAAGGCATATCGTAAGAGGCGATTGATGTAAGGGCAAAGAGAAGCTACCCTAGTAAATAAAAAGCGTAGCGGATATCGGATATGTTGGCCTAAATGTAGGCGTATAACTGGTACAACGTACAATCGGTCTTAGTCTTAGATCACATGAAACTACAAAGAGTGGTTTAACAAGTGATCGATATCGAACATTCAAAGAAGAAGAAGATGTAGCTGATAGCGAAATTGATTATACTCTGCTCTAGTAACTACGTGCTAGTAACTACGTGCTAGTAACTACGTGCTAGTAACTACGTGCTAGTAACTACGTGCTAGATACTCTGCTCTAGTAACTACGTGCTGTTGAAATTCTGTTGCTCTAATTTACTTCCTTGTTTTATAACTGTTCCTTTTATTTAAACTAGACATTTCCAACGTGACTTCTTTTATTTAAACTAGACATTTCTAACGTGACTTCCTTGATTTAAACTAGACATTTCTAACGTAACTTACTTGATTTAAACTAGACATTTCTAACGGGACTTCCTTGATTTAAACTACACATTTCTAACGTGACTTCCTTGATTTAAACTAGACATTTCTAACTTGACTTCCTTGATTTAAACTAGACATCTCTAACGTGACGTCTTTGATTTAACATATAACTATTACGACTGTATACCTGAGATCTCAACAGCTAGTAAGTGTTAAGCCATTAGATCATTTGGAGGACAAAACCTTATAGAACTAATATGCTTTTCTTACAAAGAAATAATTAAGCTGTATATATTTGACATTTACATTTAAGTGTGACGTTTTTATTTCCATGTTAAACCATGTCCAACGTTTTAGCAACGGTTGCTTAATACATCAAATAATACATAAATAAAAATAAATCCTGCAGTAGTTTATGAGAATTTATGAATATCAGAACAAAATACGTTTTCATGTGCAACTGTTTTGCTATAATTGTTGATATATCATTCGCCTACCACAGAGAGCCACACAGAAAAGGTATGATGAATACAAAACAAAAGGAAGACCGCGCAAAAGATGGAGAGACGGCATCAAGAACAGCCTTACGAAAATGACTATCAGCTTACAAAGTGCCTTAAATCAAGCACATACACGATCACTACGTCGCCCCCCCCCTCTCCTTCCCCTTCTATAAAGATGTAAATGGTGGAAGAGAAGAAGAAGAATGATATATAAGATAAACAAACATTTTTGGTAATTTATTCATTGTTAATGCCTTGTCAACTAAATTTGTATTGTGTTCAAACTTGCGTAAGTTGTCTGAAATTTCAATTTTTTTTTATCATTACACTGAGAAAAATCTCCAACCGTAACACACTTTTTTTGTATTAATTTTATTTCTATAAAGATATATATTTATATATGTAAATGATCATTTTTGTCTTTATAGACGGTCACTTGGTAAGTGTTTTACTGGGACAAAAAAATAATTACTAACATTTCTCAATCCTCATCCTCTTTTCCTCAATCATCATCATGATCATCATGAAGTATCTTGTCCCTTCCGGAACTTTGCTTCCATGACAGCAGTACTGAAAAAATCTCTGTTCATGCAAGTTGACCGACGTCAGCAGTAGTCTTACTCAGCTCGTCAATGACACCTTGCACCATTCGTCTTATAGGTCTTCCACTCATTCGTCTTTCAGGCACCATTCCCTCCAAAATTATCTTTTCTAGGTACTCGTGTTCATTTGATGTGTTGGAAATATTTAATTTTTCTTGATTTTATGTTTGTATTCGCCAACTCTCTTTAATATCAAGCTGTTACAGAACAGAAGCATTTGTTCTTTTCTCTGTCCATGGTATTCTAAGTATTCTTCTGTAGCATTTGTTCTTTTCTCTGTCCATGGTATTCTAAGTAGTCTTCTGTAGCATTTGTTCTTTTCTCTGTCCATGGTATTCTAAGTATTCTTCTGTAGCATTTGTTCTTTTCTCTGTCCATGGTATTCCAAGTAGTCTTCTGTAGCATTTGTTCTTTTCTCTGTCCATGATATTCTAAGTATTCTTCTGTAGCATTTGTTCTTTTCTCTGTCCATGGTATTCTAAGTAGTCTTCTGTAGCATTTGTTCTTTTCTCTGTCCATGGTATTCTAAGTATTCTTCTGTAGCATTTGTTCTTTTCTCTGTCCATGATATTCTAAGTATTCTTCTGTAGCATTTGTTCTTTTCTATGTCCATGATATTCTAACTATTCTTCTGTAACATTTGTTCTTTTCTCTGTCCATGGTATTCTAAGTTCTGTAGCATTTGTTCTTTTCTCTGTCCATGATATTCTAAGTATTCTTCTGTAGCATTTGTTCTTTTCTCTGTCCATGGTATTCTAAGTAGTCTTCTGTAGCATTTGTTCTTTTCTCTGTCCATGATATTCTAAGTACTCTTCTGTAGCATTTGTTCTTTTCTCTGTCCATGATATTCTAAGTATTCTTCTGTAGCATTTGTTCTTTTCTCTGTCCATGGTATTCTAAGTAGTCTTCTGTAGCATTTGTTCTTTTCTCTGTCCATGGTATTCTAAGTATTCTTCTGTAGCATTTGTTCTTTTCTCTGTCCATGATATTCTAAGTATTCTTCTGTAGCATTTGTTCTTTTCTCTGTCCATGGTATTCTAAGTTCTGTAGCATTTGTTCTTTTCTCTGTCCATGATATTCTAAGTATTCTTCTGTAGCATTTGTTCTTTTCTCTGTCCATGGTATTCTAAGTTCTGTAGCATTTGTTCTTTTCTCTGTCCATGGTATTCTAAGTATTCTTCTGTAGCATTTGTTCTTTTCTCTGTCCATGGTATTCTAAGTAGTCTTCTGTAGCATTTGTTCTTTTCTCTGTCCATGGTATTCTAAGTATTCTTCTGTAGCATTTGTTCTTTTCTCTGTCCATGATATTCTAAGTATTCTTCTGTAACACTTGCATTCAAAGACATTAATAATCTTCACTACCGGTTTGTCAATGTTCCATGTCTTACAAACCTTATGTTGGCAAGGGAAAAACGGAAACTTTGAAATACTTGATTTTTGTTCTTATGTCAGTTCCCTTCCATAAGTTTGTTACTTTCTTTTAGTTTTTGTAAAGCAATTCTCAGCCTTCTTTTAATTTCCCTTATAGCATTCCCTCAACACATTACAAATATGTGTGATTCTAATCAATCCTAACATGTCTCATTCCCTCATCCAATTTTCCTCAACACATTACATATTTACTCAAAGTAAATGTGGCATAAATAACAACAAAATAGAAATGAAAGTAAACATGTTTTAAAAATATTAATAATTTCCCATGGAGTAGAAAAATGAACACTGAACATGCAGCTTGAAGACAAACGTGCAGCTTTTGCCACCTTGGATGTAGAAAGGAAACTGAGGGTTTTCATGGAAGAAAAGAGATGAACAAGTACAGAAAAAATGAAAGGAATGAGGAATGATCTCTCGAAGGAGAATAAAAATAGAGAAATCAAATATTTTAGACACATAAAGAGACATGACACTCTGGCGGAGATGATACTGTGGGGAAATGATATAAATTTTAATATTGTCCTCGGATTGACGTGGGTTCGAGGCCAGAAGTCGCTGGTTAAAAACATTATTTTTAATGTTAACCATCATCATGAGTTTTCGTCACCGTGTCGAAGGTTGCCTGAGATGAACCTTCAACATCTATCTCTTGACTTGATGTGCACTCTACCAGGTTCTAATGTGTCCATCTTTTGTTGTTTCCCTCCCACTTGTGTCTTAGTCTTCTTGTTAATTGCCACAGCTCAACTTTCCTTTCTAATAATATTTTGTTGTTTCCCTCCCACTTGTGTCTTAGTCTTCTTGTTAATTGCCACAGCTCAACTTTCCTTTCTAATAATATTTTGTTGTTTCCCTCCCACTTGTGTCTTAGTCTTCTTGTTAATTGCCACAGCTCAACTTTCCTTTCTAATAATATTTTGTTGTTTCCCTCCCACTTGTGTCTTAGTCTTCTTGTTAATTGTCACAGCTCAACTTTCCTTTCTAATAATATTTTGTTGTTTCCCTCCCACTTGTGTCTTAGTCTTCTTGTTAATTGTCACAGCTCAACTTTCCTTTCTAATAATATTTTGTTGTTTCCCTCCCACTTGTGTCTTAGTCTTCTTGTTAATTGTCACAGCTCAACTTTCCTTTCTAATAATATTTTGTTGTTTCCCTCCCACTTGTGTCTTAGTCTTCTTGTTAATTGTCACAGCTCAACTTTCCTTTCTAATAATATTTTGTTGTTTCCCTCCCACTTGTGTCTTAGTCTTCTTGTTAATTGCCACAGCTCAACTTTCCTTTCTAATAATATTTTGTTGTTTCCCTCCCACTTGTGTCTTAGTCTTCTTGTTAATTGCCACAGCTCAACTTTCCTTTCTAATAATATTTTGTTGTTTCCTCCACTTGTGTCTTAGTCTTCTTGTTAATTGTCACAGCTCAACTTTCCTTTCTAATAATATTTTGTTGTTTCCCTCCCACTTGTGTCTTAGTCTTCTTGTTAATTGCCACAGCTCAACTTTCCTTTCTAATAATATTTTGTTGTTTCCTCCACTTGTGTCTTAGTCTTCTTGTTAATTGTCACAGCTCAACTTTCCTTTCTAATAATATTTTGTTGTTTCCTCCACTTGTGTCTTAGTCTTCTTGTTAATTGCCACAGCTCAACTTTCCTTTCTAATAATATTTTGTTGTTTCCCTCCCACTTGTGTCTTAGTCTTCTTGTTAATTGTCACAGCTCAACTTTCCTTTCTAATAATGTTTTGTTGTTTCCCTCCCACTTGTGTCTTAGTCTTCTTGTTAATTGCCACAGCTCAACTTTCCTTTCTAATAATATTTTGTTGTTTCCCTCCCACTTGTGTCTTAGTCTTCTTGTTAATTGGCACAGCTCAACTTTCCTTTCTAATAATATTTTGTTGTTTCCCTCCCACTTGTGTCTTAGTCTTCTTGTTAATTGTCACAGCTCAACTTTCCTTTCTAATAATATTTTGTTGTTTCCCTCCCACTTGTGTCTTAGTCTTCTTGTTAATTGTCACAGCTCAACTTTCCTTTCTAATAATATTTTGTTGTTTCCCTCCCACTTGTGTCTTAGTCTTCTTGTTAATTGTCACAGCTCAACTTTCCTTTCTAATAATATTTTGTTGTTTCCCTCCCACTTGTGTCTTAGTCTTCTTGTTAATTGTCACAGCTCAACTTTCCTTTCTAATAATGTTTTGTTGTTTCCCTCCCACTTGTGTCTTAGTCTTCTTGTTAATTGGCACAGCTCAACTTTCCTTTCTAATAATATTTTGTTGTTTCCTCCCACTTGTGTCTTAGTCTTCTTGTTAATTGCCCAGCTCAACTTTCCTTTCTAATAATTTTTGTTGTTTCCTCCCACTTGTGTCTTAGTCTTCTTGTTAATTGCCACAGCTCAACTTTCCTTTCTAATAATATTTTGTTGTTTCCCTCCCACTTGTGTCTTAGTCTTCTTGTTAATTGCCACAGCTCAACTTTCCTTTCTAATAATGTTTTGTTGTTTCCCTCCCACTTGTGTCTTAGTCTTCTTGTTAATTGCCACAGCTCAACTTTCCTTTCTAATAATATTTTGTTGTTTCCTCCCACTTGTGTCTTAGTCTTCTTGTTAATTGCACAGCTCAACTTTCCTTTCTAATAATGTTTTGTTGTTTCCCTCCCACTTGTGTCTTAGTCTTCTTGTTAATTGCCACAGCTCAACTTTCCTTTCTAATAATGTTTTGTTGTTTCCCTATCACTTGTGTCTTAGTCTTCTTGTTAATTGCCACAGCTCAACTTTCCTTTCTAATAATGTTTTGTTGTTTCCCTCCCACTTGTGTCTTAGTCTTCTTGTTAATTGTCACAGCTCAACTTTCCTTTCTAATAATTTTTGTTGTTTCCTCCACTTGTGTCTTAGTCTTCTTGTTAATTGCCCCAGCTCAACTTTCCTTTCTAATAATGTTTTGTTGTTTCCTCCCACTGTGTCTTAGTCTTCTTGTTAATTGTCCAGCTCAACTTTCCTTTCTAATAATATTTTGTTGTTTCCCTCCCACTTGTGTCTTAGTCTTCTTGTTAATTGCCCCAGCTCAACTTTCCTTTCTAATAATATTTTGTTGTTTCCCTCCCACTTGTGTCTTAGTCTTCTTGTTAATTGCCCCAGCTCAACTTTCCTTTCTAATAATATTTTGTTGTTTCCCTCCCACTTGTGTCTTAGTCTTCTTGTTAATTGCCACAGCTCAACTTTCCTTTCTAATAATATTTTGTTGTTTCCCTCCCACTTGTGTCTTAGTCTTCTTGTTAATTGACCCAGCTCAACTTTCCTTTCTAATAATATTTTGTTGTTTCCCTCCCACTTGTGTCTTAGTCTTCTTGTTAATTGCCACAGCTCAACTTTCCTTTCTAATAATATTTTGTTGTTTCCTCCCACTGTGTCTTTCTTCTTGTTAATTGTCACAGCTCAACTTTCCTTTCTAATAATATTTTGTTGTTTCCCTCCCACTTGTGTCTTAGTCTTCTTGTTAATTGTCACAGCTCAACTTTCCTTTCTAATAATATTTTGTTGTTTCTCCCACTGGTCTAGTCTTCTTGTTAATTGTCACAGCTCAACTTTCCTTTCTAATAATATTTTGTTGTTTCCCTCCCACTTGTGTCTTAGTCTTCTTGTTAATTGTCACAGCTCAACTTTCCTTTCTAATAATGTTTTGTTGTTTCCCTCCCACTTGTGTCTTAGTCTTCTTGTTAATTGGCACAGCTCAACTTTCCTTTCTAATAATATTTTGTTGTTTCCTCCCACTTGTGTCTTAGTCTTCTTGTTAATGTCACAGCTCAACTTTCCTTTCTAATAATTTTTGTTGTTTCCTCCCACTTGTGTCTTAGTCTTCTTGTTAATTGCCACAGCTCAACTTTCCTTTCTAATAATATTTTGTTGTTTCCTCCCATTGTGTCTTAGTCTTCTTGTTAATTGTCACAGCTCAACTTTCCTTTCTAATAATATTTTGTTGTTTCCCTCCCACTTGTGTCTTAGTCTTCTTGTTAATTGTCACAGCTCAACTTTCCTTTCTAATAATATTTTGTTGTTTCCCTCCCACTTGTGTCTTAGTCTTCTTGTTAATTGTCACAGCTCAACTTTCCTTTCTAATAATATTTTGTTGTTTCCCTCCCACTTGTGTCTTAGTCTTCTTGTTAATTGTCACAGCTCAACTTTCCTTTCTAATAATATTTTGTTGTTTCCCTCCCACTTGTGTCTTAGTCTTCTTGTTAATTGGCACAGCTCAACTTTCCTTTCTAATAATATTTTGTTGTTTCCCTCCCACTTGTGTCTTAGTCTTCTTGTTAATTGGCACAGCTCAACTTTCCTTTCTAATAATATTTTGTTGTTTCCCTCCCACTTGTGTCTTAGTCTTCTTGTTAATTGACCCAGCTCAACTTTCCTTTCTAATAATATTTTGTTGTTTCCCTCCCACTTGTGTCTTAGTCTTCTTGTTAATTGCCACAGCTCAACTTTCCTTTCTAATAATATTTTGTTGTTTCCCTCCCACTTGTGTCTTAGTCTTCTTGTTAATTGCCACAGCTCAACTTTCCTTTCTAATAATTTTTGTTGTTTCCTCCCACTTGTGTCTTAGTCTTCTTGTTAATTGCCACAGCTCAACTTTCCTTTCTAATAATATTTTGTTGTTTCCCTCCCACTTGTGTCTTAGTCTTCTTGTTAATTGTCACAGCTCAACTTTCCTTTCTAATAATGTTTTGTTGTTTCCCTCCCACTTGTGTCTTAGTCTTCTTGTTAATTGCCACAGCTCAACTTTCCTTTCTAATAATTTTTGTTGTTTCCTCCACTTGTGTCTTAGTCTTCTTGTTAATTGCCACAGCTCAACTTTCCTTTCTAATAATGTTTTGTTGTTTCCCTCCCACTTGTGTCTTAGTCTTCTTGTTAATTGTCACAGCTCAACTTTCCTTTCTAATAATGTTTTGTTGTTTCCTCCCACTTGTGTCTTAGTCTTCTTGTTAATTGCCCAGCTCAACTTTCCTTTCTAATAATTTTGTTGTTTCCTCCCACTTGTGTCTTAGTCTTCTTGTTAATTGTCCAGCTCAACTTTCCTTTCTAATAATATTTGTTGTTTCCCTCCCACTTGTGTCTTAGTCTTCTTGTTAATTGCCACAGCTCAACTTTCCTTTCTAATAATATTTTGTTGTTTCCTCCCACTGTGTCTTAGTCTTCTTGTTAATTGCCCCAGCTCAACTTTCCTTTCTAATAATATTTGTTGTTTCCTCCCACTTGTGTCTTAGTCTTCTTGTTAATTGCCACAGCTCAACTTTCCTTTCTAATAATATTTTGTTGTTTCCCTCCCACTTGTGTCTTAGTCTTCTTGTTAATTGCCACAGCTCAACTTTCCTTTCTAATAATATTTTGTTGTTTCCCTCCCACTTGTGTCTTAGTCTTCTTGTTAATTGCCACAGCTCAACTTTCCTTTCTAATAATGTTTTGTTGTTTCCTCCCATTTGTGTCTTCTTGTTAATTGGCACAGCTCAACTTTCCTTTCTAATAATATTTTGTTGTTTCCCTCCCACTTGTGTCTTAGTCTTCTTGTTAATTGCCACAGCTCAACTTTCCTTTCTAATAATGTTTTGTTGTTTCCTCCCACTCTGTGTCCTTAGTCTTCTTGTTAATTTTGTTGTTTCCTCCACTTTCTTTCTAATCAACATTTTCTTAGTTTGTTTTCTCCCACTTGTGTCTTAGTCTTCTTGTTAATTGTCACAGCTCAACTTTCCTTTCTAATAATGTTTTGTTGTTTCCCTCCCACTTGTGTCTTAGTCTTCTTGTTAATTGTCACAGCTCAACTTTCCTTTCTAATAATGTTTTGTTGTTTCCTTCTCCCAACTTTTTGTTGTTTTCTCCAGTTTTTCTTTTGTTAATTGCCACAGCTCAACTTTCCTTTCTAATAATGTTTTGTTGTTTCCCTCCCACTTGTGTCTTAGTCTTCTTGTTAATTGTCACAGCTCAACTTTCCTTTCTAATAATATTTTGTTGTTTCCCTCCCACGTGTGTCTTAGTCGTCTTGTTAATTGCCCCAGCTCAACTTTCCTTTCTAATAATATTTTGTTGTTTCCCTCCCACATGTGTCTTAGTCTTCTTGTTAATTGCCACAGCTCAACTTTCCTTTCTAATAATATTTTGTTGTTTCCCTCCCACTTGTGTCTTAGTCTTCTTGTTAATTGCCCCAGCTCAACTTTCCTTTCTAATAATATTTTGTTGTTTCCTCCACTTGTGTCTTAGTCTTCTTGTTAATTGCCACAGCTCAACTTTCCTTTCTAATAATATTTTGTTGTTTCCTCCACTTGTGTCTTAGTCTTCTTGTTAATTGCCCCAGCTCAACTTTCCTTTCTAATAATATTTTGTTGTTTCCCTCCCACTTGTGTCTTAGTCTTCTTGTTAATTGCCACAGCTCAACTTTCCTTTCTAATAATATTTTGTTGTTTCCCTCCCACTTGTGTCTTAGTCTTCTTGTTAATTGCCACAGCTCAACTTTCCTTTCTAATAATATTTTGTTGTTTCCCTCCCACTTGTGTCTTAGTCTTCTTGTTAATTGCCACAGCTCAACTTTCCTTTCTAATAATGTTTTGTTGTTTCCCTCCCACTCGTGTCTTCTTGTTAATTGTCACAGCTCAACTTTCCTTTCTAATAATATTTTGTTGTTTCCCTCCCACTTGTGTCTTAGTCTTCTTGTTAATTGTCACAGCTCAACTTTCCTTTCTAATAATATTTTGTTGTTTCCCTCCCACTTGTGTCTTAGTCTTCTTGTTAATTGTCACAGCTCAACTTTCCTTTCTAATAATATTTTGTTGTTTCCCTCCCACTTGTGTCTTAGTCTTCTTGTTAATTGTCACAGCTCAACTTTCCTTTCTAATAATATTTTGTTGTTTCCCTCCCACTTGTGTCTTAGTCTTCTTGTTAATTGTCACAGCTCAACTTTCCTTTCTAATAATATTTTGTTGTTTCCCTCCCACTTGTGTCTTAGTCTTCTTGTTAATTGTCACAGCTCAACTTTCCTTTCTAATAATGTTTTGTTGTTTCCCTCCCACTTGTGTCTTAGTCTTCTTGTTAATTGCCCCAGCTCAACTTTCCTTTCTAATAATATTTTGTTGTTTCCCTCCCACTTGTGTCTTAGTTTTCTTGTTAATTGCCACAGCTCAACTTTCCTTTCTAATAATATTTTGTTGTTTCCCTCCCACTTGTGTCTTAGTTTTCTTGTTAATTGTCACAGCTCAACTTTCCTTTCTAATAATATTTTGTTGTTTCCCTCCCACTTGTGTCTTAGTCTTCTTGTTAATTGTCACAGCTCAACTTTCCTTTCTAATAATGTTTTGTTGTTTCCCTCCCACTTGTGTCTTAGTCTTCTTGTTAATTGCCACAGCTCAACTTTCCTTTCTAATAATATTTTGTTGTTTCCCTCCCACTTGTGTCTTAGTCTTCTTGTTAATTGTCACAGCTCAACTTTCCTTTCTAATAATATTTTGTTGTTTCCCTCCCACTTGTGTCTTAGTCTTCTTGTTAATTGTCACAGCTCAACTTTCCTTTCTAATAATATTTTGTTGTTTCCCTCCCACTTGTGTCTTAGTCTTCTTGTTAATTGTCACAGCTCAACTTTCCTTTCTAATAATATTTTGTTGTTTCCCTCCCACTTGTGTCTTAGTCTTCTTGTTAATTGCCACAGCTCAACTTTCCTTTCTAATAATATTTTGTTGTTTCCCTCCCACTTGTGTCTTAGTCTTCTTGTTAATTGCCACAGCTCAACTTTCCTTTCTAATAATGTTTTGTTGTTTCCTTCCCACATGTGTCTTAGTCTTCTTGTTAATTGCCACAGCTCAACTTTCCTTTCTAATAATATTTTGGTCTTTTTCTTCTTCGAAAGCACCATATCGACCACTTGTTAACCACTCTTTGTGATTTGTATATGATCCAAGCCTAAGAGCGATTGTACGTTGTACCAGTTATGCACCTACAAGTAGGCCAGTACATCCAATTTCTGCTCCGTTTTTTAGTTACTATTGTAGATTTCCTAGGCCCCTACTTCAGTCCCCTCTTACGACATGCCTTGTAGGTCGCAGTGTTGCTTTCTTTGCTTCCCTTGAGGGCCTCTGCAACACATGACGATTGTTTGCTTGATGAAGGCCTTTGGTCTGAACGTTGCTGTATCTTGTTTTGTACTTTGTTCTATACTACTTTGTACTTTGTTCTATACTACTTTGTACTTTGTTCTATACTACTTTGTACTTTGTTCTATACTACTTTGTACTTTGTTCTATACTACTTTGTACTTTGTTCTATACTACTTTGTACTTTGTTCTATACTACTTTGTACTTTGTTCTATATTATTTTGTACTTTGTTCTATACTACTTTGTACTTTGTTCTATACTACTTTGTACTTTGTTCTATACTACTTTGTACTTTGTTCTATACTACTTTGTACTTTGAGCTATATTACTTTGTACTTTGTTCTATACTACTTTGTACTTTGTTCTATATTACTTTGTTCTTACGTGTTTCGTCTTTCATTCATGGGTTTGACTACATTCTTCCCCTTAATATCATTAATAAAAGTAAAGACTAGAGACAGAAAGTTCAACAACAGACCAACTTGTCAAGCTAGTAATTAAATATTATCAAACATAAGCTTGATTGATTGATTGATTGATTGATATTACCATTATCATCGCACTTCGGTGAATAATCATGTGTGCACTGATCTCATTCTTACGCAGGAAGATCTCAGCTGCAGTGCACGAATTCCGTAGGCCCGGTGAGAGTCCCCGATATAATTTTGTAGATGGTTGAAGATATTTTTGTAGGAATTTTTAATCTCTTCTAATGAATTTGTGTACGGGCAGCGGCTTTGCAGCCTGCTGTCCCCGATTTTGAACAACTAATGGTTATGTTACGTGCTCAAATTGAACACGGGACCTACGTTTTTATCATGCGTCTACGCCCGTCTGTCCAGCGTGTTCGTAGTGCGTTGGACTACGGGTGACTATCCCTCTGTGTGTGCGGGTTCAATTCCGCGGGATGGCAGAAAAAGCCACAGATTCCCCAGATTTACTGTGTTCGTGGCACCGAACCGAAGGGTTACGACGTCCATGGCACCGAGCCGAAGAGCTGAAAAGCTCAAGTGCTTCTGGATCGGGAAAAAAAAATGATTCGTCTACCATAGGACTATGAACTCGATCTCACGTACACTGAGATACAAAGTCTCTGGAAAAATATCCAGATGGCTTCACGGGGAAATGAACCTGGTACTTTTTCCAGGAAAGACGAGTACCTATCCTCTAGGTCTCAGAGATCCTTTCGTTTTTGCTATATAATTTTACTGCATTGTTCCCGTTATATCAATACTAAACGTTGACAGTAGAGAAAGATGACCCAAACAACAGACCAACTTATCAAACTAATAATTAAATGTTATCAAACACAAGCAGTAGACTGTATGAAGAATATAAATTACAACTGAAATAATGCACAAATTTACTAAGTCATATTGATGTAAAATGTCTTGTATTTTTACGGTTGAATCGTCGAACAAGTAGTTTAATGAAATCACGTTGCCTGCAGACAATTTTTCCTGCATGACTTGCAAAATTGCTTTTAATATTCCAATTATTAACGCATTCGTTCCTCTCAGCTGTTATACTGGCTAATGATATTTACAAAAATGACACAAAATCTTGTGTAAAGTAATGGCTAAAAATTGAACACGCATGGAATGGCAATGCGACGTCAAGCAAGATATATAGCTAAGGAGATAAATATATAATAAATAAGTTCTAATTTTAACATTAATTTTTAACATTAATAATATATTGTTAAAACTCTTTATAAAAGCGCATACAAAGTTTGTTCTCGAAATCTCTTCTTATCCTGATGGTGTGAGGCAAAAACAAGATTAGAGGAAAGAAAAGAAGTTAGTAATTTTAACAAGTCTTCTTTTTCTTCTTCATCTTCTTCTTCTTCTTCGAATGCTTCATATCGACCACTTGTTAACCATTCTGAGTGATTTGTATGTAATCTGAGCCTTTGAGCGATTGTACGTTATGCAAGTTATGCGCCTACAAGTAGGCAAGCACATCCGATTTCTCCAATCCCGTTTTATTAACTACGGTAGCTTTCCTAGGCCACTACATCCGTGTCCTCATACCACATGCCATGTAGGTCGTAGTGTTTAGGCCACTACATCCGTGACCTCATACCACATGCCATGTAGGTCGCAGTGTTTAGGAGACTACATCCGTGACCTCTTACAACATGCCATGTAGGTCGCAGTGTTTAGGAGACTACATCCGTGACGTCTTACAACATGCCATGTAGGTCGCAGTGTTTAGACCACTACATCCGTGACCTCTTACAACATGCCATGTAGGTCGCAGTGTTTAGACCACTACATCCGTGACCTCTTACAACATGCCATGTAGGTCGCAGTGTTTAGACCACTACATCCGTGGCCTCATACCACATGCCATGTAGGTCGCAGTGTTTAGGAGACTACATCCGTGACCTCTTACAACATGCCATGTAGGTCGCAGTGTATAGGCCACTACATCCGTGGCCTCATACCTCATGTCTTGTAGGTCGCAGTGTTTAGGACACTACATCCGTGGCCTCATACCACATACCATGTAGGTCGCATTGTAACTATTCTTTGCTTCCCTTACGGGCCCCAGCACCACACAGCCGAAGGAAAATATAAAGCTAAGGAGATAAACATATTATAAATGATTTATATTTTTAACATTAATTTTTCTCATCAATCACAAATCGTTAAAACTCGTTATAAAACGCACACAAAAGCATGTTCTAGAAATCTCTTCTTATCCTGACGCTGTGTGGCAAAAACAAGATTAGAGAAAAAGAAGTTAATTATTTTAACAAGTCTTCTAAATTCTTATCATAAACAATAAAAAAACTAATAATATTGATCAAAATAATATTAAAAATAATATTAAAAACAATAATATTAAAAGTAAAGAGATTAAGAAGAGAATATGAATAGCCAAAGTACATTTAATAACATAAACAATTTATTAACATCTAAACAGATAACAAGATTAAGATGAGGATTATCAAGCACTATATTTAACTGGAGTGCCTCCCAAGTGGGGGAAAAAATATATGTGCTTTTGAATATAAGTGTTACAGAAGGTTCTTACGTATATCATAGGCAGAGAAGAGAACAAACTGATTTATTCAGAAAGAATTCAACATCAAAGAAAACTGGTTGATACTACAAATAAGAAAATTAAAGTGTTTTGGACATATCAAGAAAAACACGGAGATTTAGAGAAGACCATTTTGGAAAGAGACACCCAACAAATAGAAGAGGAAGGCCATGGAAAGATTGATTGAGAATGTAACTGATGATTTGAGAATGACCGCTGAAGAAGCTGGTCATCTGACCTATGAGAAAGAGATATTCGACTGTAAGAGTGGCAACGTTCTGCTTAGGACAAGGTTAGGACAATGAACAAGAATTTGGAAAATATAATCAATGCATTTGAGATATGGATATACAGAAGAATATACGGTATTTCATTGAAAAAAAAGACCAGACAAATAAAAAAAGTTCTAGAAAAAAAGTAGACATGAAGACAGAATGGCTGCAGGAAATACAAATCAAAGAAATGAAATGAAATATTTCGGTCACTGACACAATAATCAAAACATTATTAGTGGGGGAAGTTGGATGACGGAGACTAAGAGAAAGATCGAGATACCAGTGGGAGGGAGATATCAATAGAAAGACTGAGATACCAGTGGGAGAGAGACATCAAGAGAAAGACCGAGATACCAGTGGGAGGGAGATATCAAGAGAAAGACCGAGATACCAGTGGGAGGGAGATATCAAGAGAAAGACCGAGATACGTGGGAGGGAGATATCAAGAGAAAGACTGAGATACCAGTGGGAGGGAGACATCAAGAGAAAGACTGAGATGCCAGTGGGAGGGAGATATCAAGAGAAAGACTGAGATACCAGTGGGAGGGAGACATCAAGAGAAAGACTGAGATACCAGTGGGAGGGAGATATCAAGAGAAAGACTGAGATACCAGTGGGAGGGAGATATCAAGAGAAAGACTAAGATACCAGTGGGAGGGAGATATCAAGAGAAAGACTGAGATTCCAGTGGGAGAGAGACATCAAGAGAAAGACTGAGATACCAGTGGGAGGGAGATATCAAGAGAAAGACCGAAATACCAGTGGGAGGGAGATATCAAGAGAAAGACTGAGATACCAGTGGGAGGGAGACATCAAGAGAAAGACCGAGATACCAGTGGGAGGGAGATATCAAGAGAAAGACTGAGATACCAGTGGGAGGGAGACATCAAGAGATGACAAATTAAAACCTGATAGGTAACGAGAAAGGGACAAACTTGCTAAAAAGCAAGCAGAATGTGAGCACGTAGAAAATGAAATCACATACTTTGAAAAAAGAGCTATCGTGGACATTAGAAAAGAACCTAAACTATCCAACCATGACTCCCACACACTCGACAGACAAGGCCAGACTATCATCTTCCGACTCAGGATAAGACATAACAGACTGAACAAACACCTACACAAGCTACGATTGTCACCATCCACATTGTGGCACCGCTAAGCAAATCACAGAACACGTTCCCCGTATGTCTTCCTAGAAAGAAATGATGGCCTTACAACCCAACACTACATTCAAACCTGCATGGCACCAGAGATGAGCTCCAGACAACAGTCGGCTTCATCAAAAGAACGCGTCTAACGGTATACTCATCAAAATAGCGATCGAAAAGAAGAAGAAAAAGAACCTGGCAGATTGCAACATCAAGTCAAGAGATAGATGTTGAAGGTTCATCTCAGCCAACCTTCGACACGGTGACGAAAACTCATGATGATGGTTAACATTAAAAATAATGTTTTTAACCAGCGACTTCTGGCCTCGAACCCACGTCAATCCGAGGACAATATTCAAATTTATATCATTTCCCCACAGTATCATCTCCGCCAGAGTGTCATGTCTCTTTATGTGTCTAAAATATTTGATTTCTCTATTTTTATTCTCCTTCGAGAGATCATTCCTCATTCCTTTCATTTTTTCTGTACTTTTTCATCTCTTTTCTTCCATGAAAACCATCAGTTTCCTTTATACATCCACAGTGCCAAAAGCTGCACGTTTGTCTTCAAGCTGCATGTTCAGTGTTCATTTTTCTGCTCCATGGGAAATTATTAATATTTTAAAAACATGTTTACTTTCATTTCTATTTTGTTGTTATTTATGCCACATTTACTTTGAGTAAATATGTAATGTGTTGAGGAAAATTGGATGAGGGAATGAGACATGTTAGGATTGATTAGAATCACACATATTTGATTGGTTCACAAATGTTGAACTCGTGTATACATTTGAAATTGTTTTGGTTTTAAATAGTGTACAGCGATTCTATCAGTTATCAGTTATATGAGGACTATCATTATAGCGCTTCAGAGACGTCTATAGTTCCTCCGATCTCCGCGCCTCAACAAATCCAGCAGCGTCCAGCGGCCTAACACGCCAGTTCGATGTTATCAGTTATATGATGACTATCAACATATCACTCCGGACACGTCTATAGATACTCCGATCTCATCTTGTCTGTTAAAAAAACCCAGTGAAGACCAGGTACTTTTTCTATGAATACAAAGACAATTCACTATGTTCACTGAAACAATTATTGTGAATGAAGTGAAATGAGACAAGAAATGAAGTGAAAAGAGACAAGAAATGAAGTGAAAAGAGACAAGAAATGAAGTGAAAAGAGACAAGAAATGAAGTGAAAAGAGACAAGAAATGAAGTGAAAAGAGACAAGAAATGAAGTGAAAAGAGACAAGAAATGAAGTGAAAAGAGACAAGAAATGAAGTGAAAAGAGACAAGAAATGAAGTGAAAAGAGACAAGAAATGAAGTGAAAAGAGACAAGAAATGAAGTGAAAAGAGACAAGAAATGAAGTGAAAAGAGACAAGAAATGAAGTGAAATGAGACAAGAAATGAAGTGAAACGAGACAAGAAATGAAGTGAAAAGAGACAAGAAATGAAGTGAAAAGAGACAAGAAATGAAGTGAAAAGAGACAAGAAATGAAGTGAAAAGAGACAAGAAATGAAGTGAAAAGAGACAAGAAATGAAGTGAAAAGAGACAAGAAATGAAGTGAAATGAGACAAGAAATGAAGTGAAATGAGACAAGAAATGAAGTGAAACGAGACAAGAAATGAAGTGAAAAAAGACAAGAAATGAAGTGAAATGAGACAAGAAATGAAGTGAAAAGAGACAAGAAATGAAGTGAAAAGAGACAAGAAATGAAGTGAAATGAGACAAGAAATGAAGTGAAAAGAGACAAGAAATGAAGTGAAAAGAGACAAGAAATGAAGTGAAACGAGACAAGAAATGAAGTGAAAAGAGACAAGAAATGAAGTGAAAAGAGACAAGAAATGAAGTGAAATGAGACAAGAAATGAAGTGAAATGAGACAAGAAATGAAGTGAAATGAGACAAGAAATGAAGTGTTCTCAAGAATCTAAAACAGACGGATTTACTTGATTGCATCGGGATTAATCCCATATGGCTCAGTTCATCTCCACAGAAATGGTACATCACCTGTTGAGAACATTCCACATACCTTAAAATCCGTAGCTCCTGCAACAATCCTAGAGGTCTCCAGAAAAAAAGACACTCCTGAATAGAAGAAAAAGACGCAGTCCAGATTGGAAACAATGACTGTCGGAACGCAAGACAAAGATTTAACCATATAGACACAGAGACCCCGTAGAATAAAGTGGTTTGGACACATAAGAATGAAGTCAAATTCCATCCACTGTATACAGTGTCTTCTACAACAGAACATCAGGAAAGAAGACATGAGAAAGGCCAAGAAAAAGATTAATAGTTCACATAGTAAAATCTTGTCAAAAAGCACAAATATTTAACACCCAAGTCACCAGACCAGTACACACAAGAGAAGAAAACCCCGACAATGGACAATATCCCGGTAACATTGTGACAACATAAAAAATGTAATAATCATGAAAACATTCAAGCATAAGAAATAGAAACCACGAACTGTTAAATGTAGATTCAAGAAGAAAACCAAACATTCGGAAAGAAATCGTTGCAGATAAAGTGTGAAAACTTTCCCGATGAAGTAAAGAAAAAATATAAACACTCTACAAGACACGAACAACCAGAAACATGGTAGCAGAAAGAACATTATGTCTGGAAACTGTAATATCTTGTAGAGATCAAATGTTGCAGTGGTTTACAGAGATATCAGTAATGGACTACATGGTCTCTGAAAGATAATGGACGACAAAGACGGCATTTGAGAAAACGATATTATGAACGTATTGAAAAAAGACAATGATGGTTGCGGGAAAATTGAGTAGAGATGGAGTCCTTCAAGTGGGATATGATAAAAAGGGGCTTTCTGTAGGGAGCGTACTACATAAAGACTGAGAAAAGTATCTGAAGGGTATCTGAGTTGTTAAGAACGAACGAAAGCAGCAACAACTCCAGGACATAATTACACATATGTCAGATATGAAAGAGAGAGAGAGAGAGAGAGAGACAAGAGGTGCTCAAATGTATATTCAATGACATATATATGTTACTTACCCATGCGTTTCCGGGGCTCGTAATGGGACCAAAGAATACTAACACTGTGACCTACAAGGCATGTCGTAAGAGGCGACTGAAGTATGGGCCTAGGGAAGTTACCCTAGTAAATAAAAAGCATTATAGATCTCCACAACTCTCTGTCATGGTGTTTGCTATCTTCTCAGATGTTGACGCTCTACCATGTCATGAAGTCAGGCTATCCAATAATTTCTCTTTGTGTCTTCCTCTGTCTCTCCTCCTCTCTATTTTGCCGGTTGCTACAATGTGTTCTAAACCTCCCCTTCTCATCACATGTCCGAAAAATGACGATTGCTTCTGTCTTATTTTGATGATAAGCTTTCTCTGTGTCTTGATCTCATTCAACACCTCCACAGTAGTTATTTTAGCAGTCCGTGGGATTCTCATCGCTCTTCTGCAAAACCACATCTCTGTAGCCCTCAGATATTTTTCTCTTTGTGTGTTCATTGTCCATGACTCGCATCCGTATGTCAGTATTGGTTCTTTGTAGCAATGTATAACTCTCCTTCTGATATATATTTGTGATCAGTGGCGGCTCGTGGTCATTTTTGGTGGTGGGGCCAGACAAAAATTTCGGAAAAATCATGGTTAGGTTTATATTTTAGTATTTACTATTATTTGTCTATTTCACGAAGTTATTCCCCCTTTACTATAAAGATTTGGCGCCACATGCGCAAATAACAAACGGGACAACGTTGCGCCAGGGTAAGTGAGCTGGCACTGATCAAGACCCTACTCCACCTCCTCGTGATGACCCTGGAAATAGATAAAAGATCATGTCTGGCTAGGTGAGTAAGGATCGAGAGAGAGCTACTCTGGTATAGGTAATAAAGCAAACGCAGACACGCCTCTTGGGCCCTAAATACTAGTGAAAGCACGCTTCTTCTGCCGATGTCTAATGAAAAAAGTTTCATAAATGCAAAGCAAGTGTAAGAAGTAACAATGTACGAGTCGCGTGTAAGCGTATACTCTCATCCTAAATCAATGGTCAATCATAATTGCCAGCTCTCATTGCAAGAAAGCCGGGCACTCTCCTCCACGCACTATAGGCAAAATGGTGAAAACTCATAATTCCTGGGGTTCAACAACAACTAAAATATATACCATATAACTAAGGTACAAAAGAGATCACTACAACCTACCGTTGACCACAGTCCTTCACCATGAAATAGCAAACAATAAAAACCAAAAAAACTTTGCTTTTTGTCACTGACAGTTAACCACGATTTTTACTAAACCACTTATTATTGAAAGTCCTCTTTTCTTGCCATCTTGTTGCACATATACAAAGCTATTTGGCTGATGTGCACCTAGCCGTTTAATTTCAAGCTTTTCTTCTATCTTTAACGAAGGAAACGGATTTCGTAATAAATAATCCACTTGATTCATTTTGAATTTCGAGTAAGCCACAACTTCAAAAGTAGGTCACAGTTTGTCAATCGCAAACTTGTAGAAGACATGTATATTGAATACGAAACGGACGATTACTGTTAACGATTATAATAATAGTTACATATTTCTATCATTGCATATCCGTTTCTACTATTTTATATGTAATTTTTGAATCAATCGATAATTATACAAAGTACTATTTAATCAAGAGCTGTCTTTTAACAGTTAATTGGTTGATCACGTAGGAATTTAGCTTCCGGTGAATACAATGACATAAATTGTTTGGCACTTATTATTAAAAGACAGAGGTCGCAATGTTACATCGTCAGTAGAGAATTTTAAAACGATCCAATAAAACATAGTGCGCTGATATATACGTCAAACATTAAAGAGAGAAGCTGAATTTGAGACCGTATATAATAGTTTTTAAATAATAATATTTATATATTATTAAGATTTGTATATTATTATGATATAATATTTATATTTTAGTGTTAAATATTCAACTTTCAAAGCTAATCAGTGTCAAGTTAACAATAGTAATTACGAACAAAAAGTTTTTTAAATAATAAGTACACGTTAATTATTTTTGGTTTGGTAGGCCTGTTCTTACTGGCCCCTAATGACCATGGGTGTATACTAATCAGAGGTAAAAAAAACTGCTGAATTTCAGATTTCAAAATGTGTGTGATATTTTAGCGTTATATATCAACTTTCAAAGCTAATCAGTATCTCGTTGAAAGTAATAATTATAAACAAATAATGTCTGAAATAATAAGTACACGTTACTCAATATTTTTGGTGGAGCCTGGCCCCACTGGCCCTTAATGACGAGCCGCCCCTGTTTGTGATCAACAAACAATATCGAAATAAAAATGTAATAACTATATAGCTAGAAAACTTATAAAATGCTGTTGCATTTGTTATGTTATGAGCGTGCCATATGAAACATTACTAATACAAAATAAGCCTGGTTTATAGGTCATGATTGATGGCAAAGTCTGATCCAGGTATTCAGACATGACATCGATCCTGCATGAACGCGTACAACGACAAAAGCAGCACCCAACACGACATATTTTCTGACCTGTTGTTGCAACGAGTTGACAAGATGACAAAACGTCTCACAGCGTTATGGCAATAAATGTGAGTCTGCCGATTACTAGTCAACAAGAACTATTTGTCCATTAAAAAACTATCAATTTAAAAGAAGAATCAATTGTGCAATAAACTCGCTCTCTATCTCTTTCTCTCTCTATCTCTTGCTCTCTCTATCTCTCTCTCTCTCTATCTCTTGCTCTCTATCTCTTTCTCTCTCTATCTCTTGCTCTCTATCGCCTTTTTAGCCCTAGTCGGGGCATAGGTGACTAATACGTGACTAACCTCAAGCTGACCACGACAACACACAGATGAGGAAGGAGACTTGTGGACAAATAAAAAGACAGTAAATATATATTTCGTATTTAAGGGCAGATTAGCATTCATGTATTTCGTATTTAAGGGCGGATTAGCATTCTTGTATTTCGTATTTAAAGGCGGATTAGCGTTCATGTATTTCGTATTTAAGGGCAGATTAGCATTCATGTATTTCGTATTTAAGGGCAGATTAGCATTCATGTATTTCGTATTTAAGGGCAGATTAGCATTCATGTATTTCGTATTTAAGGGCGGATTAGCATTCATGTATCTCGTATTTAAGGGCGGATTAGCATTCATGTATTTCGTATTTAAGGGCAGATTAGCATTCATGTATTTCGTATTTAAGGGCGGATTAGCATTCATGTATTTCGTATTTAAGGGCGGATTAGTTTAATGCGTAAGCGTTCGCCTATCGACTCTTACACAGAAGGGTTGGGGGTTCAATTCCACACTCAAAGGAAAGGAATTGACCCTCCTACTTCCTTCAAATGTATCATAGAGTTTGACAAGAAAAATAATTGCAAATGTATCATAGGGTTTGACAAGAAAGTTAGTTGTAAGTGTATCATCGGGTTTGACAAGAAAGTTAGTTGTAAGTGTATCATAGGGTTTGACAAGAAAGTTAGTTGTAAGTGTATCATATTGTTTGAGTATTGTGTACCGTTACTATACAGTTCTTTATCAGTGCATCAACTTCGCTTGAAACTTGATTTTTTAATTCTTCGAGTATTGTATTCCTGTAATACGCATGGCCTGCAAGCATTTTATCCGTACCACTCTATCCTCGGCAACTTGTTCAGTCTAAAATGGGTATAAATATGAAGGATTGACTTTATTGCATTTGGGTTTACAACATATGGCTAGGTCCCTCTCCGCAGGAATGACACGCCACAAGCCGAGAATAATGCACAAAACATAAACTCCTTAATTTCTGTGGCGATGATGCCACCCGTGTAGTGCCGGAGCTCGCGATGGAAGCAAAGAATAGCACCACTGCAACCCACATGGCATGCCGTAAGAGGCGACTGATGTAGGACCTAGGGAACTATCCTAGTAAATAAAAAGCATCGCAGAAATTTCATGTTCTGACCTACTTGTAGCCGCATAGCTAGCACACCATACAATCCCTCTTAGACTCGGATCACATACAAATCTGACAGCGGTCAACAGAGTGGTCGATATGGAGCGTTCGAAGAAGAAAAATGGCGATGAGGTTAGAGCGTGATTTCTTTAGTAAAGATGTTAAGGCGTTTGCTTTGTATTCAGAAGATGTTGGTTCGAACATGGACTGCTTCTTTTTTATCGCGACTTACTTTATTTTTCTCAGAATTTTAGTAAAATGCTGCCGCTACTGCTGAGCTCGTGCTTTTTGTGCAATACTATCTGCATATTGTGTGATATTTCTACCTAGCAGTCCCGAGCAATGAAGTCCCGAGCAATGAAGTCCTGAGCAATGAAGTCCGAGCAATGAAGTCCCGAGCAATGAAGTCCCGAGCAATGAAGTCCCGAGCAATGAAGTCCCGAGCAATGAAGTCCCGAGCAATGAAGTCCCGAGCAATGAAGTCCCGAGCAATGAAGTCCCGAGCAAGGGAAAATTAAGTTAATCTGTAGCTTTTAAACATCTCTGTAGTCTCTTTACTTTCGTAAGAAAGTTAATTGTATGAAAACACGAGAAGTATGTCGAGGTCAAAAACTGTTCTGTGCAGACAACTGTCTTTAAACATCATTACAAATGAGAGATTATCACAACATGTTTTGCAACTTGATATCATGAGGCCAACAAAAATTGCGTTCCCCCAAAAAATGAATTAAATAAAAAATAAAAAAAATAAAATAGAGTGAACATAATCATTTGACACCGTTTCTTGTCAGTGTTATTAACATAGTTCTTTATTGTTGTGGGAAGACGAGTCTGTTCAAAGGGAAAACAATCATTGAGGAAACACAAGCGCACACGTTTTATCAATGAAAGAAAAGCACCAACAAAAGTTGCAGTTTAGAACAATCAATAATAAGTTACATTTTTTCTTGTTGGAAATAGCAACATTAAAATAAAAGTTATCATTTCAATCAGTTGTTGACAAAAATGATATGTCGTTACCTCTTGTAATACTGCTTGTGAGGACGGTGTAGGACGGGGGATGTTGTGCAGGTGAAATGTAATGGTCGCACGGCCAGCCGCAGTCGCCGCGAAACAGTTCAGATTAGGATATTTCTTTATGCGACCGACAGAAAAAAAATCCTTGTCCTTATCGTGGATTGAACCCGGGACTCCAGCAAGGGAGCCACGCTCTAATCCATTCGGATAGTGGTCAAGAAAAACATTAGAAAATAAGTGATTGTTTCATTCATGTGTTGACTACCTGTAATACCACTTTTTAAGACAGTGTACGACAGGGGGGACATGTAACTGTGGGATTTAATAACCGCATGGCTAGTTGCAGTCACCGACAAACTGTCCAGGAAATGATTTTTCTTTATGACTGCGACAGAAAATGGCCTTACCGTTGATTGAATCGAGTCTCCAACATGGAATCCACGCTATAATTCATACGGCTAGTTGTAAGAACATAAAGTTACTAAATAAGTTGCAGTTGAACAACATTCTAATATTAGATTGTATGTTGCTGTGGGCTCTCATGGAGAGCAAAGATTAGTAACAGTGCCACCTATAAGGCATGTCGAAAGAAGGGACAGATGTAGGAACTAGGGAATCTACCCTAGTCAATATAAAAGCATCGAAGAAATCGGATGTCCTGATCTGACCTACTTGTAGACGCATTACTGGCACACTACACAATCCCTCTTAGGCTCAGATCATATACAAATCGCACAGAGTGGCTACCAAGTGGTCGATATAGAGAGATCGAATAAAAAGAAGAAGGCAATAGGTTAGTTAACACTTCACAGAGTAATACAAATTGAGATATATGTTTTATGTCTACACAGTTACCTTTGGGAAACATTTTTATCAATAATAATATATACTTTCACACATTGATATGACATTGATATTGATATTGCTGTTGCTTCTATGAACCATTTGAACTGAATTTGTGTGCACATTTTTGTTAGATTAAACCAAATCAAATAGCTTTATTATATACATCACATTTTGTCACCCTCACTGGTAGATATTTGTGTGTTAAATGTTCTTCCTTGTTGAATATAGTGCGTAAGTGGATATGTTAGATTGAAATGATTCAATATGTGAGGGGAAGTTGGGGCTTATAGCGGCTTGAAACAATATTTGACATGTCACATTAGTAACAATAGAGTTAAACGAGAGGTAATAGAGAAGAATAGTCTTATTGTCTTTCCTCAGGTGGATGATGGAATTTGTTGTCTACTGTTGAAATTAAGCGTAATGGTGGGAGCTTTAACTTGCGTTCCAAGACAAGATGAGTCGCCCTTGTTGTGTTATATCCGTGTTTATGAAGGGTGGTCTTGATATTTTCTATCCATCTTTTTCTTGGTCTTCCTTGGCTCTAGTACCTGATCTCTTTTATTGTATGCTGTTATTGGTGGTTGGTTGTATTATATTCTCATTACATGTCCAAGCCACTGCATTTGTTGTCTTTCGATGTATTCGATGCATGAAGTTATGCCCACTCTGCTTCTGATGTCCTCATTTCGTAGTCTATCTTTCCTGGTGACCCCACTGCCTTCCTCAAGCATTTGATTTCACACGTGGTGAGCTTTCTGTGGTGTGTTGCTGTAAGAGACCAAGTTTGGCACTGGTAATAAAGTGTTGGTAGAAAAATACTTTATATCATCTGTCTTTTCACTTCCATCTTGATCTTTGTGTGTTGTAGTAATGGTGAAGAATATTCAATGTATTAAAAAGAGAGAAATTCAAAAGTGAAATGCTAAACAAAGTCAATGTACGGAAATATACAAATCTGAAGTGGTCAGAGCGGATCAGATCAGATCTGAAAAATAAACCCGACGGGAGGCTTCATTGATTCTTAATAAATTTGCGATTTAGGACAAAGACACGTTTGTATGGAATCACATATGCAAGCAAAATGAATAATCAAAACATAAAACTAACAAAAATCCAACGTTTCGACTATAAGTCTTTGTCAATATACACATACACAATAAATACTATAGTCTGTCCATTAATTCGTGAGCACGTTTGAAATTGATTTTCTCGAAAACTACCTGTTGGATCTCAGTGATTTTTGCATGCAGCCTTAGAATATCCATGACGCTAAAATAAAGCTAACCAGTAGTCCATAGATGCTACGGATTTTGCACATCGGCAAATTCCTTTGATCTTTTATGACAATTGCAAATACGGGGGGCTAAAATTTTAGATTTTACAGTAATCCCTAGAATTTGTCCATGTCAATTATATTCATAGGTGTATCTCCATATTAACTTGATAGGTCAAGTAATTAAGTGTGTTGTCCTTTATGTGCAATCGTGAACTTGGATACAATATGCAACAGTTAGTCCTCCCTTCGGTCACCATTAGACCCCAGGGTGTCTTAACTTCACCACAAATTGTATGATGGTAGACGCATTTGGATATGGAAATGTATACGTTGCTATTTCTCAGTCTGTAATCAAAATATGATTTGTATCATCCCGAATCTGACGATTGCATGAGGTTGATAATTGTTACTGGCTGGACAAATTGTAATCCATCTCGGTGCCAGTACTCGTCTTCCTCTCGGAGCACATGTTCAACACACTTCTTCCAGAACTGCATGTCTATCATTGAGAGGGACTCACGTGTCAGAACTTCAACATCACACATTTTAAACGTCCTGTTCTGTTCGGCAACTTGCCATTTTACTTTAGCCCAGACAAGCTCTATCGGATTGAGGTGAGCATGATATGTAGGTAGTCGCAAAGACGTGTGGCCGTATTCCGCAATGATTTTGTCAATATGAAACACTTTTGTCTTATTTGTCATCCTCACCAGGTGCAACAACTCGGGTTTCAAATATGTATCATCGAAGCTGACATTTTCCTTAGCAAGCCAAGTCCTAATTTGATCTTTTGTATTTGATGCAGTTGGTACTTTGTCTTCCGCTGATACTGCGTTGTGATAGGATGCATTATCCATTACCAAGCATGATGGTCTGTTTGGAATTGGAAGTAGATCTTTCTCCATCCAGTGCCTGAAAATATGTCCATTCATTTCTGTGTGGTAGTCCCTACCGTCGGTACTTTTGATTGGAAAATAAGTCCAGCGTCATGGACAAGACCTTCTTCACTGCTTCCTGCATGTGTTAGTATAATACGCTGGCCTTTGCTGCTTGGTATTTCTTTTCTGTTCACCGTCTACTCATTGCCATTCTTTAGCATTGGTGTGGTGAGCATTGACCCAGGATTCGTCCAAATATACAATATCATAGCCTT
The DNA here is from genome assembly GCA_020796225.1 of Arion vulgaris. Taxonomy (NCBI): domain Eukaryota; kingdom Metazoa; phylum Mollusca; class Gastropoda; order Stylommatophora; family Arionidae; genus Arion; species Arion vulgaris. The sequence continues at coordinate 52,569,004 of CM036764.1, forward strand.
GTCTCCGCCGCTCACGGATCTGCCTCAGATATTTACTTCGGGCAGCAATTAAATGTGGCTTTTCACAAATAATATTCCTGCCGCCTATAGTTTTTCTGAAGGTGAAGCCGGCGGCTCTTACAATTTTCCATAGAGTATTTTTAGAAATGTCTATACTACAATCTGATTGCAGTTTTAATGTTAGTTTCCTGAGAGTAACAAGTTGATTTGTCGCAAACATTTTCAAGAGCTCCGTCTTATGACATCTATGTCAAAGTCGTCAATTGTTCTTTTCCTACCTTGCTTGACATTAGTGCACTTTGTGTCCTGTTTAATCCATCGGGAAAAGGATTCTCTATTCAGACCAAGCGTCAGTTGCGCTCGTTTCTCAGGGTTATGAATATCGCAATATAGATGACATCTCTTAGATTCCCTACGGAAGTGTTGGTATAGTAAAACTGTAACCTTCTGCATTGTTATAAATGTGCACTTCAGACTCATTATGAATGTGATATCAATGTCAGTTTTGATAAGCCAACAAATATGATACAATAGCTTCATACAAATAGCGAGATACACCTATAACTATACAACGGTATCCCAATCATAACGTCATATGCTTTCCGCTTTCAAAGTCGACTGGGTTAGGTGCACGGGAATTCGTGAAATTGTTGTTTACTCACGATATTTCAATGTTACCATAATGTATTTTAGAACAACGCGTCTGTGTACCGTAGATCTGTTACTATTGTGTACAATCCGGTGAGGTTGATTTGAATATAACCTGAAAAAGAAATATTTCAAACTACATCAAATTTTCTTGAAAAAAATATTTCTCTAACGTCATGGATATTCTAATTCTGCTTGCAAAAATCACTGAGATCCAACAGGTAGTTTTCGAGAAAATCAATTTCAAACGTGCTCACGAATTAATGGACAGACTATAACTAAAGCAAATCATGGATTCAAATAGAATGGATGACTAAAGATGGATAAGAGTTCATAACTACCAGTCGCCATGGAAAAATGTGGACCTTTCTTTTCTATAATCCTGTTTTGCCTTACAGGATCATGATTTGTAGAGACATATAGAACGGTCTTTTGTGTTCGCTTCATAAACGGTATCTTTCGTTGCCTTTATTATCTGAGGCCATTTGCGTCATGCACTTTCGCTGAGATCATCTTGTCTAAGAAAGAGATCGGAGCCCACATGGTTACTCACCGAAGTGCAATGATGATGTTCCTATTAAACAATCAATCAATCAATCACAACGAATTTATGATTGTCTGTTGTCTATTGTCTATTCTCTATTCCCAGGTGAAAGATGTAGTTGGTTGTCCACTCTCGCCGTTAAGCGCAAGTATGGGAGCTTTAATTTGAGATCTAGGGGGCCAATTATGATTATGCTCTCAATATCGAACTTGTACCGTTAGTCGCTGGGCGCTGGCGGAGATATTGCGAAGGAGATCTGGCAATCCATGAAATATGTCCGTAGTGCAATGCAGATATTCCAACTAAAACTTAGACAGTGTGAGGGAGAGAGAAAGAGAGAGAGGAGAGAGAGAGGAGAGAGCGAGAGAGAAAGAGAGAGCGAGAGAGAGAAGAGAGAGGACATACAAAAAGAGATAAACAGTAAACTTAAAATATTTCAACTTTAATTGAAATTTAATCTTAGGAAGAGCAAATGAACTATTTGTCCTACAGAGAGCTACAAGTTTAATCCTGGCGTGCAACTCTCCGGATTATTATTTTTGACAATTTCCTCCGGAAATTAAAATATAATCCAATGTTATCATTTCCGTTTAATAGTTGCTACAACATTTTTTCTTGGAGATTAAATAATTTATTTCAATAGTTCCCCTATGATTGTTTTTATGAATTCAATACTTGATGTTTTTGACAGTTACGTTTGGGAGGACAGACTAGAAACTTTTGGTTGTGTATATAAAATAACAATACTAATGATACTAATGATAAAGTTCACCTATTTAGGTAGCAATTTTGATTGCACAGGAAATGTTAAAAAAGAAATTATGATATGAATTGGCAAAGCAACATCAGCTTTTAAAAGTCTAAATAAAATATGGAACTGCAAGTTATATAGTATTAAAACAAAATTACGAATTTTCAATTCAAATGTTGTATCAATCCTAATATATGCTAGCGAGAGTTGGAAAATGACTAAAGATATAGAAAGCAAGTTGAATGCATTTGAATATAGATGTCTGCGAAAAATGATGAATATAAAATGGAACGAATTCAGGAAAAGTGATGAAATCAGAGATATGTCTGGTCAACCACTAGTGACAACTGTTATAAGAAAGAGAAGATGGAGATATCTTGGACACACCTTGAGGAGAAATGATCAACGAATATCAAAGCAGGCATTGAAGTGGGATGCAAAGGGTTCAAGAAAGAGAGGTCGACCTAAGGAGACCCTGAAACGAACTTTGCTGAGAGAGGCAGGAAATATCGGTCTCAGTTCCATGGAGGAGATTGAGCGAGTTGCCCAGGATAGAGCGATATGGAGAAATTACTTGCAGGCCCTATGTAACGTATAACGGTACGAGAGGAATTATTATTAATGATACTGTGAAAACGAGTACTCCAGTGTTATATTGAACCAATACTTATGAATGGCAGTGTACTCCAGTGTTATATTGAACCAATACTTATGTATGGCAGTGTACTCCAGTGTTATATTGAACCAATACTTATGTATGGCAGTGTACTCCAGTGTTATATTGAACCAATACTTATGTATGGCAGTATACTCCAGTGTTATATTGAACCAATACTTATGTATGGCAGTGTACTCCAGTGTTATATTGAACCAATACTTATGTATGGCAGTGTACTCCAGTGCTATATTGAACCAATACTTATGTATGGCAGTGTACTCCAGTGTTATATTGAACCACTACTTATGTATGGCAGTGTACTCCAGTGCTATATTGAACCAATACTTATATATGGCAGTGTATCAGGGTCAATGAACAAACAATTAATAAGATCATTGGAGCCACAGAGATGGGGTTTACAGAAAAATCCTGAAAATGCCATGGACGACGAAGAAAACAAATGATAAGGGTTTCTTCTTCTTCTTTGCGTTCGTTCTTTACGACCAATTTTACTCACACTTTGTGATATGTTTGATCTTTGCCAACAACATGTATACGTTGCACATTGGTTTGGTAGGCCCCTAAACGCATAAAATTCTACACGTTTAGGACATGTGCATCCGATTTCACCCCATCCTCCTTTGTCGCCTCATACGACATGCGTGGCAGGTAACAGTGTTTCTATTCTTTACATCCCAAATTTGGGCCCCGGTAACCACTCGGGCGTGATAAGGTTTTAAATCAGGTCTACAAGCAAGGAAACCTTATCAAAAGAATAAGAATCCGACAATCAAGGTTCTTCGGGCGAATAATACGAAGAGAAGGTTTAGAACATTTGGTGACAACAGATAAAATTCAGGAAAGAAGATATCGTGGAAGACAAAGAGAGATGATGTTGGATGGTCTGGCATCATGGTTCAACACAAGATCGACTTCAGATCTTAATAAAGGAGAGAGAGAGAGAGAGAGAGAGAGAGAGAGAGTTGTGGAGAGACATAATCGTCTAGGCCGGCAGGCATGGTATTTGATCGATTAATAAAATAAGCAAGTCTCGACTTTTATCTCAGCGCCGCCATTCCTTTGTTGTCATCCTCATCATAAGATACCCTAGCATCCAAGATTGACCACCGTGAATCTTAAATATCTAATGTTTCTTGTCTTGATGTTGTGCTCTGTAATTTGTTCATCTCTTCATGTTTCTTTCCCATTTATGTCACAGTCTTTCTCTTGCTCGCCGTCTTTAAATGTTCCCTCTAAAAATAGATTTTGATTTATCTGTCATGTCTCTTTATGTGTCTGAAATATTTTTTTTGTTAGAACACCATCTGTTATGTTTTGATATGCTATCGACGTCATAGCACATTGGACATTCTCATTCGTGCTCCGTCTTCCGCTGCAGCAGCCATCCCAAAGTCCATTTGCTGACCCTGAGAAGCTGATTAGTATATCTTCTCTCTCTACCACGAAGACAACGCTATCTGGCATGTCCAAACTTAATGCCTAATTCTCGAACACGTTTCAGTGTATGAGACTCGCTCATATCACATTAATGAGAACTTACCGCACTGGATGATATCGGCTCTATTCATGCTTTGTTAGATTCATTGAAAAACAGAGAATCAAATGGTTTCGCCACTTGGTGAGAATGAACCCGAATACATCAGTTGCAAGAGCGTACAACCTGAAAATGGAATCATCAAGAGGAAGGGGTAGACCAAGAAAAAGATGAATTGAAGGAGTTACAAACATCTTAAAACTCATCAATATCACAGCATATCAAGCTGCGACGATAAAAGATCAAAAAGCAGAGAAATATAAAAGGAAGTGAGAAAAAAGAAAGAATATTTTTATTAGCTGTAATAATTCTTTCTTGGTTATTAGTCTCTCTGAAACTTCATTATTTATCTGTTTTTTTTTCCCATGAAATAAGTCCTATTCTTCTGTACATCCACATCAGAAATGCTTTAATTCTGTTATATTTATAGTTGAGCTATTTAATAGACATTCTTGGTGCAGTGTTTGGTAGCTATCATCATCATCAAGTGGTTAGCTTTTTCCGGAACTTGGCTCACATGACAGAAATCCTGAGAAACTCTCTGTTCTGTGCAAGTTGAACGTAGACAGCAGAAGTCATTCTCAGATCGTCAATGACATCCTGCACCCATCGTCTTCTAGGTCTTTCTCTCAATCTTCTTCCAAGCACCATTCCTACAAAAAGTATTTTCTCTAAGCCCTCATGTCGTTTGATGTGTCCGAAATATTTAATTTTCCTTGACGTTATGCTCTTTAATAGCCAACTCTCTTTAATATCAAGCTGTTGTATGGAATAGAAGCATTTATTCTTTTCTCTGTCCATGATATTCTAAGTACTCTTCTGTAGCATTTGCATTCAATGGCAGTAATGATCTCCGCTGCTTTGTCAATGTTCCACATCTCACAACCATACGTTGCCAAGGTAAAAACGCACGTTTGCCAAATTTCATAAAGATCTGACCACATCTAGTCATATATATGTCCACCAACAAGTGTTGCATAATTTATGATCTTCGACATTGTTCCCTCCCCTTAAACACTTCATAGTGTGTGGCAGTAGAGTTGTTTTAATCGATAATCTTTGGCGCAGCCTACGGCAGTTAGTAAGTAATTAGTTAATCAAAGATAACGTAACAGCTGGACATTCTGAAGATGCAATAAAAATAGACAAACCTGTCTAATCAACCGTTAAATTTGGTTTTCAAACATTAACAATATCAAAGAAAAAACACAATTAGTATCCGTTTAAAATACAGATTAAAAAAAAAAAAACAACAATGCTATGAAATCTGACACGGTTTTCATTAATCTTAGGGGCATTTCAGGGACGTATCTCCCTTGGGCCATTATTACAAAATGATTTGATTAATCTGCCTTCGTCTGTGGTAAACTTGATCTGGTTTTTTGAAATAATGGATTTTAAAATGTCATTGTTTGAAGACGACAGTCTATTTAGTGTTCTTATATTTCCTTTACTTATCTTCTCTTCATTTTTCTCTAATCATGATTTAGTTCGCAGCGTCACATTTAAAAAGAAGGAATATTGCAACGCGATCCTGTATGTACGTTGTATGTCTTTCACGGCCTCTGTTATTTCTGTTTCCTCTGTATCTGAGTAGTATTGCCCTTTCCTTCCTTCCTTCCTTCCTTTCTTCCTTCCTTCCTTCCTTCCTTCCTTCCTTCCTTCCTTCCTTCTTTCCATCCTTCCATCCTTCCTTCCATCCTTCCTTTTGTTCCTTGAAATATTGTCAATATATTCAACATTGTCTCTTGTATAAACTTTACTGTCTTTTGTAGCTCACACTTATGTCAATGTAGTTTTTTTTTGTCCAGTTTTTGTTTCATTAAGCCAGTGAGTTGTATTTCCTTTAAGCTGAAAAGTTTGTTGGTAATCTACTTATGTTGTCGAACCAATTCATTTGTTAATCTCAAAAAGCTTCACTTGTTTGTATTACGTAGTTTTACTACAGTCTACCTCTGTATTAAAAAGCTGAAGGGGTTTGGAAAAGGGGGATTTAAACCGAAGGATGGATTTCCTTGCACCGGGTTTTACCCCATATGGCTTGGTCCCTCTTCATATAAATGGCAAACCACCTGGTGAGAGTATTGAATAAATCACGAACTCCGTAGCTCCGGCAACAATAATAGGATCTCCGGAAAAAAGTGCATTCGTGAACAGAACAGAGCGGTCCGGATTCAAATCCACTCGCAAGTAGTTCTTCTTCTTCTTTTGTCGTCACACTGCTACCGGGTTGTTGCCCAGTGTCGTGGTTTTCTGTTTTTGTCTTGCGCTGTTCTGGTGGCTTGTGTGATTGTTATCTTTGCTCTTTCACAGGATTCTGCTACGCCATCTAACCATCTTTTCTTCCTTTTGGTCTTCCTCTTGCCTTTTTCCCGATGTTCTGTTGTAGAAGACTCTGTATACTGTGGAGTTTGGATGCATTCTTATTAAGTGGCCAAACCACTTCATTCATTGTTTCTCTATGTAATTCAAGCACGGTTTTGTGCCAACTTTCTTTCTTATGCTGATATTAGTGATTCTGTCTTTTCTTGTGTTGTTGGTAACTTTTCGCAGGCAACGCATTTCACATGTAGTTATTGTGTATTTGTAGTTAAACCCCAAATATCTACGCTTGGGAGTCATTAGAAAATGATTGTGTATTTGTAGTTAAACCCCAAATATCTACGCTTGGGACTCATTAGAAAATGATTGTGTATTTGTAGTTAAACCCCACATATCTACGCTTGGGAGTCATTAGAAAATGATTGTGTATTTGTTAGCTGCAGACGAACGTTTCTCATCAAGTCATCATCGTCATCAAATATCTTGTTCTGAACAGAACTTTGCGACCTTAAAAGTCCTTTGGAACTCATCTCTCTCATATGCCAGATGTCCAGATTGTTCATCTATCATGGTAAAATCATCAGTTTCACTTTGAATCCATCTTTTCCGTGGTCTTCCTCTCCTTCTCATTACCGGGATGTCTCTTTTCGTAATGGTCTTCTCGAATCCTCTATGTCTTTTTTTAAAGTCCAATATTCTTTTCTTCTTTGTACTATCAGCCAGGTTTCTTTGAATTTTGAGTTCTTTATATATAGATCTATTTATTCACTTCTCTGTCTTTGTTATACGGATGACTTTTCTGTAACAAATATATTCAAAACAAACTAAACGTATAATATTAAAATAAATATATATTTGAACACGAGCAAATATTGATTACACACGAACAGTAATGTTTGAACAAATACACAAACACACACACGCGCACACATATACATCTTTACATCATACACACGGATTGGCCCTGTAGTTTATCGTCTAAACATAGACTATAAATATCAGTGGCGTATCCGTGTTCTCAATACAATATGGGCTATGATCTTAGAATACAGCATTCAATAAATCAAAGTTTCTAAAATCACTTTCCCACAGTGTACGTTTATTTTAATGTTATAATATTAATAAGTAGTTGTCTGTAGCTTAAGTGATAGTGAGCTCAATCACAACTCAAAGTACCTGGTCGTCTGTAGCTTAAGCGATAGTGAACTCAATCACAACTCAAAGTACCTGGTCGTCTGCAGCTTAAGTGATAGTGAACTCAATCACAACTCAAAGTACCTGGTCGTCTGCAGCTTAAGTGATAGTGAACTCAATCACAACTCAAAGTACCTGGTCGTCTGTAGCTTAAGCGATAGTGAACTCAATCACAACTCAAAGTACCTGGTCGTCTGCAGCTTAAGTGATAGTGAACTCAATCACAACTCAAAGTACCTGGTCGTCTGCAGCTTAAGTGATAGTGAACTCAATCACAACTCAAAGTACCTGGTCGTCTGTAGCTTAAGTGATAGTGAACTCAATCACAACTCAAAGTACCTGGTCGTCTGCAGCTTAAGTGATAGTGAACTCAATCACAACTCAAAGTACCTGGTCGTCTGTAGCTTAAACGGTGGTGAGCTCAGTCATAACCCTAAGTACCTTGTTCAAACTCTGCGGTGTGCTGTTTGGTAGCAAATCTGTTCCCGTCGATTTTTATGAACGGTAAAAATGTAACTCCTCATTCAGAAAGCAATGGCAAATTACTAAACGTATAAGTGGCTCCTAGAAAATCGACAATGCGTTTACTGTGGCTGATGGTGACGTCATGCAATAGATATGCCACGATTTTCATTGTACAAAACTAGTACACATTACATTACAATTGTACAAAACTAGTACACATTACATTACAATTGTACAAAACTAGTACACATTACATTACAATTGTACAAAACTAGTACACATTACATTACAATTGTACAAAACTAGTACACATTACATTACAATTGTACAAAACTAGTACACATTACATTACAATTGTACAAAACTAGTACACATTACATTACAATTGTACAAAACTAGTACACATTACATTACAATTGTACAAAACTAGTACACATTATAATGTTGTTTAAACTAAAAGTTAATTGCATATCCTTTACAGGACTTTGCGAATCAACCCCAGCTTTTTAATGCTGTTTGTGATTTTTCTAGGCATTATTACGTTCAGTAGTTTGCCATTGTTTTCTGAACGGGTGGTGTCATCGTCCTTTTGAAAAAATCAACGCGAAACAATTTGCAATGAATCTGTCCGCTGCGTGATTCGAACTCAGAACGTCGAGGTTAATAGACCGAGTCACTAATCCCTAGGCCACAGACGCCACCTGTTTAAACTACATGTCCATATATATATATATACACTAATAGATTAGGTACTCTCAACAATAGTGAATAAACTACTATGTATAATTCGCTAAGTATAAAATAAAGCTCTCACTGAACACATTTCTGAGTTTTCAACAGACTGCTCACTCATGTCTATGGGAAGTGGGGGTGGTGGGGTGGCGGCTCTGTAGCATTGAGGCTAGGTGCTTGTCTATCGTACCAAAAGTACCTAAAAGAACCCGTGGCCGTTCAAAATCTAGAAGAGCAGGCTGGAAAGCGGCTGCCCTGAACAAATTTATTACAAAGAATTTTTAAGAAAAAATTCCTACAAAAATATCTTCACCATCGTCAACATTACATCGGGAAACCTTGCCGAAACGGAGTTCATGCACTGCAGCTGAGATCTTCCTGTGTAAGAAAGAGATCGGAGCACACATGGTTACTCACCGATGTGCAATGATGATTGTCCTATCAATCAATCATGTTTATAGATACTGACCATGACCTTGTTTACTCCTATTGCGCCCCTACCCTTTCTCTCAAAATAGATATGTGTTCAATTTTCGCCAAATACATCAAATCTTGCGTCGCATTTGTTTCGTAAACTCAGTTGATACATTCATCACTATTTATGAAGCGCACACAAAAGTCCCTTCTAGAAATCTCGTCTTATCCTGACACTGTGAGACAAAACTGGATTAGGGAAAATAAGAATTAGTGATACATGTAGTGCTTAAAATAACATTAAAATAAAAGCAATGTAAAACGTAGTACCCAAATTTTTTATTTTTTTTTTCCGATCCAGAAGCATTTTAGCTTTTCAGCTCTTCGGCTCGGTGCCATGGACATCGTAACCCTTCCGTTCGGTGCCACGAACACCGTAAATCTGGGGAATATGTGGCTTTTTCTGCCATTCCGCGTAATTTAACCCGCACACACAGAGGGATAGTCACCGTAGTCCAACGCGCTACGAACACGCTGGGCAGATGGGCACCAAAATTGATTAAAACTTGACAGGAAATTATTAAAAATAATTTGTATTTGACTGAATATAAATACCAGATGAACGTCTGGTCGAATGGATTAGAGAGCGGCTCCCATGCAAGAGACACTTGTTAAATACACGGTAAGGCCATGATTTCTTTTTTTGTCGTGGCCATAAAAGAAAAATCCTACCCGGAACAGCTTCGCGGCCACTGCACTAGCCTTGTGGCCATTAAATTCCTCAGACTCTCGCCCACCTGTCCTAGACCGCCTTAAAAATGGTACTACAGACAGTAACGACAACTAATGACAACTACTCTCATAAAATACATTTAAAAATACATTTTGGAAGTGTCACTTTGACGTTTTGCAGCAGCCGTGCTCACATGAAGTATACGCCCCTGATACATGTATCTCATCATTAAAAATTCGTTCACTCAAACATATTATCTTGATACTAGACAATCTCTCAATTTTAAGTAGTTTACATTCTTCCCTGTAAAAACAAAAGTTACATCAATGTTGTTTACCTGCTTCCAAGTTTCTTTTTGTCATTTTCTTTGTGTGCATCAATATATTCAGGAAATAGTTTCCAATAAGTGAAGTTGTCATTAAACAGACTTCTTCTGTTTCATGTATTCATTCCGTTCTGTTAATTGAAAGGGATTTCCCGTTTATTGTTAAAAGCAATTGAATCTAGCGTTGTCAAGTGTCGATACGAGAATTAAGACTGAAATAAATTGTTGATTAGGAATTTTGACAAAATATTTTCAAGTTGTTAATAAACAGACGCCTCCGGTTTACGAGATTCAACCAGGTATTATTTTCGTTGCAGATTTGTCATATCAAGACAAAGGAGTTTCATATTTGTGAAGTTTTCTTTTATGAGGATTCTGTGGCGTAGAGGGTAGATGCTAGTCTTTCGTTAAACAATTTACACGGTTCGCTTCCTCGTGGAGTCATCGGGATATTTCTCCAGAGATCCCTGATCTCAATGTAGGTGAGATCGAGTTCCTAGTCCTATCGGAGACGGACGATACAATGTAGGTACCGTGTTTAAGTTTAGCAAGTAAAAGAACGATTGGCTGTTCAAAATCGATAAGAGCTGAGTGGAAAGACTCTGCCCGGGCAAGTCAGAGAAACTAATATTCTTCTTCTTCGTCAAACGCTTCATATCGACCATTTGTTAACAACTCTGAGTGATTTCTATGTGATCTGAGCCTAAGAGCGATTGTGCATTGTGCCAGTTATGCACCTACAGGTAGGTCAGCACATCCGATTTTTACAATGCTTTTTATTTACTAGGGTAGCTTTCCTAGGTCCAACATGAGTCGCCTTGTAGGTCGCAGTGGTACTGTTCTTTGCTTCCCTTGCAGGCCCCTGAGCCTCATCAGAACCAAGATTAATATATACCACAGATGTGTGCTATACATTTTATTTTAGGGATCAGAATTTTGGAGAATGACCGAACAAGAGATGACCACACTCTTCACCTTCCATACATCTTGTCTGCTTAAGATCGTACATGTGTTCTGGACAAATACTATCTCTAACCAAGAACTGCTTGCACAGTGTCAACAAGAGAATATGAGCATCATTATCTAACCAAGAACTGCTTGCACAGTGTCAACAAGAGAATATGAGCATCATTATCTAACCAAGAACTGCGTGTACAGTGTCAACAAGAGAATATGAGCATCATTGCCTAACCAAGAACTGCTTGCACAGTGTCAACAAGAGAATATGAACATCATTATCTAACCAAGAACTGCTTGCACAGTGTCAACAAGAGAATATGAGCATCATTGTCTAACCAAGAACTGCTTACACAGTATCAACAAGAGAATATGAGCATCATTATCTAACCAAGAACTGCTTGCACAGTGTCAACAAAAGAATATGAGCATCATTATCTAACCAAGAACTGCTTGCCCAGTGTCAACAAGAGAATATGAACATCATTATCCAAAAGAGAAGCTGGAGATGGATCAGACATGTGATACGCATGGAGACTAACTCTGTCACAAAAACTGCACTGAGATGGACACAGGAAGCTAAACGAAAACGTGAAAGACCGAAACAACATGGCGGAGAACAGTAGAACAAGAACTGAAACAAAAATTAATAGCTGGAATAAAATACAAAGGGAGACAACGAATAGAGAAGAATGATGGGTATTTGCTAGTGCCATAATCGCTAGTGACGTCACAGTCTAGACAGAGAATGGAATGCCACTTTTAAAAACCAATTGAAAGGAAAATAGACTGCAGGAGAGCAAGGGGCAGATAGAATTAAATTTTGAAGGAATTGGACAAACGAAATCTGACAGAGTGTACCACTAGGGAAAGGGACAAAACTTGTTGGTAAGTCATTATAGTCACTCTTATTTGCGGAGGCGACACATGATTGATTGAAATATTCATAATTGTTTTTTCACCATCTTCTAATTTACATCAGGCCCTCGCCGAGTACCTGCTCGTTCATGATTGAGACGATTTCATTTTTATAAATCGTAAATTTTGGACAAATAATCTTGAAACATTTCACAAAATCTATCATCAAAATATCAAACAATCTAAAAAATGCAAACACCAATATTTAAACAGAAAGAAACTAAATTAATTTGTAAAAATTATAATACATTCTGTAAAAAAAAAAAGTGTAGACAAATGATAGAGTACTGTGTTTTCATACTCACACTCTCACGCGCACAGGCTGAGCTTGGAGATAAACGTTTGAGTAGCTGTGGAAGTCCAGGCTGACAAAAATAAGTTTTATTTTTGTGCCAGGTCGCGCAGGTGTAAGGGAAAATGAACGCGCCAATAGGCTTGCAGGTATGTCTGCTGCAAGAAGCGGACGAGCAATAGGCTTGCAGGTATGTCTGCTGCAAGAAGCGGGCGAGCAATAGGCTTGCAGGTATGTCTGCTGCAAGAAGCGGGCGAGCAATAGGCTTGCAGGTATGTCTGCTGCAAGAAGCGGGCGAGCAATAGGCTTGCAGGTATGTCTGCTGCAAGAAGCGGACGAGCAATTTATCAATCTGATATTCTGAATTCCCTAAGGGAAAGAAGGCGTGTAAACGATTCAAGTAATAGTGGTGAATCTACAACACTAACCAGACTGCAAGAATCTACAACACTAACCAGACTGCCAGAATCTACAACACTAACCAGACTGCAAGAATCTACAACACTAACCAGACTGCAAGAATCTACAATACTAACCAGACTGCAAGAATCTACAACACTAACCAGACTGTAAGAATCTACAACACTAACCAGACTGCAAGAATCTACAACACTAACCAGACTGCAAGAATCTACAACACTAACCAGACTACAAGAATACAAAGACAAATGTGGTGTAGCTAGACAAGAACAATATACTGGTAGCCAAAGAAGAATAGTAAACCAACAAAGAACCGGGGTCATTAGTCACCAAACGCTGAGAGACATAGTGAGGAGGAGATCGGAGAACCTATGGACTAATTGGTTCCACGTACAGTGATGATGGTGATGATCCGACGACTAAACTAAACACAGAAAAACACACATCTATACGCTATAGGTTTCAGACGAGTGACAGATGTGTCCGGATTGTGTAAGTTTTGGGAAAAAAAAAGTGCAATAGATATTTGAAACCAATTCAATTTTATGCACGTTAACAAATGTAAAAAAAAAAAATATACAAAAAACATAGTAAGAATTGTTGCACAAAAGAGTTTGTTTAATAATTAAGACTGCATTACACACAGTTACTAAATGCTAAAATATTATAGGTAATACAATTTAACGTAGTCTTCTCAGGCATCAGGTATGAAGTGTATATCACTTCACAATTCTAGACTTTTAAGAGATCCTTAGGATTGTTGGAGCTACGAAGTTCGTGCTTTGTGCAGTACTCTCGGCAGGTGGCGTGTCATTTCAGCCGAGCGGGACCGAGCAGTACGGGGTAAACCCGGTGCAATGAAGTCAATTCTTCGTATTTAGATTCTTTAGACCCTAGTGTTCAGGAGGTAGCACGGTCAACTCCTTTCTTCACACGTAGAACGTTGATGGGAGATTGAACCCACAACTCTCTTGTGTCTCAGTCGATATGCGATCGCTTATGCATTACACTATGGAAATTGATAAAAATAAATGTTTTGGAGATACTGATTGATTAATTGATTGATTGAAAAACCTTGAACATAACGTTGGAGGAGTCGGAGAAACTTGCTAGAGAGAGAGAGAGAGAGAGAGAGAGAGAGAGAGAGAGAGAGAGTCTTTCATGCAGCAAGGAGCGTTCCGCAAGGAACATTCTACTACTTGATTGATTGAATGATAGAACAATCACTGTTCCTCGATGGACGGCCATCTGTGCACATATCTCTTTCTTATACATGAAGATCTCAACGACAGAGAACGAATTTCGTATCACCGGCTACGTTCTCTCATATAATTCTATGTATAGAAAAAATTTGTATAATTAGTATTCTAATTTAAAAAAAAAATATTTTGCTTTAACAGCGGATTTCCAGACTATACTTTTCGATATCCAACTGAATATATTTCAATGAGGTACTCAACTTCACCATGATGGAATCAACGTTTTTTTTTTCTCTACTCTTACAGCGCTAGACATTCGATCTTCCCTACATTGAGATTAGGGATCACTTGTGAATAGCACTATCACTCTACGCAGGAACCGTATTTAGTATTTTTAAAACTATAGAAGTTCACTAGACCTTCACGACTCAAAGATTTCAAATGCTAACAAAATGACACTTTCGGTTAAAATGTGTGTCATTAAGTGTTAACACAAGGGTGTCCCATGTTTACAAAACAGTATTACCTCTCACTCTCTAAATCTGTTTTTTCTTTGGTCGCATTTATTTTGGAATGAATACTGCTGACTTAGCCAGGACAGTACCTTTTTATCATCTAAAATAAAATACGGCGAGCTAGTATCTCGACTCAAACGAGCAAAGAATAGTAACACTGCTACCTTCAAGGCGACCGTAAGAGGCGACTGAGGTAGGGGCTCAGGAAGCTACCCTAGTAAATAAAAAGCGTCGTGGAAATCGGACGTGCTGGCCTATTTGCAGGCGCATAACTGGCATAACGTACAATCGCTCTTAGGCTAAGATCACATACAGATCACGCAGAGCTCTTAACAAGTGGTCGATATGGAGCATTTGAAGAAGAAGCACAACCATATAACATAGCATGGAAGACCGTCAACAACGGAGTAATAAACAAAACGATACGAATATCGATTATTAACAACGCCAGTAGCTACACAACAAAAACAAAAACACAACAATCTGTGATATGTAGGTCACAACAAGGATATACTAATGCACCAAAATTAAATCTATCATTACATATTATTTTTTTAAACAATCCAAATATTCGCATAATTCAAAAATAAATTCATAATAACCAGTTTTCTATTAACCGGAACTCAGTTTGCAATGTTTTAACTGGACTATTACAAAACGTTTAGTTTGTGAATTATTTCCCTTCCTTATCCATGTTTTTTTGTTTTGGTTGTTGGTTTAGTTGCAACAATAGTAATTACGGATAATGATATCTTTTACGCATTATAATCATTATTTATGAGAAAATGTTGGTTTAGAATAAACATTGCTAGCATGTGTGTTATAGTAAACACAATTCGTTATGTTTGCTTATATGCATGCATGTCGGTGACAGAAAGAGATGAGATATTAAGCAGTTGTTTAAAGATAATTCGGTTATTTGGATGTTAGGAAAAGTGAGTACTCATAGAGGAAATATGCACAGTTCTATGCATCAATCGATTATAAAAAGTATGTTTGAATGCGAAGAATTGGTTTGACTTCATTTCAGTCGCAGCCCCCGGTAACATATGACCGAATAGCTTAGCAGACCAATCGGAAATTCCTGTTAGATGGGGGTCGATTTTTGTACTGTATGCATTTTTGTAATTTTACTCAACTCAATTCATGACGGTTTTAGAGGCCTATGAGAGAGAGAGAGAGAGGGAGAGAGAGAGGGGGAGAGAGGGAGAGAGTTCCGAAGGACCGTTAGGGTGGCAACGTTATGATCAGGACACGCTAATTGAAGATGATGATATTTATGTAAAAATGTTATTTTAATCTGTTCAATTACTTGTTTTCGAGGCAGCGGTTTTGCAGCCTGCTCTTATAGATTTTCAACTGCTAAGAGTTCTTTTATACTTGCCTAACTTGAACACTTGACCTGCGTTTCATCGTCAGTCTCCGATAGGACTTGTAGCTAGACTTCACAAACGCTGAAAGCAGGGATCTCGGGGAAAATATATGTAGCGCTCAACAAGGGACTGTTCTTCTTCTTCTTCTTCTTCTTCTTTTTCTTCGAACGCTCCACATCGATCACTTGTTAACCACTCTTTGTGATTTGTATGTGATCTGAGCCTAGTATGTAATGTACCAAGAGCGACTGTACGTTGTGCCAGTTATGCGCTTACAAGTAAGCAAGCACATCCGATATCTACGACGATTTTGATTTACTAGAGCTTCCATAGGTCCCTACCTCAGTCGCCTCTTACGACATGCTTTGTAGGTCGCAGAGTTACTATTCGTTGCACCCCTTCTTGGCCCCGGCACCACACAGACGTACAAGGGAAACTAACCAACTACCTTACAAACGAGAGGCTAGTACTTTAGTTCTACGCCACAGAGACACAGAACAAATCCTTCTTTACGGGAAACAATTTATATTCTTTATTGATCATAACATATTCACTTGTTACTAACTTCTTCTCTTTATCAAACATCTTATTCGTTTTAATGATCTTTCTTACTATCTTCAAAAAACCAGCCTCATTATAAAAAAACACAAAAACCAAGCACAGGATGTTTCCACATAGGATCCAAACCTCAACCTCTTAGTACATTACAAACAGTTGTCTACAGACTTATTTATTGCCCCAATTACCTCATATTTTTCTTCCGTACCACCTCCTGGTCGACCATCTCCCGCGACACCCAATCCCAGAACGTGAAACCGGATTCCGAAAAGGATTTCCTCGATCAATTATTGTTCCCTTTAACTGGATGAAACAATAGAAGAGTTGGTTTGAAGAAAACCATTATTAGCAATATTATTATTTCTTGGGAATAGCAAATTATTTTGTTATTTGTCCTTTTTTTTGTTGTCTTGAAGTATTGTTTATATCTGAATATTTCCCATGTTTAATTCACGGTAGGGCCAAGATTTTTTTCTGGTGAGGGCATAAATGAAAAATGCTAACCATAATAGCTTCGAGACAACTGCACTAGCCATGCGACTATTAAATTCATCAGTTTCTTGTCCTTAGTGCTCAGACCCTACCCACACAAGTGATACTATAGGCAGCAACGACAGCTGCCGGGGCTCGCAAGGGGAGCAAAGAATAGCAAAGCTGCGAGATACAAGACTTGTCGTAAAAGGTGACTATGGTAGGGTCTTAGGGAAGCTACCCTAGTAATCTCTCTCTCTCTCTCTTTCTCTCACGATCATTCTTACGGCCGTTTTTATCATTCTAATGTGATGTATAAACAGCAAGAACGGGTGTACGTTCACAACCTTCAGTATCATTTGCAACTCTGGTGCATATCCTTCGATGGTGTGTTTGGTATCAACCAGCGTTTACTGTGTTTGCTCTCCGTTAGCCCATTGCTGTCCCCAGCTAAACCTGCAAGACAGCAACTTGCTCTTTTCTTTTAGGGCAGCGACCCTTAGATGACCTGCCCTCCAGGGTTGATGAGCGTCATTTGCCCAGCTAACCGGTCTTTTTGTGGACAACTTGGTTTGCCACCGGTCCAGTTTTGTGTACGGTTTGCTCCGCTAGCATTTGATTGTCCCTAATCAAACTACAAAGCAGCAGTAGTTCCCTGCGAGCGGAAACGCGCACTGGCTTCACCTCTGCTGGACTTTCCATTTGTTTCCGCACATTCGGGTGGTCCACACACTCACTCTTCTGCCGTGCCTGCCGCGCCTGTCGTGCCTGCCGTGCTTGCCGCACCTGCTGTGCATGCCGCACCTGCCTGCCTGCCGTGTCATGCAATTCTATCCACCGGTAGGCCTACTCAGGCATCGCCCGCATGCGTGCTCGTTCTGCCCTGATGCCTGCCTCATCATCATCGTCAGTTTTCGCCGTGCTCACATATGCTTGGGCTGTCCGTCCCTGGGGCTCTTCTTTGTTCGTGATGCACCTCTCATCCCTTCGCGTGCAACCTTTCCCATTGGCAATGCAGCTGATACAACAGTTGTGTTCGCATTTCCCCTTCACATTTACCGTACATCGGGACTGCTCTGTCACGCAGCCCTACTCGTGCACAGGGCTTCGAGTTTCGCTCCGTGTGGGCCCTCTTCTCTGTTTGGAATGCACCTCTCATCCCTTCGCTTGCATCCTTTCCAATCGGCCGTGAGGCTGCTAAGACCTTTGTATTCACATCTGCCGTCATATTTAACCCTAGTAATCGAAAAGAATGACATATCAAATATGCGAAAAGATTGATTAATCAACATCGAACTGGCGTGTTAGGCCGCTGGACGCTACTGGATTTGTTGAGTCGGTGCACCTATGGATGTGTCCGAAGTGCTATAATAATAGTGTTCTGATAATTGATACTGATAAAAAAAAAGTTAGCAGAAATCGGATGTGTGTAACTGGCACAGCGTACAATCGATCATAGACTCAGATCACATACAAATCACAAAGAGTGAGTTAAAAAAAGAAAAGTAATCAATATGGAGAGCTTGAAGAAGAAGAAGAAAAAGAAGAATAGTTGAATTAACAATTTTATTTTGTTTTGTTTGCTTAAACGTCACTGACTTGTCTTGTTGAATAGTCTCCAGCAGTCGTTATGTAAGAAAATGTTATTTCATAACAGCTTAAGTATTATGTGTTTGCACGATTTCTCTGTGGATAGTGTAGAAGACGTACTTATTATATTTTCACAATCTTTTTTATATTTATGTTCAATAATATTACATAATCATCATCATCATCAGGTGCCGTGCCGGTTGGTGTAGGCGATCGTGGATCTCCACAAATCTCTGTCTCTGGTGTTTGCTATCATCTCAGATGTTGACGCTTTTCTGTGCCATAATGTCAGATTATCCAAAATTGTAACTCTCTTCAAAGGGTCCAATGGCGAAGGATTGCCATCATTGCACCAAATTTTCCCATATGTTTCCGTCCATGTCAGCAGAAATGGCATGCCATCCGCCGAGAGCGTTGCACAGAGCACAAACTCCGTAGCTCAGGCAACAATCCTAGGGATTTCATTAAAGAATTGCACATGTGTTTCGTTTCGGATTCGAACCCGCAATCTTCAGTTCGACAGGCAAACGACTAAACCACTTCGTCATCGGGACCCACTCTTATTTTCTATCTCTGGCTTCCTCTGTCTCGTCTCCCTCGATTTTACCAGTTGTCACAATGTGTTCTAAACCTCCCTTCCTCATCACATGTCCGTAAAATGATGGCAGCCTCTTTCTTATATTGATGATAAGCTTTCTGTGTCTTGACCTCATTCAACACCTCCACAATTCTCATTTTAGCAGTCCATGGGATTCTCATCCTTCTTCTGTAAAACCACATATCTGAGGCCCTCAGAGATTTTTCGATCTGTTTGTTTATTGTCCATGACTCGCATCGTATTTCAGTGCACTACATTCCTATACTTCTTAGTATTTTCTCTTCTCATGCTTCATATTTTATATCTGTATATGTTAAATGTATATATGTTAGATATATATTTGATTATTTTTGTTTATTTTCTTTTTCCACTTTCAATTTTTTTGCATTTATTTCTATATTCGTTTTAAATCACAGGTTTTCATTTGAGAGTATCAGTTGTAATAGTAGTAGTAGTTGTGGTCGCAATAGTAGATATTATTGTGGTAGTAGTGATATGGTGGTAGTGTTGGAAGTAGAAGGGGTAAAGATAGTGATGTTGGTACTAATGGTAGTGGTAGCAGTAGCAGTAGTAGTAATAGTAACAACAGTAGTGGTAGTCACAGAGAGAGAGAGAGAAATTTGAAACCAGAAAGGAGCATTAGTTGTTTCCCGTGTGGCGCCAGCGCCAGCAAGGAAAGCAAAGAATAGTACCACTGCAACCTACAAGGCATATTGTAAGAGGAGACTGATGTAGGGGCATAGGGAAGCTACCCTTATAAATAAAAAGCTTTCGCAGAAATCGGATGCGCAGATCTACTTGTAGACGCATAACTAGCACAACGTACAATCGCTATCAGGCTCAGATCACATACAAATCCCACAGAGTGGTTAACAAGTTGTCGATATGAAGCGATCGGAGAAGAAGCAGATATAACCCTACTGAATATCTCTCTGTCACACTCTTCCATATACTTTAAATTTTATTGTTCAAATCTTAAAGATTTACTTTTCGAACGAAACATTTAATAACTTGGAGCAAGAAAATCGTTTTCATGCATCAATTATTTGTATATTTACTTACTTACTAGATACGAGTTACATGAGCGTCGTGCGTCACCAGAACGAAATAACTTGCGTATGTTCCTGTTTTTTCTGACACCTTGACGCAAACAAATACGTAAAACAATCACAAAATAATGACACCGACGTAGTAAGATGACACCGTATTTCTTAAACTGTGTTTAAAAGTGTTTTTTTTTAAATATAATGTTTTTTATTTTCATAGCTTGAATAATTTATTTATATTTATAATCTGTGAATAATCATTAATGCTGCTGTAACTTGGAGGCAAATTGTTTTGTGAGATGTCGATTTTAGGAGAGCCATCCAGAGATCAGGAGAGCCAGCGATACAGCCAGACAGATACAGGAAATGTTATAGTTCGTTACAAAATTTGTGAACATCTTTACCGACCGATATAAAATAGTCCGCTTGACAGAAATGATTGATTTTTACATTTTTGTTTAGGTAACAGTGACAACGTTCCTAAAGTATTTTGCCCATCCAAACATTTAGTGCTGTAAGATTTTTTTATTATATGTTATTACTAAAAAACAGCGATGTTGGTTTTTTTTTTATACATGTAGAACTTTGCAGTACGATTGTCAAGTTTGTCTATAATTAAGCATTTGCATGCTCCACATGCAATTCAGCGCAAGTGAAAATCGGGAATTCCGTGGAATTAATCAGTTCACAATGTTTCCTAACGACTATCATTGGCATATGTGCATAACATTTATTTTTATTTATAGAAGTGAAAGGTATCATTTGTCCACAATGTCACCTTTATTTTAATAATATGTAACAGGGATACGCCTTTGCAAACATTCGCCACCATTTTGTGTATTACTGTAATTTCGAAACTTGTGTTATTATTTTGTTGTACTTATGCAAAGTTATATAACAAAAACGATTTTTTCATCAGTTAACTACCTACCAATTAGTTGAACATGGATTCGTAAGGTCGTGAGGTAAATAAGACTGCCTGCAAAAAAATATTTTTATCCATCCGGTAGATTTAGTACAAATTAAACCTTAGTGTGTTCACGAATTTTGGAACAAACTTGCAGTATGCTTACCTTCGACTTCTGTTGGGAGAAACTGAGCACCTATGTGTCAGCAGAGAGTCCTGTGACGTCAATTCAATAACCGAAAAACAAACATTTGACAAAAATAAAGAACAGCAAAAGCTGAATAGTTTTTGTTTCTGAATTTTGGAAATATAGGAAATAATGAATTATCATTATACTGTTCTCAAAGGATCATCGCTGCTGCCACGGAGCTCATGACCTGCCACTGAGATCTTTCTGTGTAAGCTGTAGTCGAGTCGCATACCGTGTGGACACGAATAATTTGTAGCCCAACTTCAAACAGTACACCATATGCTGGCAAAGATTTTGAAATTGGTAGCTGATCTTGTCTGGTACTGTGAACAATTGGTAGCTGGTCTTGTCTGGTACTGTGAACAATTGGTAGCTGGTCTTGTCTGGTACTGTGAACAATTGGTAGCTGGTCTTGTCTGGTACTGTGAACAATTTAGCACAACTGCTGTTGGGGATCTCTGTGGCGTAGAAGTTAGGTCCTCGCTTCTCGTGTCAATGGTAACCGGTTCGCTCCGACGTGGAGCAATCTGGATATTTGTCCAGAGATCCCTTATCTCAGTGTATGTGAGATCGAGTTCCTAGTCTTATCGGAGACGGACGATAAAACGTTGATCCCGTGTTCAATTTGATCACGTAAAAACCCTTAGCAGTTCAAAATAGAGAATAGTAGGCTGAGAGCGCTGCCCGAGCAAAATTCATTAGAAAAACTATTTAACAAAGATTTACTACAAATATGTCTTTGCAATCTTCATAATTACACCAGGTACTTTCACCAGTGCTAAGGAGTTCGTACACTGTTGCTGAGATCCTCTGTGTAAGAAAGAGATCGGAGCACACATGGTTATTCATCGAAGTGCAATGTTGATGGCACTATCAATCAATAAATCAATCAGTCAATCAACCAACTGCTGCTAAATGGCCAGCAATTTCAATATACTGAAAGCACAATGACTAGAAATCACAACATCCAAATATGAGAAAACTCAAAGATCTGATGGAGACTCCCCAAGGTCAAAGTGATAAGTTCGCGGAAGACGAAACTGTTGTCGGGGCCCAGAGGGAGAGCAAAGAATAGTAGCACTGTGACCTACAAAGCATGTCGTAAAAGGAGACTGAGATAGGAGTCTAGGAAAGCTACCATAGTAAATAAAAAGCGTGGCAGAAATCGGATGTGATGGCCTCCTTGTAGGCACATAACTGGCAAGTTACAAGTTACAATCGCTCTTAAGCACAGATCACATACAAATCACAAAGATTAGTAAACAAGTGGTCGATATTGGAAGTTCGCAGAAGAAGAAGAAGAAGGAAGACGAGACAGGGAACAACACAGACGACGGTGGCAAAATAACATTGAAAATCAATTAAACAGGACGTTGGAGGAGTCAGGAGAACTTGCTAGAAACAGCTAGTTTTTCAGATATGAAAAAATGAAAACAACACTCTGCACAGGACACGCCACTTGATGATGATATTATGTTACATAGCTAAATTATGGTACTCTGTCATACGCCTTTCCGTTTCTCTAATATTTCTTTTGTTTTGTCTCACATCGTCAGGATAAGAAGAGATTTCTAGAATGGGCACTTATGTGCACTTCATAAATAGTGTTTTCCACCGCATCTGTTATTTATGTGGTTCACTTTTGCGTAGACAAAGTCTTGCTTTGTATCCACTGTCTCCTAGTAACATTGCTATGTGAGGCACACTGTCTGTTGGTAATCTGCTTATGTGGCAGAACCATTTAATTTGTTGTTTCTTGATGAAGTTCAGTACTAATGTTGTATCCATTTTCTCCTCTGATGTCTTCATTTTAAAACCGGTCTTTTCTCGATGCTACCAAAATTATGTTTAGTCACTGTATCTCTTTTGTTACTAATTATCTTCTATCATTTGATGTTAGCATCCACGTTTGGTACTGATAGCATAATGTTGGAAGAACGATTGTGTTGAAGAATACTATTTCCGTGTTCATGATGACATGTTTGTATTACAAAATATTTGCCATTTATCCTGCTATATGTGACTCTGTCATAGGATGCCATGAATAGACAATGTTTTTGTGTGCTGTACACGCCTGTATGCTACCGGGGGCCGCAAGCAAATCAAATAATGTAACACTGTAATGCTATATAAAAGTTGCCTAAGGTGAAGTTCAGCTTGGAGCAGGCTACCTCATTCGGTAGAAATCTTTAGTTATAAAATCCAACAAACAAAGAGCTTCATGAGTTGGTTGACACGCCTATGCCCCAACCGATATTGAAAAGACAGTCGATAGAGAGAAATTGAAACAGAGATAGAGATTAGGATGTAGTAGTTGGTGTTGAGAGTGCTTAACTTTAGGAGGATAATTAAGTGTGCTATTTTACTTTTCTACTCCAAAATTATTATGGTCCAACATTTACAATCTCTCCAGATTATAGTATTAGTCTGTTGAAGTTTAATTTGTATATCATATTGCCAGATTTTATTTCTAGACTAATTATTCGCTAGTTTGGACAATTTTTTAATCTACCGTTTTTCTACAACAACATTGATGTTCATTGTTTTTGTTGTTTATTTTTGCTACAAGTATTTTTCAAATATTTTTGCAAATGGAGTGAGACTCATTTGCTCTTCCTTTTTCTTCTTCTTCTTTGAACGCTCCATGTCAACCTCTTCTTAACCACTATTTGTTATTTGTATGTGATCTGATCCTAAGAGCGATTGTACATTGTGCCAGTTATGAGCCTACAAGCAGGCCAGTACATCCGATTTATTTGATGCTTTTATTTACTAGAGTAGCTTCCCTAGGTCATACATGAGTCGCCTCTTACGACATGCCTTGTAGGTCGCAGTGGTACTATTCTTTGCTTCCTTTGGGGGCCCCGTCAAAATATGGGCGCTTCTTCCTTCTAATTTATGAATCAGATACATGTTTTTCTAATATTCTATCAACTGCAAGTATCAACTTCATTTTCCTCTTCGTTGGTACTATAAACATTTATAAACCACTTTTTGTTAAAACTGTATCGGCAATCTAAACATTTGAAAAACACAGTTAACATTTACTGACACAAATACTGTATTATCTTCTTTCTCTCCAACAAATACTATTTCATCATCCCCTTCTTGTTCGGGTTCACTCTCTCGATTTAATGACGATCTTAGATTTTGTAGAAATGAAATTACAAATTGTCTGTGCTTTTTAAATGTTGCAAGTGCAGCGTCTCTACAAATTTCTCTTTATAATTTTCAACTTTCAATGAGTTTTTTTCTATCTGTATTCTCTTTGTATCCCGTTTGACAGATACAGTTTCCATAAGATATTTCCATTGTTGCCGTTCTCCCGACTATCTACAAATTATTGTTTCCAATGTCTGGCTACAAGCTTTCAGATCTCATTCAACAGTTCTTTTCCATTTTTCCTTTTTACATACAGGCCGTCTTTTCTTATATTCTTCTTCATCTTCTTCATCCTTCGGCCCTAGGGAAGCATAGGTCCGCAACCAAGGCCTTCCAAGCCCGCCTACCCAAGGCCATCCTTTCCAGATCTCTCCACTCTCTCCCCATTTTCTTGCATTCTGTCTCCAACTCTCGTCTCTAGGTGTTCTTGGGTTATCCCATACCTTTATTGGCCTGGGGGTTCCATTGGAGAGCCTGTCTTATCATTTTTTTGGGTTGTTTCCTCAGTGTGTGTCCTATCCATCTTTTCCTATTTGCTGTTAATTATAGAGTAGAAGTAACCAATGTTCCTACTTGAATACAACATACGTGGCCAATCCATCTTCATCTTCGTCTATCAATGATGGCATCCAACGATGCACAGTTTGTTCGTATTACATCTCCAAGGAAACCATGAAACGAACTTTGCTGAAGAGAGGCGAGAAATATTGAACTCAATACAACAGAAGAGATTGCACGAGTTGTCCAGGATAGAGCGGTATGGAAAAACTATCCGCAGGCCGTTTGTAAAGTACACATGTACGTGAGGGATATAAAACTAATAATATTTGATTGTACACACCTGGACATGTTGGAGTGCAGGGTAACGAACGTTCAGACTTTCTTGCAAACAATGCCCCGTCTCAAGCTGGCAGAAGTATGGACATAGCCTATGTCATCAATGCGGTACGCTCTCATTTGTGTTATACAAGCGAGTCTCAGACACTAGAACAAGAGTGAGATTTAGAAGTTAAGTTTGGACATTCCAGACAGTGTCGTCTTCGTGGTAGATAGAGAAGATATACTAATCAACTTCTCATGGGTCTAGTATAGTTTAGTCGTCGGATCATCCTTACTGCACGTCGAACCAATTAATCCATAAGTGCTCCAATCTCCCCTCAATATGGCTCTCAGTTTAGTTTAGTTTAGTCGTGGGATCATCATCACTGCACGTCAAACCAATTAGTTCATAAGTGCTCCGATCTCCCCCTCAGTATATCTCTCAGCGTGTGGCTACTAACGACCCCAGTTCTTTGTCGATTTACTACTCTTCTTTAGTTCGCAGCTATAAAATAAATGTCTGCGAAAAATAATGAATATAAAATGGAACGAATTCAGAAGAAGTGATGAAATCAGAGACATGTCTGGTCAACTACTAGTGACAACTGTTATAAGAAAGAGAAGATGGAGATATGCTGGACACACCTTGAGAAGAAATGATCAACGAATATCAAAGCAGACA
The DNA here is from genome assembly GCA_020796225.1 of Arion vulgaris. Taxonomy (NCBI): domain Eukaryota; kingdom Metazoa; phylum Mollusca; class Gastropoda; order Stylommatophora; family Arionidae; genus Arion; species Arion vulgaris. Next base: position 52,595,042 of record CM036764.1, read on the forward strand.
TTAAAGTGGGATGCAAAGGGTTCAAGAAAGAGAGGTCGACCTAAAGAGACCATGAAACGAACTTTGCTGAGAGAGGCAGGCAATATCGGTCTCAGTTCCATGGAGGAGATTGAGCTAGTTGCCCAGGATAAAGTGGTATAGAGAAATTACTTGCAGGCCCTATGTAACGTATAACGGTACGAGAGGAATTATTATTATTATTATAGTGTTCTTGTCTAGCTACACTGGAATTCCTGCAGTGTGGTTAGTGTTGTAGATTCACCTCTTTTACTATGTACACTAATGGATACGGTGAGCAAGTGGGCTTTGAGATGGCTTCTGCAGCGAAGACAGAGCTCGCATTAGAATGCACACTTTATCATAACGTCGATCGCATAACATAAGGTTTTTAACGGGTTTTAAAGCCGAAGGACTGACTTCATTGCACCGGGTTTTACCCCATATGACTCAGTCCCTCTCCGCAGAAACAGCACGCCACCTGCCGAAAGTATTGCACAAAGCACGAACTCCGTAGCTCCGGCAACAATCTTATGGGGTCTCTGGAAAAAACTGCACTCGTGAACAGAACGGCGCGATCTGGATTCGAACCTGCGACCTTCGACTCGCAAGGCAAGGTTTAACCACTCAGCCACAGACACCCCTAACATAACATAACATAACATAACATAGCATAACATAACATAGCATAACATAGCATAGCATAACATAACATAACATAACATAATACTAATACTATTACTCTATCACTGCGTCAGATATGATTGGTGGTAGTCGGTGTCGTCAGAACTGACTCGTGCACTGCATGACATTACAAATTAAATTAACCAGAGAATCAATATATACCGATCTAGCAACCCTTTTAATTGATAAATCTCACAATTTGGCATGACGTTAAACAAGTATCAAAATCTGGTTTACAGGAAGATAATTATTCTTGCAAATATCGTATCAGGTGTTATGAAGCTTAACAAATCTGTCTATAGGTAGCTCTGTGGTTTCTTATCACTTTAAGGCGGTGATCGGAACACTTTTCACAGATTTGTTAGCTTTTAAACCTGAGACAACGTTAAGTTAGTCACGTACAGAAAACCTTAAATTGATCGGGAAATATGTGATTTCTTATTTGACTCATAATCAATTGATTCTTTTTTTTAAAAATAATTGGAAATTAAAAACTTAATATATTCCATTATTTTAAAAAAGTGAAACGATCTAAATGAAAGTGATGGTTAACGAAACAAAATTTGTTTCGTTCGTTTTATAAGAATTTAAATTTGTTTCAATTTTTTAGTTGAGACTGTCAGTTTAAACTGCCAGGTTAACTACATTGTTCCGTAAAGGATCTAAAGTCAATTTATTGACGTAATTGCACCGGGTTTTTTTACTCCATCTGGCAAGGGTCCCTTTCCCAGGAAATGACATGTCATCTGTCGAGAGTATTGCAAAAAGAACAAACTCCATAGCCCCAACAGAAATCCTAGAGTTCTCCGAACAAAATGCACTCATGAACTCTGTCTGGAACCCACGACCTTTAAGAACAGGACACTGCAAGCTTAACCATCACTTGCACAGAATAAAACCTGCTCAGACTGCACAGTGTGCATATCAGACTGAAACACAGACTCCAGAGCACATCCTGCAGTCATGCCCATCATACATACACCAACGAAAAGAAACATGGCTTCATGAACGAAGCAAGCTATGGGAAACTCTAGAGCAACTCCAACTGACATGCAGATTCCTAGAGGCAACCCACCTCATGGTTTTGACGAGCATACGAAACGGAACGCAAAGAAGAAGAAGAAGATCCAACGGATGTAGGACAGGGGCTTAACCACTTAGCAACAGATACCACTACGGTTTTCCCTGTTTACTGCTGTGCATTCTCAATGCCATAGTATACTGGATAACTTAACTCGATATTAAATGTAATTATATTTGTTGGTACACAGTCGCCTCAAGCCTAATATCCAGAGTCACTTTGGCACCATCCAGTGCGGACGTCGGCGCTGTAATACATGTGCATATGTAATACAGACCCCCACTGTCTCTTTTCCAAAAGCTACGTATGCCATTCAAGACAGTTTCACGTGTGAGTCCCGCAATATCATCTATGCCATCACCTGCAAACGATGCAACAAGTCCTATATTGGCGAAACCGGTAAGAGACTCAGTGACCGATTCGCCCAACACTTACGCGATATTCGCCAATGCTCTGTGACTCCTGTGGCCACTCATTTCAACGATACTGGCCATTCAGGAGTTGACGATGTCCAGGTCACAGCCATCCGATCATGTTCCTCCGATGATCGCAGTCGATTCGCCCTGGAGAACCGTTTTATTTCATTCTATGGCACTTTGCGACCTCTTGGACTCAACGCATTACATTCCTATGCTTCTTAGTACTGTCTTATCTCATGCCTTGTTATCTATATGTGTGTTTGCTCCATATATGTGTCATTTATCCACTATATTGTTTATTGTTTCTCTTCTTTTCCACTTTCGGTTTTTGTGTTGCACTCATTTCGTTGTTCGTTTTTATTCCCAGATTTTCATTAGATAGGTTTATGTTTCCACATGTAACCGTCCATTTGTAGTGTTCCTCGAAATTCGTCATTCTTGTTGTATTGTTTGCTTGATAAAGGCCTTTTGGTCGAAACGTTGCTGTTTATCGTCACTGTTTATGTATTTTGTAAAACTGTAGTACTTTGTGTTTACGTGTTTAGCTAATTATATTTCACCAACTTAATTGTTTCCTTGATTCGATTAAATGTGAAGACATGGACAACGACAGCAGTCCCATAAAGCACACCTTGCACGACTGAACTAGCCGGAGTACTGTGAGAATGCGCCTGTGTGTTGCCGGAACTCACGGGGGAAGCTAATAATTGTATCATTGCGACCTACAAGGCATATCCTACAAGGAGTCGACTGAGGTAGGGTCTAGGGAAGCTACCATAGTAAATAAAAAGCGTCGAAGAAATTGGATGTGCTGGCCTTCTTGTAGGCGCATAACTAGCACAACGTACAATCGCTCTTATGCTAAATCACATACAGATCACAAAGAGTGATTTAACAGTGGTCGATATGGTACATTCCAAGTAGAAGAAGAAGAAGATAAGAAAACAATAACAAGTTTTCAATTTCTATGGGCGGCGGCAAACAAACAAACAAACAAACAAACAAACAAACAAACAAACAACAATTGCTACTTTACGGAATAGAAAATAACAAAACAAAATGTTTTCAGTTTTCAAGGAGTCCATACTACTTACAAATTTGAAAAAAGAACATTTCTTCAAATGTGATTGGACCCTTGTAAACATTGCTTCAAATGTAATTGAACCCTTGTAAACATTGCTTCAAATGGGATTGAACTCTTGTAAACAACTGATCCCTAAAATAATGAGTACTTGTGAACAAATGTTTCTCTTATTTTCATCTGAGATTATTACCAGGCATCATGCCTGGGCACGCGCATTTCAAACTGTTTAAACAACTTGTCAGAGAGATGGACGTAAGGTAACAGTTGTAAATTAAGTTTGATTTAAGAAAATGAAACCACGGAGACCAGAATTGACGACTGAGAAGAGAGATTTGATTTGTGGTATAGAAAGGGTTTAGTTTGTTTGTCAAGTCTTACAACCATGTTCATATACTGTCTCTGGTCGTTATTCAATCTGAGCTTTCTCTCACGTCTGACTGATTAGGATTATAGTATTACGGTTTCATCAAGTCTTAATCGGGATTTCTCAGTATCTTTTATGTTGTTCTTTTTGATCTCTTCTCTGCCGCCCGTGTGTTGTCGGTCCTCGCAAGGGGAGCAAAGAATAGTAACAATGCGACCTACAGGGGATGTCGTAATAGGTGTCTGAGGTAGTGACATAGCGAAGCTACTCTAGGAAATAAAAAGTGCCGCAGAAATCGGATGTGCTGGCTCTCGTGCGTTGCCAGGGCTCGCAAGGGAAGCAAGGAACAGTAACACTGCGACCTACAAGGTATGTCCTAAGAGGCGACTGAGGTAGTGGCATAGGAAGTTACTCTAGTAAATAAAAGCATCGCAGAAATCGGATGTGCTGGTCTACTTGTAGGCGCGTAAATGACACAACGTACAATCACTCTTAGGCTGAGATCACATACAAATCACAAAGAATGGTTAACAAGTGGTCGATATGGAGCGTTCTAAGAGGAAGTCCTCATCAGCTTGTTTGCTGTTAGGCGTCGCATGTTTAACTGATGATCGGTTTCCGAGATAGTGAGCGCTAGGTCGCTTTTTATGTGCTGTAATATTGTGAAGTTTGAAGATGTCTACATATGCTAATTCACATAGTGCGCTAATGATCGTCCTATCAATTAGCGCATGAGTCAATCAATTTCACCATTATGTGGGTGTTAGGTGAAAATTTCACCATTATGTGGGTGTTAGGTGAAAATTTCACCATTATGTGGGTGTTAGGTGAAAATTTCACCATTATGTGGATGTTAGGTGAAAATTTCACCATTATGTGGGTGTTAGGTGAAAATTACACCATTATGTGGGTGTTAGGTGAAAATTTCACCATTATGTGGGTGTTAGGTGAAAATTACACCATTATGTGGGTGTTAGGTGAAAATTACACCATTATGTGGGTGTTAGGTGAAAATTACACCATTATGTGGGTGTTAGGTGAAAATTTCACCATTATGTGGGTGTTAGGTGAAAATTACAATTATGGCATTACGGTTACAGGACATTGCTATCAAGCACAGTAAACGAACTATTTATTTTCTAGGCACCACTTCTACGTTCAGTAGTTTACCAACGCTTTCTGAACGGTGGTGTCGATTTCTACCGTTTGTAAAAATCCACGGAAACATATATGCTTCGAAACTGCACCTTGCGGGGTATGAATCAGGCATTGGTGAGTTGTTATTGAGATCACTATCTTTTTTTTTTCAATCCAGAAGCACTTGAGCTTTTCAGCTCTTCGGCTCAGTGCCATGGACATCGTAACCCTTCGGTTCGGTGCCACGAACACCGTAAATCTGGGGAATCTGTGACTTTTTCTGACATCCCGCGGAATTGAACCCGCACACACAGAGGGATAGTCAGCCGTAGTCCAACGCGCTACGAACACGCTGGGCAGACGGGCGAGATGACTATCTAAGCCACAGACAGGAGCTAGGAAGAACAGTGTATGTCCTTATTTAACTCATTTTCTTCTTCTTCGAACGGCTCCATATCGACCACTTATTAAATTACTTTTTGCTATGTGTATGTGATCCGAACCTAAGAGCGATTGTAAGTTGTAAAAGTTATGCGCCTACAAGTCGGCCAGCACATTTGATTTCTGCGACGATTTCATTGACTACCGTAGCTTCCATAGACCCTACCTCTGTCGCCTTTACGACATTCCTTGTAGGTCTCAGTGTTACTATTCTTTGCTCCCTTGCGAGTCCAGACAAGACACCGATGTAAAGATTGTTGACTGCGTAAACTCAGCTTATAAACTTTTCTGTTTAATTTAGAAAACAAATGTTTTATCCACTGCGCTAGAACACTAAAGAGTGTTTATCATATGCTGCAAACGGAACGCCGCACTCAGTCAGAAAATGTTGCAAAGTAACATAAAGCTCTTTGGCGTAGATCCAAGCTAAAATATACGGCGATAGACGGATCACTGAAACAGATATATACATGCGATATCTGGACAGTTTTTGACTTCCGGCATGACAGACTCGAACATTTCCAAAGGCCGAAAACTTCGGTTTCGGATGCGTTCGTCCCACACTGGTAAGGGCTTAACGGGGGCGCAACGTTCTAACCATTCTTGGCAAAGGCTGTTTATATATCACACTAAGAATTATTAAAATTGTGGAGAAGAACGAACGAAAGAAAGAAACAAAATTAATTCCACTGCGCTATTTCATCTGAATGTCTGCTCGAAATATGACACAAGTTCGTGTTGTAGCTTAAGTTCAAGAAGCAATGGCCCAACATTTCAATTTCATAAGACGTTCAGTTTGAACACATTTATAGCACGACATTCAAATCACGCAAGACTAGGTAAAGTGTTCAACATTTGCCGTAGGTTATAAATTACAAAAAGTTCAACAAAATAAATATATGTTATTAAATAAAGTATCGTAAGAAGCTTTCAGAGCGAAATAGGAAGAGACACATCAACATTGCAAGAAAGAAGAGATTCGTGCTTGTTTACAAGATCTAGAGAAACAATTTGCATCTCAAATGAAGAATACATTCAAAATTTGGACAACTGATTAAACAAATATAAAAGTTGATAAATACATCAAGGGACACCAATTTTAAAGCGTTGATAGTTTTGAATATTTAGGTTCATTGCTAGCAAGGGATGGGAATGTTATTACGGTGATGGGGAGACGATTGAACATAGAACTGCAGGAAGTAGAATAACTGATTGATTGATTGGTCCATCATCAGTGCACGTCGGTGAGTAACCATGTGTGCTCCAATCTCTTTCTTACAAAGAAAGATCTCAGCTGCAGTGCAGAACTTCGTAGCACCGGCGAGGATCCCCTATGTAATGTTGAAAATATTTTTTGAAGGAATAAATTTAATGGTTTGGTCACTTAATAAGAATGCAACCAAATTCCACAGTATACACAGTCTTCTACAACAGAACATCAGGAAAGATGGTGAGAGGAAGTACACGAAAAAGATGATTAGATGGCATAAGAGAACCATGTCAAAGAGCAAAAATAACAATCACCCAAGCAACAAGAACAGCGCAAGACAAAAACAGAAAACCAAGACACTGGGCAACAACACGGTAACAGTGTGACGACACTGGGCAACAACACGGTAACAGTGTGACGACACTGGGCAACAACCCGGTAACAGTGTGACGACACTGGGCAACAACCCGGTAACACTGTGACGACACTGGGCAACAACCCGGTAACAGTGTGACGACACTAGGCAACAACCCGGTAACAGTGTGACGACACTGGGCAACAACCCGGTAACAGTGTGACGACACTGGGCAACAACCCGGTAACAGTGTGACGACACTGGGCAACAACAGTGTAACAGTGTGACGACACTGGGCAACAACCCGGTAACAGTGTGACGACACTGGGTAACAACCCGGTAACAGTGTGACGACACTTGGCAACAACACGGTAACAGTGTGACGACACTGGGCAACAACACGGTAACAGTGTGACGACACTGGGTAACAACCCGGTAACAGTGTGACGACACTGGGCAACAACCCGGTAACAGTGTGACGACACTGGGCAACAACCCGGTAACAGTGTGACGACACTAGGCAACAACCCGGTAACAGTGTGACGACACTGGGCAACAACCCGGTAACAGTGTGACGACACTGGGTAACAACACGGTAACAGTGTGACGACACTGGGCAACAACCCGGTAACAGTGTGACGACACTGGGCAACAACCCGGTAACAGTGTGACGACACTGGGCAACAACAGGGTAACAGTGTGACGACACTGGGCAACAACCCGGTAACAGTGTGACGACACTGGGCAACAACCCGGTAACAGTGTGACGACACTGGGCAACAACCCGGTAACAGTGTGACGACACTGGGCAACAACCCGGTAACAGTGTGACGACACTGGGCAACAACCCGGTAACAGTGTGAAGACAATGGGCAACAACAGGGTAACAGTGTGACGACACTGGGCAACAACCCGGTAACAGTGTGACGACACTGGGCAACAACCCGGTAACAGTGTGACGACACTGGGCAACAACACGGTAACAGTGTGACGACACTGGGCAACAACACGGTAACAGTGTGACGACACTGGGCAACAACCCGGTAACAGTGTGACGACACTGGGCAACAGCCCGGTAACAGTGTGACGACCCTGGGCAACAACACGGTAACAGTGTGACGACACTGGGCAACAACCCGGTAACAGTGTGACGACACTGGGCAACAACCCGGTAACAGTGTGACGACACTGGGCAACAACCCGGTAACAGTGTGACGACACTGGGCAACAACCCGGTAACAGTGTGACGACACTGGGCAACAACCCGGTAACAGTGTGACGACACTGGGCAACAACAGGGTAACAGTGTGACGACACTGGGCAACAACCCGGTAACAGTGTGACGACACTGGGCAACAACCCGGTAACAGTGTGACGACACTGGGCAACAACACGGTAACAGTTTGACGACACTGGGCAACAACACGGTAACAGTGTGACGACACTGGGCAACAACCCGGTAACAGTGTGACGACACTGGGCAACAGCCCGGTAACAGTGTGACGACACTGGGCAACAACACGGTAACAGTGTGACGACACTAGGCAACAACCCGGTAACAGTGTGACGACACTGGGTAACAACCCGGTAACAGTGTGACGACACTGGGCAACAACACGGTAACAGTGTGGCGACACTGGGCAACAACACGGTAACAGTGTGACGACACTGGGCAACAACACGGTAACAGTGTGACGACACTGGGCAACAACCCGGTAACAGTGTGACGACACTGGGCAACAACACGGTAACAGTGTGACGACACTAGGCAACAACCCGGTAACAGTGTGACGACAAAAGAAGAAGCAGAATGAATTTAAACTGGGCTCAAAAACGAAGAGAAGATGGGTGCAATATGTTAGACAAATTGAGTATGATTGCCACAGACATCGGTCACCTCACGCAACAGAGAGAGACACATGCATATCTACTTTCATGGGAGCCAAGTTTCGACAGAAACTAGCTAGATAATGATACTGAGGATGGTGATGAAAATGAGATTGATGATGTAGAGTATGATGATGAAGAAGATGATGTGCATGAAAAGGTGGATGATGCTGAAGAAGATGATGATGACATTGGTGATGATGATGATGACGATTAAAATGATGATGATGATAGTGATGATGATGATAGTGATGATGATGATAGTGATGATGATGATGATGATGATGCTGATAGTCTTCTTTTTCGAAGGCTCCATATAGAGCGCCTGTTAACCATTCTTTGTGATCTGTATCTGACCTGAGCCTAAGAGCGATTGTATGTTGTGCCAGTTATGCGCCTACAAGTTGGCGAGCACATCTGATTTCTGTGATGCTATTTTCTTACTAGGGTTAGCTTCCCTAGGCCATTATCTCAGTCGCCTTTTACTTGTAAGTCGTAATGTTACAATTCTTTGCTCCCCTTGCGAGTTCCCACCACACATGGATGGATACTGGGGATGATGATGAAGATGATGATGAAGATGATGATGAAGATGATAATAAGGATTTTGATCATGGTTATCGCCCGTGTGGTGACGGGGCCCGTAAGGGAAGCAAAGAATAGTACCACTCCAGCCTTCACGGCATGTCGTAAGAGGCGACTGATGTAGGACCTAGGAAGTTACCCTAGTAAATAAAAAACATGACAGAAATTAGATGTGTTGGCCTACTTGTAGGTGTATAACTAACACAACGTACAATCGCTCTTAGATTCAGATCACATACAAATCACACAGAGTGGTTAACAAGTGGTCGATATGGGGCGCTCGAAGAAAAAGAAGATCATGGATATGATGGGGATAATGACGATGATAAGAAAAAACGATATTGTCTCAGACTCCATTAAACTTAGTTAAAAGTAGTTATTTGTTGTCTCTCTCTGTGGTTCACAAATATTTGATCTGTTGTTGTGTTTTGTGCGATTAGAAGTTATGACAAAAATTATTAAAATAATATTTTCTCCGGGAACGAATGTATATTTGCAGAAACAGTTTCTTGCACGGTCTTGTATGTAATGATGTATATGTAATCTCAGTTTGGCTGCTTACACATATAGTGCGTACTGTTCTAGCTTATGGCTACTCTGTCATGCAATGATGATCAGAAACGAATTTAGTTTTTGAATCCTCGAACTTGCTAGAAAAATACTATTAATGTAATGAATTACTTAGAGCAATGCTCTCCAACGGTTTTATGTATTGGGGCGCATCTGACTGAGGGCTGTGGAGTTGTGGGCGCAATGTGATGATTACAATACCACTACTACTAATAAAAACAAGAGTGATGTTATTGGTTACTAAACTGACGTCATTGCACTCCGGGCAGACCCATAGATGCTCAGTCTCCCCAACAGATATCGAAGAGTATGCATACTGATGATTCCTGTGGCTCGCTGATTAAACACACCTCTCACTCTGCCTCTCAGACATCCAGTTCGACTTGAACAACGGGTAACTCCAAACTGCTTAAATCGCTTGATCGATTCAACATCGATTTTAGTGTCCTCATCCAACAGAGAGTCGCGAAGAGACCGAAGAATATCCCCTTATCCATCTTCAACTCCCCAACAATCGATGCTGTTGATGCAAGGTTGTCCGCTCTCTCATTACCGTAAACACCCGCATGCCCAGGACAGTATATCCACGTAAGCCGCTGGAGGTTAGAGACTTCTATAGACAACATCCACTCATACCGAAACCTGCCCTTCTGGATCTTGTGAAGCATCGACTGAGCGTCAGATACAACAACTTCCCCAGTAAATGAAGTCCCAGAAATCCAATGGAGGGCAGCAGTAACGGCCTCAACCTCCATCCTCATACTAGAAATGGTTGTCCTGTACGCCCCACTTCGCTCTGCAACAACCCTACCATGCGCATTAGCCAAGAAACCCAGCCGGATTTCTCACCACGTTGAACCGACCCATCGGTATATACAACAACATCATCATCCCTTGCATTATCTTCTATCATCTGCTTAACTGCGAGATCAGCCTTCATGTTGCCCCAATCGCTACATTCTCTATCAAGAGTAATGATAGCGTTGAGATAGTTGGTCATGCTACCATCTGTTGGGATCAATTCTTCCCCTTTTGGTAGGGTCGCAACCGTGGTCACCTGGCCAATTGTTCTCTCAGCCTGGGCCATCCACGACATGCCACGCTTGATTCTCGTGCCCTTAACATCATTAGTGTTCTTGTGCAGTGGATGTCTCTTATCCGCAGTAACCCGCATATGGAGAGAACAAGAACAAGAGTAATGTTAATTTAGATGAGATGTAGACGCTTGAGAAGACGCTTGAGTTTGCAAGAGACATGTTACTGCTTGACTTGGTGTTAATATAGATGAGATGTAGACGCTTGAGAAACGACGTTTGCAAGAGACATGTTACTGCTTGACTTGGTGATAATTTAGAAATCAAAGATTGCGAAGTACAAAACTACGTACCCTCCACACCCTCTCTCCAACCTTTCTCTATCTCTACGTTTTTTAACCCGGATTAGGGTATGAGATCTCAACCAACCCATCCAAGACTTCCTATCTCTAGCTATCTCCTGCAGCTTCCTCCAGCTCTTTTTCATATTGTTAATCTCTACCTCCAAATATCGTCTCCATGTATTTATCGGTTCCCCTTCTTTCGCTGTCCCAGCGGGTTCCAGGAATAGACCCATCTTGTTATATTCCTCTCAGGATTTCGCAAAGTGTGTCCTATCCAGCGCCAGCGTATTATTTTAACCTCTTGGTTTACTGGAATCTGTCTTGTCCTCTCCATAAGTTCCTCACTTGCGACACTATTATACCATCTCAGGTAGTGACAAAGAAACATTTAAAAATAATGTAGTGTCATTTTTGTCAACTATTTTCTACTTGAAGCTATCACAAATATATACAGAAAATTGAAGTTTGAGGATGGGAACGAGAGAAGATAAATCACAAAGAAACCAGAACAAATAGAATAAAAAAAAGTAGGAATCATAAATCTGGTTGTTATGGTGACAGTCACTTCCTGAAACAAACTGTTGTCGATGTTATTTTCCAGGAAATGTACCTTCATAAATCGATATGACAGACCAGGAGAGAAATACAATAACAAAACTGTGTAAAATATCAAATGGTGCTCTTTAGCGCACGCTGAACTACACGACTAGAGAATGAATTTAACCCATCGACTCCGTCATTTGTGTAACAATCGGACGCATTTATATTGAGCTAGATAATATAGCGGCTTTAGGCCATCTTAAAATGTAACAAGTGATAGTATAGCAGCTTTGTGCCATCTTAAAATGTAACAAGTGATAGTATAGCGGCTTTTCGCCATCTTAAAATGTAACAAGTGATAGTATAGCAGCTTTGTGCCATCTTAAAATGTAACAATTGATAGTATAGCGGCTTTTCGCCATCTTAAAATGTAACAAGTGATAGTATAGCAGCTTTTCGCCATCTTAAAATGTAACAAGTGATAGTATAGCGGCTTTTCGCCATCTTAAAATGTAACAAGTGATAGTATAGCAGCTTTGTGCCATCTTAAAATGTAACAAGTGATAGTATAGCAGCTTTGTGCCATCTTAACCCTTTAGCTGCTAAGGACGTATATATACGTTTTCCCATCAATTCTAAAGACGCATTAACTCGTCTGTTATTATCTCTCCTCTGTGGGCTAAAGACGTGTTAACACGTTATACATTGCTACTGTCACTGCTATAGGTGTACATTCACGTTTGTGAACTAGAAACAAAAAGTAGCTATTTTTAGCTCAGCCTTTGGAAAGTATGTAGCAGCGAAAGGATTAAACTGTAACAAGTGATAGTATAGCAGCTTTGTGCCTTTGTAAATCACAAATGGTTAACATGTGGTCGATATGGAGCATACGAAGAAGAAGAAGCTCAATCAATCAAGTGTCCTGACTGCTAGCGTAGGCGATGATGTTCTTCTAAATTTCGCTCTCCTTGGTGTAGCTAGTCAGTTCTGATATCTATATTTTTATCGAACAACGATGTCAGACGATCCAACATTTTCTCCCTCTGCCTTCCACGTTAATTTCTTCCCTAATTTTTACACGTTTGCACCAAATGTTCTAATCCTCCTCTGCGAATCCTATGTCCAAAGTACCATGATTGTCTGATTCGTATTTTCTTAATAAGGTTTCTTTGTGTGCAGGCCTGTATTAAAACCTCACCATTTGTTGTCTTTGCTATCCGTAGAATTTTCAGCATTCTTCTGTAAAACCACATCTCCGTGGCTTGCAAATGATCTTACGTATTGCTCGTTCATTGTCCATGATTCGCTGCCATATATAAGTATTGGTTCAATAAATCACTGGAGTACTCGTTTTCGCAGAGTCATTGGTAGTGAATTCACTGACAGCATACTTGTCATGTTCATAAAAATCTGCTTTCGATTGAGCTATTCTACTCCTAATCTCTGTTTTACAACTTCTATATGATGTTAGGAGTGTTCCCGGCTAAATACCTGAATCGATGCACTTGTTTCGGTGTTGTTTATTTTGATAGTGCATTATTGTGTTCCTGTTTCTTAGAGATAACCATTACCTCTGTTTTCTTTATATTCATGTTTTTGTTAGTTTAACCTATTTCGGTCCGCTTCTGCTGCCAAATATAATTGGACTTTATAAAAATGGCGACAGCTTCAGATATATTACTCTTGTATTAATAAAACGGGCTCAAAAAGGCGTTGCCTCAGGACTCGGGAATCATATAGGTGGGCTGAATTTATCCAGGCGTGGTATAAATATAAGAAAGTAATCGGAAATATTCTGTTCTTTATTTCTTGTTAGATTTAATCTCAGGGCATCTTCATTTCTTTGGTAGATAACTTATTTTGGCTTCGTCTAGTTATCTTTTGGTTATTAGTTATTGGAGCCGATGTCAAAGAACTTTGTGCAGACATATAGCTGCTGTCTCCAATCAGATGATAAAGGGTGTGTATGCTGATGGTTCGTGTAACTCTCTGGTTAGACGGTCAGCTATTCACCACCTCAGGCAACTATTCCTTCTCTAGTTTAAATTCTTTGAAACGCTGGATAGATATAACATTAGTTTCAGTACTCTCATTCAACAGACGGATGATAATATAAATATGGTCCAATGCTCATGTCCAATGCCAAAAATTCATGTTTAGTATCTCAAAGATAGTCGATGTTAATACTGCTCTGTCTGTTCTCTCACTGCCGCACAAATCATATGACTTGAACTATGTAATCATTAAATATATTCTTTCTTTTCTCTAATCCTGATTTGCCTCACATCGTCAGGATGAGAAGAAGAGATTTCTAGAACTTTCTAGAACGAGCCCTTGTGTGCGCTTCTTAAATAGTGTCTTTCATCGCATCTGTTATCTTTGAGGTCCATCTTTTGCATGACCGGCCTTTTGCTTTGTATCTATTGTATCGGAGTAGCATTGCTATTTTAGTCGCACTGTCTGTTGGTAATCTGCTTACGTGGCCGAACTATTTAATTTGTTGTTTCTTGATGAAGTCTAGTACTGATGATGTATCCATTTTTTTCTTGATGTCTTAATTTCTCAACCGGTCTCTTCTTGTTACCTCCATCATTCTGTGTAGACACTTCATATATGTCCTGACTAGTTTTCTTCTATCATTTGTTATCAGTGTTAAGTTTGGCACAGACAGCATAATGTGGGGAGAAAGATTGTGTTGAACATTGCTCTGTTTGTGATATTACTACTAAAATACGTCAGATATTAACTGTTAGAAATACAATTACTTAGCCCATAAATCTACAATACTGGACTGTCATCAGATATTAACTGTTAGAAATACAATTACTTAGCCCATAAATCTACAATACTGGACTGTCATCAGATATTAACTGTTAGAAATACAATTACTTAGCCCATAAATCTACAATACTGGACTGTCATCAGATATTAACTGTTAGAAATACAATTACTTAGCCCATAAATCTACAATACTGGACTGTCATCAGATATTAACTGTTAGAAATACAATTACTTAGCCCATAAATCTACAATACTGGACTGTCATAAACCATAAATCTACAATACTGGACTGTCATCAGATATTAACTGTTAGAAATACAATTACTTAGCCCATAAATCTGCAATACTGGACTGTCATCAGATATTAACTGTTAGAAATACAATTACTTAGCCCATAAATCTACAATACTGGACTGTCATAAACCATAAATCTACAATACTGGACTGTCATAAACCATAAATCTACAATACTGGACTGTCATAAACCATAAATCTACAATACTGGACTGTAGCCCATAAATCTACAATACTGGACTGTAGCCCATAAATCTACAATACTGGACTGTAGCCCATAAATCTACAATACTGGACTGTCATAAATCTACAATACTGGACTGTAGCCCATAAATCTACAATACTGGACTGTAGCCCATAAATCTACAATACGGGACTGTCATAAATCTACAATACTGGACTGTAGCCCATAAATCTACAATACTGGACTGTAGCCCATAAATCTACAATACTGGACTGTCATAAATCTACAATACTGGACTGTCATAAATCTACAATACTGGACTGTCATAAATCTACAATACTGGACTGTCATAAATCTACAATACTGAACTGTCATAAACCATAAATCTACAATACTGAACTGTCATAAACCATAAATCTACAATACTGAACTGTCATAAACCATAAATCTACAATACTGGACTGTCATAAATCTACAATACTGGACTGTCATAAACCATAAATCTACAATACTGGACTGTCATAAATCTACAATACTGGACTGTCATAAATCTACAATACTGGACTGTCATAAATCTACAATACTGGACTGTCATAAACCATAAATCTACAATACTGGACTGTCATAAATCTACAATACTGGACTGTCATAAACCATAAATCTACAATACTGGACTGTCATAAACCATAAATCTACAATACTGAACTGTCATAAACCATAAATCTACAATACTGAACTGTCATAAACCATAAATCTACAATACTGAACTGTCATAAACCATAAATCTACAATACTGAACTGTCATAAACCATAAATCTACAATATTGAACTGTCATAAACCATAAATCTACAATACTGGACTGTAGCCCATAAATCTACAATACTGAACTGTCATAAACCATAAATCTACAATACTGGACTGTCATAAACCATAAATCTACAATACTGGACTGTAGCCCATAAATCTACAATACTGGACTGTAGCCCATACATCTACAATACTGGACTGTCATAAACCATAAATCTACAATACTGGACTGTCGCCCATAAATCTACAATACTGGACTGTAGCCCATAAATCTACAATACTGGACTGTAGCCCATAAATCTACAATACTGGACTGTAGCCCATAAATCTACAATACTGGATTGTCATAAATCTACAATACTGGACTGTCATAAATCTACAATACTGAACTGTCATAAACCATAAATCTACAATACTGAACTGTCATAAACCATAAATCTACAATACTGGACTGTCATAAACCATAAATCTACAATACTGGACTGTCATAAATCTACAATACTGGACTGTCATAAATCTACAATACTGGACTGTCATAAATCTACAATACTGGACTGTCATAAACCATAAATCTGCAATACTGGACTGTCATAAATCTACAATACTGGACTGTCATAAACCATAAATCTACAATACTGGACTGTCATAAATCTACAATACTGGACTGTCATAAACCATAAATCTACAATACTGGACTGTCATAAACCATAAATCTACAATACTGGACTGTCATAAACCATAAATCTACAATACTGAACTGTCATAAACCATAAATCTACAATACTGAACTGTCATAAACCATAAATCTACAATACTGAACTGTCATAAACCATAAATCTACAATACTGAACTGTCATAAACCATAAATCTACAATACTGAACTGTCATAAACCATAAATCTACAATACTGAACTGTCATAAACCATAAATCTACAATACTGGACTGTAGCCCATAAATCTACAATACTGAACTGTAGCCCATAAATCTACAATACTGGACTGTCATAAACCATAAATCTACAATACTGGACTGTCGCCCATAAATCTACAATACTGGACTGTAGCCCATAAATCTACAATACTGGACTGTAGCCCATAAATCTACAATACTGGACTGTCATAAACCATAAATCTACAATACTGGACTGTAGCCCATAAATCTACAATACTGGACTGTAGCCCATAAATCTACAATACTGGACTGTCATAAACCATAAATCTACAATACTGGACTGTCGCCCATAAATCTACAATACTGGACTGTAGCCCATAAATCTACAATACTGGACTGTAGCCCATAAATCTACAATACTGGACTGTAGCCCATAAATCTACAATACTGGACTGTAGCCCATAAATCTACAATACTGGACTGTCATAAACCATAAATCTACAATACTGGACTGTAGCCCATAAATCTACAATACTGGACTGTAGCCCATAAATCTACAATACTGGACTGTCATAAACCATAAATCTACAATACTGGACTGTAGCCCATAAATCTACAATACTGGACTGTAGCCCATAAATCTACAATACTGGACTGTCATAAACCATAAATCTACAATACTGGACTGTCATAAACCATAAATCTACAATACTGGACTGTCGCCCATACATCTACAATACTGGACTGTCATAAACAACGACTTTGGGAGTTGCTGTGACGTGGAAGCATTGCGATCGTCTCTCCCTTCAAAGGTACTCGGTTAGTTTCGAGCGTGGAGTGATTGCTACAAGTGCCCAAGATCTCTTTACAAAATGTAGATGCGATCGAGTTTCTAGTCCTAACTGAGACAATCCGACGAAAGGTAGATAACTAGAGCTTGTAAAATAATTTTTGACGGCGGAAAATGAATATGAATAGGCTGCAAAGCAACTGCCCAGTACAAATCATTAAACAAACTAAAATAAACTTGCAACAAATATTTTTTTTTAGTTTCATAATTACATCGGGGCTCTGACATGTATGAAGGAGTTTGTGTACCGTTGCTGTGGTCGTCCTTACTTTAAGTAGATCAGCATCCACTGTTCACTGAAGCGCAATGGGGATGTTCCTATCAATCAGTCAATCAGTCAATCAATCAATCAGTCAACGACTGGGAGTCTAACAGAATTATTAATTCAATCTTTTAACTTGTTGATGAGTGCTAGCCCCATTCTTAAGACACTCAAAAATTTCACTGACGGCTAAACAACAGTACATCAACAGCATTTTGATACCTACTCTGTGTAACCAGAGCAAAATATAGACAATGAGCAAAGCAAAGTCGCAAAAAAACAACTACATGGGAAATGCAGTGACTGAAAAGTTACCAACAACACCAGAAAAGACAGTCACCAACATTTGCAAAAGAATGTTGTCACATAACCTTGCTTGAATTACATTGAGAAACAAAGAATGAAGTGGGTTGGTCACTTGATAAGAATGCATCGAAATTCCACTGTATACAAAGTCTTCTACAACAGAACACCAGGAAAGAAGGCGAGAGGCAGACCAGGAAAAAAGATGGTTAGATGACATAGCAAAGTCCTGTCAAAGGTCAAAAATAACAATCACCCAAGCCACCAGAACAGTGCAAGATAAAAGAGAATACCACAACACTGTACAACAACCCAGTATCAGTGTGACGACAAAAGAAGGAGAAGAAGAAAAAGATGTGAGTTACTTGTTGATATATCCGTTCTAAAAGAGCAAGCAAATGAAAGTGCAAGTTTTTTTATTTTATTGTTCTCTTTATTGTCAGTTTCACATTGCTAGATAGCTTCTGTTGTTTATATTATGTTTCACATTGCTAGATAGCTTCTGTTGTTTATATCATGTTTCTGTCTGGTCGAATGAAGTCAAGCGCGACAACCATGTTTCTGTCTGGTAGAATTGATTAGAGCTCGGCTACCATGCCGGAGACCCGTGTTCAATTCACGGTAAGGACAAGGATGTTTTTCTGTTGCGGGCATAAATGAAAAACAACCTAACCTGAACAGCTTCGCGGCGACTGTACTAGCCATGCGACCATTAAAATCCACAGACTCCGTCCCACCTGTCCTACATCGCCCTTAATATCGCTACTACATACAGTAACCACTTGGTTTTTTTTTCGTGTTGTCTGACTAGCATTTGTTGCACATACTACTACATATACATGAATAGAATGAACAAAGTGCGTAGGTATCGAGTTGATATCGGAACATATGTTATCAATATCAGATCATAAGATGAATATCTTCGTCAATTGATTATCTGATCTAGTTTCTAATCATAGAGACTAAACTATTCTTTGATTAGTTGTTTCTTGAAGTTACAATCATCCCTGCACTTCGGTGAATAACCATGTGTGACGCTGGGCGTAGGCTTTTCACCACGCTCAGGAGGAACAATAATAAGAGAAACAAGTGGTGTCTACGAGACAACCATAAGTAGCTTGACAATGAAGGTACGGGCGGTTACAGAGGCGTTGACGTGGTTGGAGCCTCATGACTTATCTCGTGATTTTATATTTAGTGACTCCATTAGTATGATAAGGAAAATCGAAACCGGAATAGTGAGACGAAACTGGATGACGTTACTGGTACAGATAGGGATTATAAAAAATGACCTTCATTTTTGCCCTTCGGCACGTATGAGTCAGTGGTAGTGAACGAGCTGATTAATTGGCTGGCATGGCTGCGTTATCAGAGAGAACTTCTATGGACAGAAATGACATTCTTAACCCACCGAGAGAGTTTGTTCAGACATAAGAGCGACATGGTTTCAAGTCCCACTCGCTGACCAGACTGAGAGAGATGTGTATGAATATTGGTTCTGTCTGAAAAGAACGACATACTAAATATATAAAGAGATATATTAATCAACATCGAATTGGCGTGTTGAGCGGCTGAACCTTACTGGATTTGCTGAGGCAGAAATCAGAGCAACTATGAACATGTGGAGAGAGTTTTGATGATATTTCTCTGATAAATGATAACTGATAAACATATGTACTCAGTTATGTTTCTTACGCAGGAAGATCCCCAGTTTCCTTACGAGGGTCTCCGAAGTAGCTTTAGAGATAGTGAACATTTTTAAAGAAGTTTTATTAAAATATTTGTACAATGAAATTTTGCTTGGAACACTAATGCAAGCATAACTTGGCTCTAAACAAACAGTATTGTAGTGAAGTTCACAAACAGGAGTATTGATGTTTGTCAAACGTCTTCTCAATATCGATTGACAAAACAACCAATATCGGATGTTGAAAACAGAAAAAGGCAGTTCATGTCAAACAACTAACAATTCATTAGATATTCACGCGAAAGTTAGGTGTTCGTCTCCCGTGCCCAAAGGTCCCAGGTTCGCTCCCTCGTGGAGTCATCTGATTCACAGATTCTGCATCTTTCAGCTCCCATCGGAGCACATGTCTTCAACAAACTTCATTCAGCTCTTCCTCTCTCCTGCCATCCCTTTCAATTTTGAACGTTTTACCTATCCGTTTAATATCAGTATCCATCTCTTTTCCAGGTATGTCTAGGCCTTCCGCTGTTTGTGATTTTTCTAGGCATTATTACGTTCAGTAGTTTCTCATTGCTTTCTGAACGGGTGGTGCCATAGTCCTATTGTAAAATAAAAATAAACGCGAAACAATTTGCAACCAAACTGTCCGCAGCGTGATTCGAACTCAGAACGTCGGGGTTAATAGGCTGAGTCACTATCCCCTTCCGAGCGTCTGTAGCTCAAGAGGTAGTGAGCTCGATCACAGACCCAAGCGTACCTGGTTCAAACCCCACGGTGGTCAAGTTTGGAAGCAAATTCGTTTCCGTGGGATTTTTTATAAAAGGTAAAAATAGACCTCACCGTTCAGAAAGCAATAACAAACTACTGAATGTATAAGTGGTGTCTAGAAAATCAACGACTCGTTTACTGTGGTTGATGGCTACGTCCTTTAGGATATGCCACGATTTTCATTTATTTTTATATTCATTTAGGGACTGAGATAGTATGATAAGATTACAAACGAGGAACTCAGAGAAAGAACTAAGCAGATACCAGTGGAGAAAGAGCTCAGGAAGAGACGCTGGCGATGGATAGGACATACATTGAGAAGACCGACCGGAAGCATTGCAAGACAGGCACTGTTTTGGAACCCGCAGAGAAAGAGGAATACGGGAGGCCTAGACAGACCTGGATAAGAGCTCTGGAGGCTGAGATTAAAAGGATAGGTAAAACATGGAAAGAGTTGGAAGAGATGGAAGGTGAGAGAAAGGACTGGTAGGTTTGTTGAAGACCTGTGCTCCGTTGAGAGTTGAAAGTTGAAGAAGAATACTTTATTGTAGCATTCTATACATAACCATTTTAAAAATCGTATTTGACACCAAATTTATTTAAAACAACATATTCAGAAGATCTCTTCAATTATGTTCTTAACACCTTACAAAGATACTCGGTTGGCTCCCTCGTTGAGCCATCGGGATATTTTTCAAGAAATCCCTGACCTCAGTGTAGGTGATCCCTGATCTCAGTGTAGGTGAATCCTGATCTCAGTGTAGGTGATCCTGATCTCAGTGTAGGTGATCCCTGATCTCAGTGTAGGTGATCCTGATCTCAGTGTAGGTGATCCTGATCTCAGTGTAGGTGATCCCTGATCTCAGTGGAGGTGATCCCTGATCTCAGTGTAGGTGATCCCTGATCTCAGTGTAGATGATCCCTGATCTCAGTGTAGGTGATCCCTGATCTCAGTGTACGTGATCCCTGATCTCAGTGTAGATGATCCCTGATCTCAGTGTAGGTGATCCTGATCTCAGTGTAGGTGATCCCTGATCTCAGTGTAGGTAAGATCGAGTTCCTTGTTCTGTCGGAGACTAACAATAAAACGTAGGTCCCGTATACAAGTTGAGCACACAAAAAAAACGGTGTCTTTTCAAAATTGACAAGAGCAGGCTGATAAATCCACAGACAGGGAAAAATTCATAAGAAAGTTTTAAAAATAATAATGTGTACACAATTTATCATCATCTTCTAAACTGCTTAGGGGACTATCGCCATTGCTACGGAGTTCGTGCACTTCTACTGAGATCTTTATTTGTAAGAAAGAGATCGGAGCATTCATGGTATCTTGTCGAAGTGCAATGACGATGGTCCTATCAATCAATCAATCTTCAATTAAAAAATATCAAAACTAGGAAATATTTCCAAATTTCACTTCAAACAAACTATTTGCATATCTAAGATCAACTGCGTGCACTATTTGTTTTTATATCCGTTGTAGTAGTACAAATGCACTTTAATTTCGTGTCACAGTGCATTAATTATTGGTTAATTTCTCGCTAATATTAAAGTGTAATTAATCTTTCAAATTATCGCACAATCATATGTTATTATGAAACGGGGGTGTGTTATTTAGTGTCGATTTTTTTAATGCTGCCCCACGACCAATTTTGTATCCGGCCCTCGAGCAACATAAAAAAGGATGCCCATCCCCGTTTCATGATGTCAGTGTACTCACTTCAACTTCCCCGTTTCCGTTAGAGCAGAGGTTCTCAAACTTTGCATTCTCGCGGGTTCCTTCTTAAATACATTTTGCTGGCGTAGACCTCCAAAAGTTTCTATATATGAAAATCTTCTATCGAATAAAATTATTAATACACCACACCAACAGTCAAACTGGTTCCAATTTCTCATACTGCGGGAAACTTTAAATGATCATTCATTTGTGTTATGTCAGACATTCAGATTCCGTCCTTGTCGTCACGGTTTTTTCATTTCATAGTGGAACTAATTTACCACTGTTATATTCTTTTTCTTTTAAATTTTATTTTTCTGTTTGAAACGTCAAAGATCATAATATTTCTTCAAGCGAATGAGGACCCCCTCCCTCTCCCAACGAGTATCTTGCGAACCCCAGTTTGGGAAACCTTGCGCTAGAGAATTGTTCAAAACTAGAGTAGGGTAGTTCTGTTCAACATTTTTTTTTATATTGGGGCGCAACAAACTCATGATTGTATAGACAGGGCGCCATGTGACGATTGCGATATTACTACTAATAATAATAATAACAAAACAATATTAATAGTAGTATTAATTTGAATTGTCATATTTTCATCTTCCGAAATGAGAACACTTCTTCTAATATTAAATTCCATTTCAATTGTGTTTAATGCATATTTTCTGATCTCTGATGTCTGTTTTTATTTAGAATATCTTTCTTGTGCATCAAATGTCCGTAAAATTGTCTACATGAGAAATGATTGAAATTAAATTTTGCAAGTGAAATTGACATGATTGAATCCACAACAAGACGATTTCTCTCACGGGTCTATTGGAATGGATTAAAGAAAATATTCTTTCAAACGAAGCATTGTGTGTTGGAATAGCAAATAAGGAAAATATTCTTTCAAACGAAGCATTGTGTGTTGGAATAGCAAATAAGGAAAATATTCTTTCAAACGAAGCATTGTGTGTTGGAATAGCAAATAAGGAAAATATTCTTTCAAACGAAGCATTGTGTGTTGGAATAGCAAATAAGGAAAATATTCTTTCAAACGAAGCATTGTGTGCTGGAATAACAAATAAGAATTTTGCTATCTTCACGATCTCAGAGTATATTTCACTACATCTACAGTGTTGAAGCAGCTACTTGAGAGAATTCCCATAGAGAAGTCACACTTCACTACATCTACAGTGTTGAATGAGCTACTTGAGAGAATTCCCATAGAGAAGTCACACTTCACTACATCTACAGTGTTGAATGAGCTACTTGAGAGAATTCCCATAGAGAAGTCACACTTCACTACATCTACAGTGTTGAATGAGCTACTTGAGAGAATTCCCATAGAGAAGTCACACTTCACTACATCTACAGTGTTGAAGCAGCTACTTGAGAGAATTCCCATAGAGAAGTCACACTTCACTACATCTACAGTGTTGAAGCAGCTACTTGAGAGAATTCCCATAGAGAAGTCACACTTCACTACATCTACAGTGTTGAATGAGCTACTTGAGAGAATTCCCATAGAGAAGTCACACTTCACTACATCTACAGTGTTGAATGAGCTACTTGAGAGAATTCCCATAGAGAAGTCACACTTCACTACATCTACAGTGTTGAATGAGCTACTTGAGAGAATTCCGATAGAGAAGTCACACTTCACTACATCTACAGTGTTGAATGAGCTACTTGAGAGAATTCCGATAGAGAAGTCACACTTCACTACATCTACAGTGTTGAATCAGCTACTCGAGAGAATTCCCATAGAGAAGTCACACTTCACTAACTGTAACTGCCAATACAAGTTCCGAGTGTACGAGGACTCACGACAAGTCGTTCGGACTACAGATTTTCTGAAAAGATCACACTTGAAGAATCTAATTTTCAAGTACATCTGAAGTCGACGAAGTCTCGCCTGTATGGCAGGGATATCAATCAAATGGTATAAGCAGGCCTTCACTCATAAATCAGTTAGAAGCACGTATACGCGGGGTCATGGCTAACGACTGAATTCACAGTGGGCAAATGCAGAAGAAGAATCATCTACTGAATCATCTATGTGCACACCTTTGTCAGTCAAAAATATGACGGAAGCTTCCAAATTTTTCCACGACATGTCATCAAAATAAAGTTACAAACGTGCATTCATGCTTTGTTTGCATATGAATGTATCTTAGTAGTTTGCCAACGTTTGTAGATTTTGTTTGCATATGAATGTATCTTACTAGTTTGCCAAAGTTTGTAGACTTTGTTTGCATAAGAATGTATCTTAGTAGTTTGCCAACGTTTGTAGATTTTGTTTGCATAAGAATGTATCTTAGTAGTTTGCCAAAGTTTGTAGATTTTGTTTCGAGTGCCAAATTAGACAACCAAATTTTACGCAGTTATCACGTGGTCAAAAGATAGGGCCATATCCTGTACAGGATGTTGCACCCATCAACAACACTAAAAGAGTCGTTGATTTTCTAGGCACCACTTGTACGTTCACTAGTTTGCCATTGCCTTCTGAAACAGTGGGTATAACATCAGTACTGAACTTCATCAAGAAATAAATTAAATTGTTCGGCCACATAAGAAGAGAACCAACAAACAGTGAGCCTTAAAGAACAATGATACTCTGAAACAGTAAGCCTTAAAGAACAATGATACTCTGAAACAGTAAGCCTCAAAGAACAATGATACTCTGAAACAGTAAGCCTCAAAGAACAATGATACTCTGAAACAGTAAGCCTCAAAGAACAATGATACTCTGAAACAATGGGCCTTAAAGAACAATGATACTCTGAAACAGTAAGCCTCAAAGAACAATGATACTCTGAAACAGTAAGCCTCAAAGAACAATGATACTCTGAAACAGTAAGCCTCAAAGAACAATAACACTCTGAAACAGTAAGCCTTAAAGAACAATGATACTCTGAAACAGTAAGCCTTAAAGAACAATGATACTCTGAAACAGTAAGCCTCAAAGAACAATGATACTCTGAAACAGTAAGCCTTAAAGAACAATGATACTCTGAAACAGTAAGCCTCAAAGAACAATGATACTCTGAAACAGTAAGCCTTAAAGAACAATGATTGAAACAGTAAGCCTTAAAGAACAATGATACTCTGAAACAGTAAGCCTTAAAGAACAATGATACTCTGAAACATTAAGCCTCAAAGAACAATGATACTCTGAAACAATGGGCCTTAAAGAACAATGATACTCTCAAACAGTGAATACAAATCGAAAGCCTGTACACGCAAAAAGTGGACACCAGAAATAACAGGCTGTGAAAAGTACTATTTATGAAGCACACACAAAAACCCGTTCCTGAAATCTCATCTTATCCTGACGCAGTGAGGCAAAACAGAATTAAAGAAGAAAAGAAGAGGAAATATTTGTAATCTCCATCTACAGCTATTTGATAGCTTAAACTAACATCAGTTATTATAGTCGGGTAGCTCATTTTAATTATTAACAACTCCAAGACATAGCCATCATGTTAAACATGATGAATGCGTGTGGAGAAATGTCCAGGGACTGCTATGTGTCAAGTGATTTATCTATCTACAGACGTCGTTTCTTGAGAAGACAATTTATATAACTGTGAAGAGGATTATGTGATCAAGAAGATTAAGTAGGGTCCCCATGAGGCCATTATCTTGTTGATGGATTGATTGATTGATTGACTGATTGATATGATCATCATCACTGCACTTCGGTGGGTAACCATGTGTGCTCCTATCGCTTTCTTACAAGGAAGAGCACGAACTTCGTAGCACTGTCGATGGTCCTGGATACAATTTAAAAGGCGGTGAAAATATTTTGTAGGAGTTTTTATAAAAAAAACACTTTCTAACGAATTTTGCCCGGGCAGCGTCTTTCCATTTTGCTCTTTTCGATTTTTGAACTGCCAAGGTTTTTTTTACATGCTCAACTTGATTACAGGACCTACTTTTTATCGTTCTCAGAAACTCGATCTCACCTAGACTAAATTCAGGGATCTCTGGAAAACATAACCTGATAACTCCACGAGAAAGTGAGAAGTGTCTTTAAAACGAGAGGCGAGCACCTATCCTCTACAACACAGAGACCTCCAAAATCTGCTTCCCTACTAAAGAAATATGCTTCCAATATTTACCCAAAACAGACTGTACGCACACAGAACACTTCATAACCTGTCAGAAACCAAAATCAATCTAAACTGAACTTCTCGCTGCAGTTGTAATTGCTGTTTTCTTCGATTGTACTACAATTATCGAAATACATCATCCCACCCATGCAGTTAATCGCAACTCTGTTCAACAAATACGTGTCTCTTCTATTGGTATTCCTCGTGTCGAAGCAGATACTAATGCTGATAATGATTCCGTTATTGCCTTTTTAAAAAAAAGGGATCCATTATCCTTCCTAGCAACTTTATTGTAATATAATTCTGCAACGCTTACTACAACATGCATTTATACTAAATATAATGCAGTAGTGTTTCTCCCTAGGGTTTATATCATTGTTTATTAGGAATCTCTTGCATCAGTTATCAGCTACATGAGGACTATCATCATATCACTCCGGACATGTTGATAGGTGCGCGATCTACTCCTCAACAAATCAAGTAAGGTTCAGCGGCCCTACACATCAGTTCGATGTTGATTAATCAATCTCTTTGCATATCTGGTATGTCGTTCCTTTTGTGCTGTACCAATATTGACACCCATTTATCTGAATCTGGTCAGCGAGTGGGATTCACAACCTTTCAACTCTTCTGTTCGAAAAGACTCTAAATGCGTTAAGAATGTCATTTCGGTTAATTGAAGCTCCCTCTGTTACCGCAGTCATGTCAGTCAATCTATCAGCCCGTTCATTATCCCTGACCGCTGCGTGACCTTGGACATTAATGAAGATGATTTCTTTGATCATCGTCTGTACCAGTACCATCCCCAAGTTTTGTCTCCACATTCCTATTTCGACTTTACGAATCATACTCATGGAGTCACTGAGTATAAAAACACGAGAGTATTTATTAGATAACAACCATTTCACCGCCAGTGCAACCTCCCGTACCTCTATTGTATTTATTAGATAACAACCATTTCACCGCCAGTGCAATCTCCCGTACCTCTATTGTATTTATTAGATAACAACCATTTCACCGCCAGTGCAATCTCCCGTACCTCTATTGTATTTATTAGATAACAACCATTTCACCGCCAGTGCAATCTCCCGTACCTCTATTGTATTTATTAGATAACAACCATTTCACCGCCAGTGCAATCTCCCGTACCTCTATTGTATTTATTAGATAACAACCATTTCACCGCCAGTGCAACCTCCCGTACCTCTATTGTATTTATTAGATAACAACCATTTCACCGCCAGTGCAACCTCCCGTACCTCTATTGTATTTATTAGATAACAACCATTTCACCGCCAGTGCAACCTCCCGTACCTCTATTGTATTTATTAGATAACAACCATTTCACCGCCAGTGCAATCTCCCGTACCTCTATTGTATTTATTAGATAACAACCATTTCACCGCCAGTGCAATCTCCCGTACCTCTATTGTATTTATTAGATAACAACCATTTCACCGCCAGTGCAATCTCCCGTACCTCTATTGTATTTATTAGATAACAACCATTTCACCGCCAGTGCAATCTCCCGTACCTCTATTGTATTTATTAGATAACAACCATTTCACCGCCAGTGCAACCTCCCGTACCTCTATTGTATTTATTAGATAACAACCATTTCACCGCCAGTGCAACCTCCCGTACCTCTATTGTATTTATTAGATAACAACCATTTCACCGCCAGTGCAACCTCCCGTATCTCTATTGTCAAACTATTTCTGGTTGCCGCGTATGCCCCACTGCTCCTCTCTTGCATCTGCTGATGAAATGTTCTAGTTGAATGATTGTAATGAGCACAAAAGCTGCTAACAAGATATGGAAAATGTATGACGTGTATTACACGAAAAACAAACGTAGCCGTACACACATTTATTGAACTAAAAACAGTATTTTATCAAACTGATAGGAAAACGTCAAACTTCTTTCTTCTTCTTCTGTGTTCTCACTAGGTTGGGATTTCGGATTCTCTAATAAAGGCAGCCGTCTGCCTCAGATTATCAGCCACGACATACAGTTTGTCTTGGACGCTGGTGTAAGTGGGCCACCTCTTTCTTCTCAAGTCTGCATACTGGGGGCAGTTCTGTAGGATATAATTCCTATGATTTCGGCTTCCACGTTTGTGCCAACCTCTTCCCGCAGTAAGTTTTGGCCACCCTCGTGATGGTAGGTCTGATATTCTTACTACGTGGCTAAATCTCCGAGGCAGATTAGCGACCATAGAATCCGTTATCCCATTCCTCATTGTGAGGGGTCGTTGAACCATGTTATGCGCCTTACTGCCTGGTGCATCCATTTTCTGCAAGCATTTGTTTCAGGTTAGCATTCCCTAGCGGACACGTGCATCCGATTTCAGCCAAACCTCCTTAGTCGCATCTTACGGCATGCGTGGAAGGTAACAGTGGTTCTATTTCTTCTCCCCAAATTTGGGCCCCGGTAACCACTCGGGTGAAAAAACGTCAAACAAAGATCATAGTACTAAAAATATGCATATTCACATTTAGAACGTATGGCCGTGAAACATGGACATTTAACAAAGCAGGAAGAAGTATATATATATTTGTTTTTGAATATAATGACTAGAGAATAGTTCCCGGTATGCCATCGACAGAGAACAGAATAAATAGATATATTCAGAAAGAACTCAAACTCAAAGAGAACAGAATAAATAGATATATTCAGAAAGAACTCAAACTCAAAGAGAACAGAATAAATAGATATATTCAGAAAGAACTCAAACTCAAAGAGAACAGAATAAATAGTTATATTCAGAAAGAACTCAAACTCAAAGAGAACAGAATAAATATGTATATTCAGAAAGAACTCAAACTCAAAGAGAACAGAATAAATAGGTATATTCAGAAAGAACTCAAACTCAAAGAAAACTGACTGATGCTGCAAATAAAAATGAGACAATTGAAAAATTATTGGATACACATAAATAGACATGAAAGTTTGGAGAAAACTGTTATGGAGACTGCCGCGTCTAGGAAGGCGAACCCGAACAACATATTTGTTATAATGGATGTGTTTTACTCAAATATCAGGACGTAATCTCTCTAAATCATATCACAAAGTGCTTGCGTTATATGCGCTTGAAATTAGAGACAGAACTATCATATCTAGTTCATCTCTGTGGCTAAGTTGTTAAGTCATTTGCCTTGCGTTTTGAAGGTCCTGGTTTCGAATCCAGACTGTTCTATTCACAAGTAGATTTTGATCATGAGATCCCTAAAATTTTTTGTCAAATCAAGGGAGTTCACTCTTTGTTTAACCCTTTCAATACGTGGTTTGATATCTTCAGACACGACGTGATTTGTTATCTTCAGACATGACGTAGTTTGTTATCTTCAGACACGACTTGGTTTGTTATCTTCAGACATGACGTAGTTTGTTATCTTCAGACATGACGTAGTTTGTTATCTTCAGACATGACGTAGTTTGTTATCTTCAGACATGACGTAGTTTGTTATCTTCAGACATGACGTAGTTTGTTATCTTCAGACATGACGTAGTTTGTTATCTTCAGACATGACGTAGTTTGTTATCTTCAGACATGACGTGGTTTGTTATCTTCAGACACGTTTATATTCAAATGTATTCTGAATTAGACAATGTACTGGCGTTGCGTCATCTTAGAAATAATATACAAACCAGTATATCTGCTTAGAAGGGCGAAAGAGTTAATACTCTGGGAAGGTAGTGTTCCATTTCTGCGGAGAGAGACCAATCCAGATGTGAAGCCTTGTGTAATGAAGTAACATGTGTTTTGCCAATCAAATAGTTTTACTGCAGTCTCATCTATTTTGTAATGAAGTAACATGTGTTTTGCCAATCAAATAGTTTTACTGCAGTCTCATCTATTTTATAATGAAGTAAATCATTCCTGTTTAGACCTTTTAGACAAATTACAAAAAGAAGTAATAAATCGAGTTCCCCAAGCAACGCAACGGAGGTAGAACAAGAAGAACCTCTGTATTTCACTTTTAAATCTGTTTTTTTTAAAAAAGGTGTTTTTAAACCAAAGAATTTAGTTTAGTTTAGTTTAGTTGTCGAATCATCATCACTGCACGTCGAACCAATTAGTCCATAAGGGCTCAGATCTCCCCTCAGTATGTCTCTCAACTAACGATCCCGGTTCTTTGTTGGTTTACTATTCTTCTTTGGCTACCAGCATAGTGTTCTTGTCTAGCTACACCACATTTGATTTGGAATTCTTGCAGTCTGGTTAGTGCTGTAGATTCACCACTATTACATGAATCATGTATACGTCACCTCTCCCTTATGGAATTTAATATCAGCATGGTCCATTGCTCGCCCGCTTTTTACAGCAGCCATGCCTGCAAGCCTATCGGTGCGTTCACCTGCATGCCCTGGCACACAAATAAAACATTAGTATGGCTCGGTACCTCTCCGCAGAAATGACACGATACCTGCTGACTGAGAGTATTACACAACGCAAAAACTCCGTTGCTTCTGCAACAATCCTAGGTGTCTCCGGAATAAATGCAATCGCGAACATAACGGTACAGTCTGGATTCGAACCCACGACCTTTGACTCGCAAGGTAAGGGCCAAACGCCACACTATGTGGAGTTTTTTTACTCATAAAAAATTTGCCTTGGTCCACTAATAGTTAACTACTTACACACAAAACAAACCCCCACCTTGTTTTATTGAACTTTTCAAAAACGTACATTCTTCACACTATGACCGTAAAAATGTTCCTATTTCTGAACACTGAACAAATACATGTTTTACAGTAAAAATCGCGCAGTCGCTAATTTTCATGGCAGATAGATTGACATAATATTAAATGAGAAATCATTGCTACTGTAAATATATCAATACACTTACGCACAAATTTATGAATTTGTATATTAAATGTATGCACGGGTATAGATAGCTTTAGTTAGATTTAGTATAGAATATATAAAGTTTAGTTTGTTATGATGCAATGATGTCTTGTAAAGGTATATTTCCTTGAGAGGAGCAGTGATATTGTCTTTTGTATTGCATTGGTTTTTTTTTTGAAAAGGAAACATTTTTGGTAAGTGTAAATCAGATTCGAGTTTACGATTTGCTAACTTCTTGTATTCTCTCTAATCCTGATTTACCTCACAGCGTTAGGATAAGAAGAGATTTCTAGAACGGACTTTTGTGTTTGCGACATAAACAGTGTTTTTCGTCGCCTCTGTTATCTCTGAGGTTAATCTTATACATGGACGGCCTTTTGTATCTACTGTATTTGAGTAGAATTGTTCTTTGAGGCACACATGTGTTACTGTCGTTCCCATATGTATGTTTTGATTATTCTACCATGGAGGACTGGACAAAGATATGCCGTGAACGGACGTATCTTCAAGTCAATGCTGACACACACCATCCCATGCACATGGAAATAAAGAGAGCAAAGGAAATAGGCTAAAAAGAGGCAAATCTTGAATGGGTTAGGTCGAGGACTGTATTCAACAGGTTTACTCACGTGAAGACATTGAACCCGGTGAAGAATAAATACCAATGCCAACAGGAATCAATATTTAATTTTCAGTAGGTAAAGACATGGTACATAGTTCGTCAATCCAGATACATACCTTCATCTTTGTCCCGGGTCACGCTGGGGGGAAGAGCAATGAGAGAGCAGACGCACTGGCGGGCAATGCTACGATTGAGAATGGGTCTTCTATGGATAGCAGCGACATCATCAACGCTCTCAGAGAAAACATACGCTTTGAAGATTTCAACGACGAAGATATAGGGTATTCTATATCTCGGTTGCGGGAGTTATGCTTACCGATAGGTGCGGCAAGACAGGAAAACCATGAGAGAAAACCCAGTAGATACATCAATCAACACAGAACGGGAGTTGTTAGACTGAACACACTGAGATACATGCTTGGGAGGAGATCGGAACAATTATGGACATGTCCGATGTGCGATGAAGATGATCCTAAAATGAACAATGAACAATGGTACATAATGCAGACAAGAAAACGTAGAGGTCGAGGAGGCAGACATTCAGGCCGTTGATTTATGTGAACTCGTCAGAGGACGATGTAGTAATTAACACAAATTGGTCAGTGATAAGAATACCAAGTCAAATGTGGTGTAGACACGATCACTATACTGGTAGCTAAAGAAGTATAGTAAGCCAACAAATAACCGGTGTCGTTAACTGCCATGAGAGATATACACGTTCGTGTACTGCTGGGGACCTCGGGGGAGCACAGAATAGTACCACTGCGACCTACAAATCATGTCGTAACATGCGACTGAGGTAGTTATCTAGGAAGCTACCTAGTAAATAAAAAGCAGCTCAGAAATGGGATGAGCTGGACTACTTGTAGGCGCATAACTGACATAACGTACAATCGCTCTTAGGCTCAGATCACATACAAATCACACAGAGTGGTTAGCGAGTGGTCGATAGGGTGAGTTTGAAAAAGAAGAAGAGACATACTGAGAAGTAGATTGGAACACTTATGGGCTTATTGGTTCAATGTACTATGATGATGATCCGACGATTATACCTGTTTAGACCTTTTAGACAAATTACAAAAAGAAGTAATAAATCGAGTTCCCCAAGCAACGCAACGGAGGTAGAACAAGAAGAACCTCTGTATTTCACTTTTAAATCTGTTTTTTTTAAAAAAGGTGTTTTTAAACCAAAGAATTTAGTTTCGTTTAGTTTAGTCGTCAGATCATCATCTCTGCACGTCGAACCAATTAGTCCATAAGTGCTCAGATCTCCCCTCAGTATGTCTCTCAACTAACGATTACTTAGGTTACTTATGGTTGTGAATCATGGACTATTACACACAAAAACAAGAACGAAAATCCAGTCCTTCGAAACTAAATGTTACAGAAAGATCCTACGAATACAATGGATAGAAAAAGAAAGAACACTGCTGTCCTGAAAGAACTAAATGTTAAAGAGAAATGGCTGATAAACAATATACTATACAAAATAATTACATACTTTGGTCACATCAAGCGTCACACTGGAATGGAAAGAACAATACTAGAGGACAGGGTCACAGGACGCAGAGGCAGACCAAAAAGAAGATGGCTACAAGATATTAAAGAAACCATGAATATGACCATCGACGAAGTGGGTGAACTGGCTAGAGACAGAGTGAATTTCAGATGTGCAGCAAAGAGAGCAACGCCCTATAAATGATACGCACCTTGATGATGATTACTTAGGTATATTACCTGTTACAGTTGTTGCTGCCTGTTACAGGCGTAAATCACGTCTCTTAAATTGAATTTGTTATTAAAATTGTAACCAATTTTTTTTTCTGATCTTTTTTTCAGATCGTAACATCGTCCACAAATGCTATCAAAGAATACTATTCCACATCTCCTTTTGTGGGTGTTTACATTATCTTGTATCCAGATCTTCGCCGAAGATGTTGGAGAACTTCCTGATCAAACTGATGCCTTGGAGGAGATCAGCGCATTGGCCGAGCATTCAGAGTTAGAACCAATTTCGTATATGGAACCAGAGGACGATGACGTGGAAGATCCTTATGAGGAAGAAAAACGTAAATTTGATCGTTTAGGATTTACAGGAGGAATCGGCAAACGGAGGTTTGATAAATTTGGATTTTCTGGTGGAATTGGCAAACGGAGGTTCGACAAATTTGGATTTTCTAGTGGAATTGGTAAGAGAAGATTCGACAAGTTGGGATTCTCAGGAGGAATTGGTAAAAGAAGGTTCGACAAATTCGGATTCTCTGGCGGAATAGGCAAACGACGATTCGACAAATTTGGATTTTCTAGTGGAATTGGTAAAAGAAGGTTTGATAAATTGGGATTCTCCGGCGGAATTGGTAAACGTGAAGATGAATCTGATAATTCCGCTGACGAGATTGAGAAACGAAGTGTAGACAAGTTTAGCTTCACTGGAGGAATAGGAAAGAGAAGGTTTGATACTTATGGATTCGCTGGAGGCATTGGTAAAAGAAGATTCGACAAGTTTGGTTTCTCTTCAGGGATTGGCAAAAGAAGATTCGACAAGTTTGGTTTCTCTTCAGGGATCGGCAAAAGAAGACGTGTAGACCCATATGCTTTTAGTGCTGGAATTGGGAAACGAGATGGATCGGATCAACTTTTATATGAAAACATTGAAGATACTGACGCAGAAAAAAATGCTGCCACGTCAGAAATAGTTAAAGATTTTGAGAAAAGATCAGCGAAACATGATACAATGGTAAGAATTTGATTATTTATGATATTTTTATAAATAGCATCATCATCTTCAAATAGGTTGCCATAAGCAGAACTTTCTCATCTAACGGTCCTTATGAATTTCTTTTTCTCAATAGGCCAGATGCCCCGTCTCTGCAGCCGTCATGCTCTAATCGTCAGTTACATCCTGAATTCATCTTCTCCGTTGACTTCTCTTCTTTGCAGGGATATAGGGTTTCTGACGACGCCTCGCGTTCTGAAGTTCTCGGGTTCGAATCTGGACCTTGATGTTCTGTTCACGAGTGTAATTTATTCCAAGATCGCTATGATTGTTGGCGGAACTACGGAGTTCGTGCTTTGTGTAGTTCTCTCGGCAGGTAGCGTGTCAATTCTGCGGAGAGGGACCGACTCATATGGGGTAAAACCAGGTTCAGTGAAGTCAATCCTTTAGTTTCAGAACATTTAGAACCTCCTTCCATAATGGTCTTCTCTAACCCTTCGTGTCTTTTTATATGTCCAAGTTGCTCATTTTGATGTGTAGCCAGCTATCTTTGATTTTGAGTTCTTTCTGGATAGTTCTATTTGTTCTCTTCTCTGTCCATGATATACATAGGAATCTTCTGTAACACTTATATTTAAAAGCACATATATGTTTTCCCTGCCTTTTTCCGATCCAGAAGCACTTGAGCTTTTCAGCTCTTTGGCTTGGTGCCATGGACATCGTAACCCTTCGGTTCGGTGCCACTAACACCGTAAATCTGGTGAATCTGTGGCTTTTTCTGCCATCCCGCGGAATTGAACCCGGACACACAGAGGGATAGTCATCCGTAGTCCAACGCGCTAAGAACACGCTGGGCAGACGTGCTCCCTGCCTTGTTTAATGCCCATGCTTCACACCTATGTGTTGTCACTGGGAATATGCCTGCTTTTAGTGTTATGTTCTTTATTTCCTATATATTTTATAACTATACCATGAATGTATGCATAAATTGTACAATTAACTAAATAATATTATTTGAAAAATGTAAATAATGAAGCTACTGATTTCCGTCGATTGCATCTTTGTCATCATCATCAGGTGCCGTGTCGGTTGGCGTAGACGATCATGGATTTACACAACTCTCTGTCCCTGGTGGTTGCTATCATCTCAGATGTTGGTGCTCGTCTGTTTCATGAAGTCAGACTATCTACAATTGTACATCTCTTTCTTCCTCTGTCTCGTCTCACTTGGATTTTACAGGTTGTCACAATATGTTCTAAGCATCCCCTTCTCATTGTATGTCCGAAAAATGATGATTGCTTCTTACTTATATTGATAATAAGTTTTCTCTGTGTCTTGATCTCATTCAACACCTCTACATTAGTCATTTTAACAGTCTATGGGATTCTCATCATTCTTCTATAAAACCACATCTCTGTGGCTTCCAGAAATTTTTTGATCTGTTCGTGACTCGCAAGCGTATGTCAGTATTGGTTCTATGTGGTACTGAATAACTTACTCTAGTTGCCTCTTATGGCGTGACATGTAGGTTGTAGTATGACTGTTCTCTGCTTCCCTTATGGGCCCTGGCAAACAACGGGCGAAAGACGACAATAGTGGACACCGTTGTCAGAGAGACTCTATTGAGAATCAATGGACAAAAGACCATTTTATGGTGCATAGAAGATATATTTATCATGCATAGAGCAGTATATTTGATGGTGTGCAGAACACAATTTTATGGTGCATAGAACACAATTTTATGGTGCATAGAACACAATTTTATGGTGCATAGAAGATATATTTATCATGCATAGAGCAGTATATTTGATGGTGCATAGAACACAATTTTATGGTGCATAGAAGATATATTTATCATGCATAGAGCAGTATATTTGATGGTGCATAGAACACAATTTTATGGTGCATAGAAGATATATTTATCATGCATAGAGCAGTATATTTGATGGTGTGCAGAACACAATTTTATGGTGCATAGAAGATATATTTATCATGCATAGAGCAGTATATTTGATGGTGTGCAGAACACAATTTTATGGTGCATAGAAGATATATTTATCATGCATAGAGCAGTATATTTGATGGTGTGCAGAACACAATTTTATGGTGCATAGAAGATATATTTATCATGCATAGAGCAGTATATTTGATGGTGTGCAGAACACAATTTTAGTGCAAAGGAAGCAAGAAAAACACATTTCATATTTTGAATGTTCATGTTTTTACTTATCGTAACAAATGAATGAAAACAAAACTGTTTCTCATCTGTTTTAAACATATTTATTCTAACAGGAGACTTCCAAGTCATCATGAGACTGCACGGCGAAATCTTACAGAGGCGAATCACAGATTTAGCTTTCCATTTCTGTTTCACAAAGAGCTGCATCCACGCCACTGCCACTCTGCATCTAGATAATATATCAACTGTAATATTTTTCAACAATCATTCACTACGTCTAACATTCACCAAGTTACTACTAAAATTCAGGGGCGTTGAACACATTCTAAAAGTGATAATTGGGAGGTGCTTCAAGTTATTCCAAGCAAGTAGTTACTATCCAAGAAATAAATCTTACAATAGATACAATATATAGAAGAAACACAATACATTATATCTAACATTTTTCTAAATATATTTGAGCAAATTAAGGGATAAACTCTAAGAATACGACGAGTCACTTTGCAAGCCGATTTAGGAGTAGCACGTTTCTGACAAGTTCTCTTACAAACTTAAGAAAAGTTATAATTTTCAAGATATTTTAAATGCTATTTGTGTTTATAATTGTAGAGAAAATGAAGAGAGGTTATAACACAGAAACTTAGCAAAGCAGAGTCGTATAATATAACTACTTGTGAAATACGATGTCTACGAAAATGTACCAATAACACCAAAAACGACAGAGTCACCAACATCAGAATAAGACAAATTGGGACACAACTTTGTTTGATTTACATTGAGAAACAAAGAATTAAGTGTTTCGATCATTTACTGAGAATGTAACCATACTCCACGGTATATATAGTTTTCTATATAAAAAAATCAATAAAGTAGGCGAAAGGAAGATCGCGAAAAAGATGGATAGATAGCATAGCAGAATCTAGAAAACTACGGCACTGTGAAACTTCCTGGTAGCAGTGTGATGACAAAAGAAGAAGAATGAGAAAAAACAGAGCTTATAACACTCCACATTACAACATATTAATATATTGCTCTGTTGTTTAATGTTGGAGCGAAATAAAATATATATTATCAAAATAACATTCATCCCAACATAAAAATGGTAAAAAACGAGGGCAAAAATGGTTTTAGTGATAATTTAATTGAGAGTTAGTAACAATATTCTCTATAAATACGAATAAATATAGCAACAGATTTATAAATAGGACATCAGCAACGATTTATAAATACAATTAGCAATTCCTTGATTCCAGTTTATATTTGCAGTGTTATTTATTTATTTTGTCGCCACTTGTTTGTTCTGCGTATAAATATATACATATCTAACACAGCGTTTGTGTTTGGTCTTTCCAAGTTTTTTTGGTTCTCTCTCTAGTTATGTCTACAGAACAAGTCTGTTTTTGTTCTCTCTCTAGTTATGTCTACAGAACATGTGTGTTTTTGTTCTCTCTCTAGTTATGTCTACAGAACATGTGTGTTTGTGTTCTCTCTCTAGTTATGTCTACAGAACATGTGTGTTTTTGTTCTCTCTCTAGTTATGTCTACAGAACATGTGTGTTTTTGTTCTCTCTCTAGTTATGTCTACAGAACACTTCTGTTTTTGTTCTCTCTCTAGTTATGTCTACAGAACAAGTGTATTTTTGTTCTCTCTCTAGTTATGTCTACAGAACATGTGTGTTTTTGTTCTCTCTCTAGTTATGTCTACAGAACATGTGTGTTTTTGTTCTCTCTCTAGTTATGTCTACAGAACATGTGTGTTTTTGTTCTCTCTCTAGTTATGTCTACAGAACATGTGTGTTTTTGTTCTCTCTCTAGTTATGTCTACAGAACAAGTGTATTTTGTTCTCTCTCTAGTTATGTCTACAGAACATGTGTGTTTTTGTTCTCTCTCTAGTTATGTCTACAGAACATGTGTGTTTTTGTTCTCTCTCTAGTTATGTCTACAGAACATGTGTGTTTTTGTTCTCTCTCTAGTTATGTCTACAGAACATGTGTGTTTTTGTTCTCTCTCTAGTTATGTCTACAGAACAAGTGTGTTTTTGTTCTCTCTCTAGTTATGTCTACAGAACAAGTGTGTTTTTGTTCTCTATCTAGTTATGTCTACTGAATAAGTGTGTTTGTGTCCTCCATCTAGTTATGTCTAACGAACAAATGTTTCTGTTCTGCAACAACTTGATCTTAAAGAGAGTTGGTTATTAACCCTTCAGCTGCTAAGGACGTGTATAGACGTTTTTTTCCATTTACTGCTAAAGACGCATTAACACGTCTGTTATTATCTCTCCTCTGTGGGCTAAAGACGTGTTAACACGTTATACCATTCTACTGTCACTGATATAGGCGTACATTCACGTTTGTGACCTATAAACAAAGAGTAGCTATTTTTAGCTCTGTCTTCGGAAAGTATGTAGCAGCATTTCGGACACAACAAACGACATGAGTGCCTAGAGAAAATAATTTTGGAGGAATGGTGCCTGGAAGAAGAATGAGAGGAAGACATAGAAGACGATGGGTGCAAGATGACATTGATGATCTGAGAATGACAGCTGCTGACGCCGGTCAACTTGCACAGGACAGAGAGTTTTTCAGGAGTGATGTCATGGGGACAAAGTGCCGGAATAGACAAGCTACGTGGTGATGATGATGAAATGTATTTTTTCCTCTACACAATCTTTGTAGTTGTGTTTTTATCTCTCCGATTCTGTTTTTTTTATCTCTTCAATTCTGTTTCTCTCTAAATACGCAGAGATCGCTTCACTCCGGAAGACACCATGACTGCGTGGAGACCCTCTCCATTCCAGAAAGAACAACTAAACGCTCAGAGACTCTCAATTGACAGATCGATCAGCAAGTAATGCAATAGAAAATTCAGCATTTGGAATAAATATCAATTGACAAAAATTGTACACAGAAAAAAATTAAACAATAGCAGTATGCAAATTCTCTAGAAAAGTTAGATTAGAATCGGATGCTTTGAAATGTGAATCAGGAAACATAATGAGAGACACAAGTGTAACTAAACAAAACGTTCTTTTACTGATACAATAATTGTAGTCAACGCTCGAATGCGGTGTGCAGCTGCTACATTCAGCAAACTATCAAAACGAACGTAGGACAACACAAAGCTAACATTTAGACGAAGATTCAAATATGTCGAGCCTGTGTTATTAGTTCTTTACTATATGGCTCAGAAATATGAACAGCCTACTCAAGGCACGAGAGGAGACTTAACATCTTTCACCTTCGATGTCCCTGCATGTTTATATATATCAGGTGGTATGACAAGATAACCAACTCTGAAGTACTGAAACGTGCAAACCTGCCTTCCATCATGGTCATGCTCAGCAGTAGACGACTAAGATAGTTGGGGCGTGTCAGAAGATTGGAAAATTGTCACAG
This sequence comes from Arion vulgaris, assembly GCA_020796225.1. NCBI lineage: Eukaryota > Metazoa > Mollusca > Gastropoda > Stylommatophora > Arionidae > Arion > Arion vulgaris. The sequence continues at coordinate 52,635,185 of CM036764.1, forward strand.
ACTAAAACAAATGTTGTTCTTTGAACTTTTGGAGGAGTAGAGGTACCAACGCAGACCACTGCTCAGCTTTAAAGATATCTGCAAGACCTCAGTGAATAACTTTTCTATCGGTCCCAGAAAAATGGGCAACACTAGCTAATGATCGAGTTATATGGAAAACATCATTATGCAAAGGTGCAGAATCTTTTAATCTTTTGAAAAGAGACCTAAGTATGAGCTGAAAGACAAGAGAGTAAAGCGTAAACTCAGAAGTTGTCACAGTAAACCACTTTCCAAGTGTCCGTCTGTAAAGACGAAAAAGGCCATATACTTATAGTCACAAATCCGGTGGGTGAGACAATAAGGCAGTTTAATAGCATGTATTCCATTTCAGCTTCTGGATCGTCTGCAAGTCCTGCTTGATTTCAAACGTACGCATTTTGTCTTTCCTTTGTATGAAACAGTAGGGTTGGGTATGTGCAAAATGGGAAAAAGCACATCAGCTGCCCAGGCTAGACAAAAATGAAGAAAACACTTCATCCTTGTTTTTGGCTCAAACACAATACAGAAAGCAACATTTATAAGAGACTTAGGTAAGAGCTAAATGGCAAGGGATACAAGTGTAAACTCAGAAGTTGTCACAGTAAAATGCTCGCTTACTGGTCGTTTGTAAAAGAAGAAAATGCCATACATATATTTGCAGTTACATAAAAAAGAGGGTTAAAAATCACTAAACAGAAACACTATGAAATCTATGAGATAAATCTATGAAATATATCTATGAAATAAATCTATGAAATAAATCTATGAAATAAATCTATGAAATAAATCTATGAAATAAATCTATGAAATATATCTATGAAATAAATCTATGAAATAAATCTATGAAATATATCTATGAAATAAATCTATGAAATAAATCTATGAAATAAATCTATGAAATAAATCTATGAAATAAATCTATGAAATATATCTATGAAATAAATCTATGAAATAAATCTATCTATGAAATAAATCTATTAAATAAATCTATGAACTAAATAAATCTATGAGAGAAATCTATTAAATAAATCTATGAAATAAATTAGTCTATGAAATAAATAAATCTATGAGATAAATCTATGAAATAAATCTATGAAATAAATCAATATATGAGAGACATCTATGAAATAAATCTATGAAATAAATCTATGAAATAAATCTATGAAATAAATCTATTACATAAATCAATGTAATAAAACTATGAAATATATCTACGAAATAAATCTACGAAATAAATATTCGAAATAAATATATGAAATAAATCTATGAAATAAATCTATGAAATAAATCTATGAAATAAATCTTCGAAATAAATCTTCAAAATAAATCTTCGAAATAAATCTATGAAATAAATCTTCAATATATATCTATGAAATAAATCTATGAAATAAATCTATGAAATAAATCTATGAAATAAATCTATGAAATAAATATTCGAAATAAATCTACGAACTAAATCTATGAAATAAATATTCAAATTATCAACGAAACAGTGGAGTCCTTTAATTGCAAAATATGTGTCACTGGTGTGGCAGACATGTTGAAAACATAAAGGTCCTACATCATGAAGTAGAATAGCTCAAGAGAAAGCAGCTTTTATGAAAATAAAAAAAAACACTATGCGTAAATTCACTATCAATGACAATGTGAAAACGAGTACTACAGTGCACTATTGAACGAATACTTATGTATGGCAGCAAATCATGGACAATGAACAAACAATCAATAAGATCATTGGAAGCCACATAGACGTGGTTTTACAGAAGCGTGCTGAAAATTACATGGACAACGAAGAAAACAAATGATGAGGTTTTAAAACAGGCCTGCACACAAAGAAACCTTATCAAAAGAATAAGCATCAGAAAATCAAGGTTCTTCGGACATTTAATGTTTATAACATTTGATAACAACAAGTAACATTTAGGGAAGGAGAGATAGTCGAAGACAGAGGAGAAGATGTTGGATGGTCTGACATCTTGGTTCGACAAAAGATCGACGTCAGAACTGATTACCTGCACGAAGGAGAGAGCGTTGTGGAGATACATGATCGCCAACGCTGGCAGGCATGGTACTTAATTGAGTGGTTAACAAATGATCGATATGGAGCGTTCGAAAAAAAAGAAGAAGAAAATTTTGTTTCAGGATTTCTCCAGCGCGTCCTTTATTTCTTGAACCCTTTACCTCCAAATGCAATGCCCGTTTAGTGAATCTTTCCCCATTTATTATCAGAATATGCTCAATATATCTCCATCTTCTCCTTCTTATAGCAGTTGTTACTAGTGCTTGACCAGACATTTCTCTAATTTCATCACTTCTCCTGAATTTGTCCCATTGTATATTCATTATTTTTCGTAGACTCTTATTTTCAAATGCCTTCAATTGGCTTTCTATATCTTGAATCGTTTTCAAACTCTCACAGGCATACATTATTAATGAGGTAATATTGGAATTGTATATGAATTACCCACCACAGTGGCAAAGAAATGTTCAGCAATCACGCCATTAGCCAATATATTCTCTATTCATACAGTGTCCGTTCTTTCGATTTGTATCAGACCTCAAAGTTTTAACATATGTAAAAAAAAAGAATGCTGACAGTCTTGCAAACAATGATCAGATTCGAGTGGGCAGAAGAATTGACAGAGACAATATCATAAATGCGGTACGCTCTCATTTATGTGATATGGGGCGAGTCTCAGACGCTGGAACAAGTCCCAGAATTTGGAGTTACGTTTGGACATGCCAGACAATATCGTCTTCGTGGTAGACAGAGAAGACATACTAATCAAATTCTCATGGGTACGGTGAGCAAATGGACTTTATGATGGCTGCTGCATCGGAGGACAGAGGTCGCATGAGAGTGCCTAATGTGCCCTGACGTCGATCGCATAACATAACATAACATAACATAACATAACATATTTAAATATAGTAAATTATATATGAAGTATATTAGCTGATACATTTTAGGGTGATTGATTGATTGATTGAACAAACATTATTGCACTTCGGTAAATAATCATATGTGCTCCAATATCTTTCTTACATATGAAGATTTATGTCCGGATGCGCGAGCCCTGTAACACTGGAGAGGGTTCCCGGTGTAACTTTGAAAATGGTCAAATAATGTTTCACCATGTCATCGAGCCACAGCTTAATGACTCCCAAATGGGATTCAGGAAGAACAAAAGCTGTACAGACGCAATATTCGCCCTCAGACAGTTAGTAGAAAGGACCATCGAATCTGACAAACATCTACACGTTGCATTTGTAGATCAGGAAAAGCGTTCGACCGCGTAGATAGACACAAGTTGTGGAAAATACTAACAACCTATGGGGTTAATGACCACCTAACCAACCTTTGCAAGAGCATTTATACTGACAGCCAATGTACGATTAGAACAAATACAGGATTATCAGAAAAGTTTCACGTAGGGTCAGGAGTAAGACAAGGTTGCGTACTATCCCCGCTGCTATTCATCACGTATATTGACCACATCTGTAAAATAGCTAACACCAGCGAAGGAAACAACCTCGGAGAACTCTTAAATGAATTTCTTTGCAGACGATCAGGCAATCATATCAACAACAGAAGAACAGCTACAACAACACATCAACAGACTCCAGTTAGCATATAACGAATACAACATGAGAATAAACATCGACAAAACAGAAATAATGACATTCGCCAGAGAGGAAAGCTCTACCAATATCTCCATCGATAATCACCTACTAAATCAAGTAAAAGATTTCACATACCTGGGAGCATTTTTTCAGCAAATGGAAGAATAACTAATGAAATTCAACACAGATGCAACAAAGCAAATCAAATGATAGGGCAAATGGCGCCAATTTTAAGATGCAAACACGTCACCATGAACACAAAAAGAGCAATATTCAACACAATCTTTCTCCCCACACTATGCTACCAGTGCCAAACCTGGACGCTGACAACAAATGATAGAAGAAAACTAGTCACAACAGAGATGAAGTGTGTACGCAGAATGCTGGGTGTAACAAGAAGAGACAAGTTGAGAAATGAAGACATCAGGAAAAAGTGGGTACAACATCAGTACTAGACTTCATCAAGAAACAACAAATTAAATGGTTCGGCCACGTAAGCAGATTACCATCAGACAGTGCACCCCAAAGAGCAATGCTGCTCCGATACAATGGGTATAAAGCAAAAGGTCGGCCACGCAAAAGATAGACCTCAGAGATAACAGAGGCGACGAAAGAGACTATCTACGAAGTGCATACTAGGGCCCGTTTTAGAAATCTCTTCCTGGCCTGACGCTGTGAGGCATACAGGATTCGAGAAAGAAAGAGAAAGAAAGAAATAATGTTTATAGATTGTTTATTTTAGTCGTTTTACTAAATTGCAACAGGCAATGGCTTTTCATCTTATCCTTATCGATTTAAAACAGATAAGGATTCTTTTACCCGCTGAACTTGAACACGGGCACCTACGTTTTATCGTCCGTCTCTGACATTACTAGGGACTATCGCAAACAATTAATTGAGTTTAGTCGTTGGATCATCATCACTGCATATTGAAGCAGCTAATCCATAAGTACTCCAATCTCCTCCTCAGTATGTCTCTCAGCGTGTGGCAGCTAACAACACCAGTTCTGTATTGGTTTACTACTCTTCTGTGGCTACCAGTGAAGTGCTCTAGTCTAGCTACATCACATTTGAATTGGAAGTCTTGCAGTCTGGTTAGGTCCCTAGAATCACCACTATTACTTGAATTACCGCAAACAATGCAAACACTAAACCCTTTTATTAACGGTTCTTGACGAAGAATTGACTTTATTGGACCGGGCCTCCTCATATACCTCCGTCCCAGTCGGCAGCAATGGCATGCCATCTGCCGAGAGCATTGTACAAAGTACGATATCCATACTTCTGCAACAATCCTATTGATCTCAAGAAAACAATTGCACATGTGTCTCGGTTGAGATTCGAACACACAACCTTCAGTGAGGCAGATAAACAACTTAACCACTTCACCATTGAGACCACCACACTAAACCTCTATGTGATCCACATTCTGGTATCTATCAATAAGCCAGAACTCACTAACAACAAAGCTATAAAAGAACTCACTAACAACAAAGCTATAAAAGAACTCACTAACAACCAAGCTATAAAAGAACTCACTAACAACTATGCTATAAAATAACTCACTAACAACTATGCTATAAAAGAACTCACTAACAACAATGCTATAAAAGAACTCACTAACAACTATGCTATAAAAGAACTCACTAACAACCAAGCTATAAAAGAACTCACTAACAACTATGCTATAAAAGAACTCACTAACAACTATGCTATAAAAGAACTCACTAACAACAATGCTATAAAAGAACTCACTAACAACTATGCTATAAAAGAACTCACTAACAACCAAGCTATAAAAGAACTCACTAACAACTATGCTATAAAAGAACTCACTAACAACCAAGCTATAAAAGAACTCACTAACAACTATGCTATAAAAGAACTCACTAACAACCATGCTATAGAAATAGATATGATATGGTTTCAACTAAACAAACTAAGAACAACTTGAATAAAAAAAACTCCAGAGTTAATGAGTGTCGTGTCTAATGAAGATCAACTTTAGAAAACTAAACTCAATTATTCCTCATGTACCCATACATTACCGTTGATAAGAACGATTTCTTTCAGCACGAAATCACCTCTGTACTGAAGTTCAACGTCTCAAATACTCAACACTTCTTACGTAAAGAAAAAATGGATTCAAGGGCATGCAGAAGAATAAATAAATCAATGAATCGTGAAATCAATCAAGCGTAAAATGCTATTCACCAAATATAGCTGCTGTTCGTGTGAATTCTTTCATTAATATTTTTTTTCTACGTTCTAAGCTTATTTCAGAATATTATTTTAAAAATCAGCTTCCTTGTTTTCATTCATATTTTCTCTTCCTCGGTCAATATATCTCAAACTTCATGCCGTACGTAAACACTTCGATCTATTGTATCTTCACTATAACCTTTATCTCAGTCTTTCCCGTCTTCCGTTGTTCGATTCATGTTGTTACTGAAGCATAAAGTACAATCAACAAGGTTGCACTCAAATTGCACTGTAGATGTCCATTTATTTGTTTCTAAATGTACTGTACAAGCGGGTGTTTGCGGTAATGAGAAAGCGGACCTGCTTCCATCAACTACATTGATTGTCGGGGAGTTGAAGATGAATAAGGGGGACATTCTTCGGTCTCTTCGCGACATGCGGGTGTTTGTGGCAAAGAGAGAGCGGACCTGCTTCCATCAACAGCATCGATTTCTGGGGAGTTAACGATGAATAAGGGGGATATTCTTCGGTCTCTTCGCGACATGTGGGTGTTTGCGGCAAAGAGAGAGAGCGGACATACTTACATCAACTACATTGATTGTTGGGGAGTTGAAGATGGATAAGGAGGATATTCTTCGGTCGTTTTGCGACTGCCTGTTGGATGAAGACACTAAAATAGATGTTGAACCGATCCAGCGATTTAAGCAGTTTGGAGTAGCCCGTTGTAAACGTAGAAATGGATGCCTCAGGGACAGAGTGAGGAATGTGTTTAACCGTTATTCTGCCCAGCGTGTTCGTAGCGCGTTGGACTACGGGTGACTATCCCTCTGTGTGTGCGGGTTTAATTCCACGGGATGGCAGAAAAAGCCACAGATTCCCCAGATTTACGGTGTTCGTGGCACCGAACCGAAGGGTTACGATGTCCATGGCACCGAACCGAAGAGCTAAAAGCTCAAGTGCTTCTGGATCTGGAAAAAACAAAAAAATCCCCATCATTATGCATCCTCTTCGATATCTGTTGGGGGAGACTGAGCACCTAAGGGTCTGCCCGGAGTACAATGACGTCAGTTTAGTAACCAATAGCCAAAAACCAAGCTTCTAACAATGCTTGCATCAAACATTTACCTTATAACTGAGGCAAAGATAAGGAATTGAAACACCATTTAAAATGTTATTCCTTGTCAGTTAGAATACGGAATTTATCATACAATAAAATGAGCTTCTATGCGCGTGTACACTAAGCCCAATGTAGTACCACAATGTCGTCTGATGAAATACACATGAAAACACAATGCGTAAAACGTCACTACCGTAATCCAACTTATTACACACAAACAATTTTAATTTTGAGTTCAAGGTATATATATATGGAACTACAAGTTATTCACATTTAAAACTAAATTACGAATTTTCAATTCAAATGTTGTATCAATCCTAACATATACCAGTGAGAGTTGGAAAATGACTAAAGATATAGAAAGTAAGTTGAATGCATTTGAAAAAAGATTAGCAAAATAATGAGCGTAAAATGGAACGAATTCAGGAGAATGGATGAAATCAGAGAAATGGCTGGTCAACCACTTCTAACAACTGTTATAAGAAAGAAGATGGAGATATGTTGGGCACACCTTGAGGAGAAATGATCAACGAATATCAAAGCAGGCATTGAGTGGGATGCAAAGGGTTCAAGAAGGAGAGGTCGACCTAAGGAGACACTGAAAGGAACTTTGCTGAGAGAGGCAGGAAATATCGGTCTCAGTTCCATGGAGGAGATCGAGCGAGTTGCCCAGGATAGAGCGGTATGGAGAAATTACTTGCAGGCCCTATGTAACGTGTAACGGTACGAGAGGAATTATTATGATTATTTTTTATGAATTGAATGACTGGTTTCACACCCAGCCTTCTGATTTCTTCATTTCTAATTTTGTCTCTTATTGTCACACCTGCAGCTCTTCCAAGACACCTCATCTCCGTTGCTATAATTTTCCGCTTATTAGCTGCTGTTATTGGACATGTTTGACACTGGTAACATAGTGTTGGCCAGAAAATCGTTCTTATGAGATTTGCTTTAGTTGTTAGCGGTATCTCTTTATATGACAACAGTAGTGTTATTAGCTTTTGTGCAACGATTGCTGATTTCGCTATCGATACTTCCTCTCTCTTTAGCCTGTTAACCCTTGGCGTTTAGGGCAGAAACAAACGTACACCATTTTTCCCCTGTTCATGGCCTTCCTCTGTATTGTGTTCCAGCTATGATTCATTTCCTTCAGCTCTTGCTCTATAGTTCTCCTCCAGGTCGTCTTGGGTCTTCCACGCTTTCGCCTACCCTCTGGAGTCCATCTCAGTGTAGTTTTCATGTCGGAGCCAGTCTCCATGCGCATCACATGTCCAATCCATTTCCAGTGTCGTCTTCGGATGATAGTGCCCATATTCTCTTGTTGGCATCGTACAAGCAATTCTTGGTTCGAGATAGTAGTCGGCCAGTACACGCCGATACTTCCATCTGCTGTGAAAATTGCTTCTAAGTATTTGGCCTCAATTTTTTGTTTATTTCTACGTTCTTGAGTTTTTTGTAAGGTTTTTTGTTGTCTACTTATTGTCATTGTCTCTGTCTTTATTTTCATGTTGTACTCCTCTCCCTTGATGTTAGCTAAGCTCAAATGGTTCTGGAGAGATTCTTCGTTTTCTGCAATCAGTACTTGGTCATCTGCAAATCAAAGTTCTGAAATATTATTTTCTTCATCTATTCCTGCTTCTCTACTTATGTTGTCCATGTATGTTATAAACAGCAGTGGGAAGAGCAAACAGTCTAACTCCTGAGTTTACTGTGAATGTTTTTGATGTTCCAGCGTTTGTTCTTATGTAACTTTTATTTGAAATGTATAACCTCTTGCAGACCTTGATCAGATATTTGCTGATTCCATATTTTCTTAGACAATCCCATAGCTTGTTTCTATCGTCTCTGTCGAAGGCTTTTACCTGGACTATGAATGCCACACCACAGGTCTTGTTATATTCTAACACTAGTAACACTCAACGTATGTAGTAACACTCAACGTATGTAGTAACACTCAACGTATGTAGTAACACTCAACGTATGTAGTAACACTCAACGTATGTAGTAACACTCAACGTATGTAGTAACACTCAACGTATGTAGTAACACTCAACGTATGTAAATGATTGTATCAAGACGCTGAATGATTTAGACAAACATCTTTACTTCATATCGATTAACGTCAACAGTAATTTCAACAGTTAATTGAACCAAAGACAGTACACACAGCATCAATGTTCAAATACCTCAGGTAGTGGCCTAAATTAACACCACTGACATTCAGGGAGTACCCAACTGCAGGTTCTCCAATACAGTGTCTTCTATGAAACGTTATCTGATGTTTATTGTCCAGTTAATCTCTGGAACTGGCAGTCCCGCTCGTTTCTAATATTGTCATTCCCAGATTCGTTATCAAAACCAGCCTATCCCCATCTCTAGCTTGTTGTCTGGTCGAGTTGTTGTTAACCTACGTCACATTCCTACTATTACGTTTCAGTTCTTTGTCTCGTGTTTCACTATCATTATTACGCACCAATCTGTCTATTTTTACCTTCCACTACTGTCCGTCATCTATCATATCGTCTCTTTATTCTTCTGCTTACAGCCTACTATATATACATCATCTATGAAAATGCGTATGTTGTTTTTTGGTGGACCTTGTATATTTTGTGTCTCAAGGAGAATAACATGTCGATAGTAGATCGGTTGGATCTAAATCCACATTGTGAATCAGGATATACTCGGTTTGCTAGCTTTTGTAGACTATTTAGTACTATTACGTGTGCGAAGACCTTCCCCACGATGCTGAGCAACGAGATACCACGGTAGTTGTTACAGTCACCACTATCACCTTTATTTTTATACAAGGTTATGATGTTTGCATCTCTCATGTCTTGAGGCACTTCTCCCTCTTCCCAGCATCGGCACAATAATTCATGTAGACTGGTCAGGACGATAAAATATAAATCTGTTTTTCAAGTTTAGCACTAAAAGATTATTTAACAATAAAATAGAAATTAGTAAACAACTAATTCTCTTCCTGTGAAATTTAATTAAAATTATTAAAATACAAATTCCTACAAAAATGTTCACCACTTCAAAATTACAACGGGGAACTCGACGGTGCTACTTAGTTTATGAACTGCGACTAAGATCTTGTTTTGTCGTGACACTGCTACCGGTTTGTTGCCCAGTGCCGTGATTTTTGGTTTTGTTTGTCTTGCGCTGTTCTAGTGTCGTTACACTACTACCGGTTTGTTGCCCAGTGTCGTCACATTGCTAAAGGTTTGTTGCTCAGTGTCGTCACACTGCTACCGGGTTGTTGCCCAGTGTCGTGGTTTTCTGTTTTTGTCTTGCGCTGTTCTTGTGACTTGGGTTATTATTTTTAGTGAAACACGTACAAAGTTTTACTGCAGTCTTCCCCCTATTTCGTTATTATTTTTGCACTTTGACAGGATTCTGCTATGTCATCTAACCATCTTTTTCGCGGTCTTCCTCTCGTCTTCTTTCATAGTATTCTGTTGTATAAGACTCTGTATACTGTGGAGTTTGGATTAATTTTTATTAAGTGACCAAATCAAATCACTTCATTCTTTGATTCTCAATGTAATTCAAACAAGGTTCTTAGATCTTCTAACAACCTGCTGCCTTGCAGGTCGGCTGGGGACAGCCAGAGGCTGACGGAGAGCAACCCAGTAAACGATGGCTAAAGCCAGACACATTGCCGAAGGATAATCAACAGAGCTCCAAATGCCGCTGAAGGTATCTCTCTCTTTTTCGTTCATTCTTCACGGCCAATTTCATCATTCTTTTTGTGATGTATAATTGGTCCACTGGCAAGAACGGGGTGATCTACGTCGGGTCGATTGTGCGTCCATGGTGACTAGGCCCGCCCGTCCGATTTCAGCCAGCTTTTGATTTACTAGGGTGAACTTTCCCTAGGGTATGATCCTTTATGCAGATTAAGTCGGACTGGATCTATGCCTTTTCGATCAGCTTTGCCGTATATTTGGGCTTTGTGATCTGCGCCAAGACAGTGAGTTACGCTGGTATGCCCTTTCTGACTGTGAGGTCGTTCCGGATTAGAAACATTTATCGGGGCTTATAAGCTTGTCCTCGGACGGCGTCTTACTCGTATAAGATACAGTGTAAAGTATCGGCCTTCGCCAATGTTCGGACCCGGACAGCCTGTCAGATCTTTACATTGTCGACCTTACTTTACCGTTCATTTTTTAGTTTGATCCGGAGTAGGAACATTCTCAGCCTTTTCTAGACGCGCGTTGGTACGTAGCAATTTGCAGTTAGCCTCGGAAGACACCGGCCTGGGGCCAAGCACAAACAATGTAGAGGGTCGTTTCAATCGGCGCTAGCAACGCAACTGAGGATTTTGCTCTCGCCACCATCACCCGCCCCAGTTCTTCCGGAGATGTTAGTTGTGACTTCAATAGTACCTTGCCCGGTTGTCCCAAGGCTGGCAGTTCCGTTAGGCACCACCCACCTCAGTTCTTCCGGGGATGTTAATTGTTATCTCAACAGTACCTTGCACGGTCCTCCTAGGGAGGGTAGTTTTGTTATGCACTAGAACGCAACTTGTTGTTTTGCGCTCTGCAAACCATGCCCAGTACATATATCTGCACCAAGCCACCGATGCGGAGTCAGCTGCGATCTTTCCTCGTACCGACACGAGGGTAGACTTTTATTCGTTACGGGTATGACATTTATTTTTGCCAACGAGCTGTCAATGTTTGCCCCCTTCCTCAGGGCTTCGAGCTGCTCCCAGCGTGGGCATATGTTTCTTCACTACATGTGCCTCTCTTCCTTTCATATTCACAAGTCTCCCCATCGACAGAGAAACGTGTATGGAGTCTCTTGCTCTGGAGATTACGATTTGCGTTTTTGCCCTGGTGCCTACCTCACCATGTCCGTCAATTTCCTCTGGGCTGTCCGAGCTTTTTCCTTCGGTCGGGAGAGTTGAGCATTGATAGTCACTCTGGCAGTTCGCTCGTCTAAGTTGCGAGCGGATCCCATCAAGCATGACTACCTTTACATCGCTACTTGCACCAAAGTAGCTATCCCCGATCCCTGACCCCCTAGCGAGACCAGAACCTGAGTCTGTTTCCAGGGTCACCGCGTGGAGGTTGGGGCAGGGTCTTGGTTAGCGCGATCCCTCGCTAACCCTGGCTCATGTTACCACAATGCCCATATGCCTTTGGCCGCGCTGAAGATATGACGAACTACACCAATGCTAAGGCTGCATGAATCAGATTTCCACATGAATCAGATTTATGGGAAAATCTGGTACACCAATCTAAGCGGTGATCTCGAGAGATCGAGAGAGAGATCTTCTAACTAAGTTCTTCATGTCCAAGAAAAAGATCTGATCACAGATTGATAAATAAAAGTACAATGTTGATGGTTCTTTCTATCAATCAATCAATCAATCAATTGATTCTCCAATCTAGACTTATTTTGCTTGTTTGATTCCATGGGGAGTAGAATTTTCCGATCGAAACGTCTCAGGTCGATGCAGTCAGGGAGTAGATGAAATTTACAGAAGCCTTATGCTTCAATGGGAGTTAGTAAAAGAATAAGCAGCAGCAGCAGAATAAGAAACCTCTAACCTTTTACACAATTCCTCAATATAAAGTGTATTTAATGTCTCAAAGAAAAAAAAATGTTTTATCATTTTACGTTAATATATTTTATATTATTATTTTACTACTTATTTTAATTATTTTATTTGAGTGCCTGGCAGAATAAATAAGAGCGTGACCCCTATGCTGGAGTTTAATACACAGAAAGGCTAAGGAGTATTTTTCTGTCGGGGACATACAGAAAAATCATAATATGAACAGTTTTACGCCGACTGCAATAGCCATTAAATTTCACAGGCACACGTCCCCCCCTGTCTTACACCGCTCAAAAAGCAGTATTACAAACAATAAGAAATCACACAGAACAGGAGGATATTTAGCAACAGAAGGATTAATAGTGTTACAGGGTGCGATTTGTTACAGGGTGCGATTTGTTACAGGGTGCGATTTGTTACAGGGTGTGATTTGTTACAGGGTGCGATTTGTTACAGGGTGCGATTTGTTACAGGGTGCGATTTGTTACAGGGTGCGATGTTATTTGGTGGTTTTATTCTTGTAGGTAACTTGGTAGAATTGAAAGTAATTCATGGTAACTTGTTAGTAACTTGTTCAACAGTATAAAAAGGTACAAAGCACCACCCTTATAGTTGCATACTTCATTATTTTGATGTTATTTCATGAGTGTACCCAAAACACGTCCATTCGTGTCTAGTGTTTATGTCGTTCTTCTTCTGTTCACTAACGTTGCTACGCAGTCACTACACAAAGCTACGTCAGCTAGATTCCCTACCTCAATGTCTCGTTTTAGTGTTGCTATCTGCTAATAGTGAGCTCAGATTTGGTGTGCAAACACTACAGTCAACTAATTTAATATCTACAAACTACCTATCTAAAACTACCTGTTTGGTCCTTTAGCTACTACCTGAGGTTGAGGGGCTGGCTGCATGCCTTCTACAATAGGCTGCTGTTATAGGAGCCCAGTTTCGACATAGACAAGCTAAAGATGATGATTATTACTTAGCGATCCATTGTGGCTATCCACTGTGGCTATCCACTGTGGCTATCCACTGTGGCTATCCACTGTGGCTATCCACTGTGGCTATCCACTGTGGCTATCCACAGTGGCTATCCACTGTTACTACCCATTGTGGCTACCCATTGTGGCTACCCATTGTGGCTACCCATTGTGGCTATCCACTGTGGCTATCCTTTGTGGCTATCCATTGTGGCTATCCATTGTGGCTATCCATTGTGGCTATCCATTGTGGCTATCCATTGTGGCTATCCATTGTGGCTATCCATTGTGGCTATCCATTGTGGCTATCCATTGTGGCTATCCATTGTGGCTATCCATTGTGGCTATACATTGTGGCTATCCATTGTGGCTATCCATTGTGGCTATCCATTGTGGCTATCCATTGTGGCTACCCGTTGTGGCTACCCGTTGTGGCTACCCGTTGTGGCTACCCGTTGTGGCTACCCGTTGTGGCTACCCGTTGTGGCTACCCGTTGTGGCTACCCGTTGTGGCTACCCGTTGTGGCTACCCATTGTGGCTATCCATTGTGGCTATCCATTGTGGCTATCCATTGTGGCTACCCATTGTGGCTACCCATTGTGGCTACCCATTGTGGCTACCCATTGTGGCTATCCATTGTGGCTACCCATTGTGGCTACCCATTGTGGCTACCCATTGTGGCTAAACATTGTGGCTATCCATTGTGGCTATCCATTGTGGCTACCCATTGTGGCTACCCATTGTGGCTACCCATTGTGGCTACCCATTGTGGCTACCCATTGTGGCTATCCATTGTGGCTATCCATTGTGGCTATCCATTGTGGCTATCCATTGTGGCTATCCATTGTGGCTATCCATTGTGGCTATCCATTGTGGCTATCCATTGTGGCTATCCATTGTGGCTATCCATTGTGGCTATCCATTGTGTCTATCCATTGTGGCTATCCATTGTGGCTATCCATTGTGGCTATCCATTGTGGCTATCCATTGTGGCTATCCATTGTGGCTAAGTGGTTAAGCCGTGCCTTACTCACCGAAGGTCGTGGGTTCGAATCCGGACCGTACCGTTCTATTCACGAGTGCCGGACCGTACCGTTCTATTCACGAGTGCCGGACCGTACCGTTCTATTCACGAGTGCCGGACCGTACCGTTCTATTCACGAGTGCCGGACCGTACCGTTCTATTCACGAGTGCCGGACCGTACCGTTCTATTCACGAGTGCCGGACCGTACCGTTCTATTCACGAGTGCCCGACCGTACCGTTCTATTCACGAGTGCCGGACCGTACCGTTCTATTCACGAGTGCCGGACCGTACCGTTCTATTCACGAGTGCCGGACCGTACCGTTCTATTCACGAGTGCCGGACCGTACCGTTCTATTCACGAGTGCAGGACCGTACCGTTCTATTCACGAGTGCCGGACCGTACCGTTCTATTCACGAGTGCCGGACCGTACCGTTCTATTCACGAGTGCCGGACCGTACCGTTCTATTCACGAGTGCCGGACCGTACCGTTCTATTCACGAGTGCCGGACCGTACCGTTCTATTCACGAGTGCCGGACCGTACCGTTCTATTCACGAGTGCCGGACCGTACCGTTCTATTCACGAGTGCCGGACCGTACCGTTCTATTCACGAGTGCCGGACCGTACCGTTCTATTCACGAGTGCCGGACCGTACCGTTCTATTCACGAGTGCCGGACCGTACCGTTCTATTCACGAGTGCCGGACCGTACCGTTCTATTCACGAGTGCCGGACCGTACCGTTCTATTCACGAGTGCCGGACCGTACCGTTCTATTCACGAGTGCATTTCCCCACAAAGATCCCTGCGGTTGTTGTAGGAGATACGAAGTTCATGTTTTGTTTAATACATTCATCAGATGGCTTTTCATTTCTGTGGATAGGAGCCGAGCCGTATGTGGAAAATTCCAATGCAATGAACTCAATCTTTCGGCTTGATATCAGTTAGAGAGTCATGTATTGCTGCTGTCATGAGAGCTAAGTCCCGACACTGACAAGCTAAATGATGATGATTATTACTATTATTATTATTATTATTATAGTTTCCAAATGCTAACATATTTTACTACAATTCCAATTTGGTAACAATAAAGTGCGTGTACAAATATTGATGCTAGATATCGTGAGAAAAGCAAGCAATAAATGGAATAATGACGACAGGTGCCATGATCAAACATTAGTCTTCACCGATGCCCAGTGGAGAAACCCGGTCTCCAAGGTTTAGGTCAAGATTGGTTCATGGACCACTAAATCACTAGGTTGACCCTTTCACGTGTATCGTTAATCTTCTTCCCGGTTAATGACAAACACCCACTGTTCACTTAAACGCAATTTCATTTATATTGTCACAAGAACAATGCAGTTATTAAACATATTGTTGTGAATAAGGAATGTTGGATAACGTGACAATGCATGCGTGCAACATAATACAAATAGACCACGCAATACAAGCATTAGTTAAGAACTATGTCATAATCAACAATATATCATATGCCATGCTTAATATTATTGAATATGCAATCAATTGATAATAATTTGTGACAGAAATTCTTCATTAAATCAGCAAAATTAATAACCCTGGTAGATCTACTTTTTTCCTCTACGTTGTTTTCATTTTCTTCGACCATATCGACCACTTGTTAACCACTATGTGTGATATGTATGTGATCTGAGCCTAATAGCGATTGTACTCTGTGCCAGTTATGCGCCTACAAGTATGCCAGCAGATCCGATTTCTGCGATGCTTTTAACTTACGGTAGCTTCCCTAGGCCGCTATATCAGTAGCCTCTTATGACACATCTTGTAGGTCACTGTGGTACCATTCTTTGCCCCCTGTGCGCCCTGACACCAAACGTGAATTTTTAGGCTGTGACTCCAGGCATAACCATATAACTTAATAACAGCTGGCTGAAATCGGGTAGACGGACCTAGTCACCATGGGCGCAAAATCGTCAACGTAGATCACGCGTTCTTGTCAAAGGATGAATTAAATATCACAAGAGGAATGACAAAATTGGTCGTGAAGAATGAACGACAGAGAGAGAGAGAGAGAGAGAGAAAGAGAGAGAGAGAGAGACAGAGAGAGAAAGAGAGAGAGACACAGAGAGAGAGAGAGAGAGAGAGAGAGACCCACGAGCTTTGACTCACAAGGCAAAGGGCTTAACTACTTAGACATAGAGACCCCTACCTTCTCAGACAAGAAGGCTAATGATGCTGACAGGACCTAAACATTTGTAACATTGGCTCATAAACAAATTCATGTCTCTGACAAAGAAATGTTTAGCTTCCATTAACCGACACAGTGGGATATTCGTTTTCTTCTTTGAACACTCCATATCCACCACTTGTTAAATCACTCTTTATGATTTGTATCTGATCTGAGGCTAAGAGCGATTGTACATTGTGCCAGTTATGCGCCTTCAAGTAGACCAAAACATCCGATTTCTGCTTTTTTATTTTCTAGAATAGCTTCCCTAGGCCGCTACTTCAATCACCTCTTGCGACATAAGTTGTAGGTAGCAGTGTTACTAATCTGTGCTCCCCTTGAGAGTCCCAGTAACACACTGGAGAGTGGTGTATTACAATTAATAATGCAAGTCATGTTTCCTGAATATTGAGTGAGCGTCTGTAACTCAGCGGTAGTGAGCTCGCTCACAAACCCAAGCATACCTGGTTCAAACCCCATAGTGATCATGTTTGGAAGCAAATTCGCTTCCGTGGGATTTTTAAAAAAGGTAAAAATAGACCTCACCGTTAAGAATGCAATGACAAACTACTGAACGTATAAGTGGTGTCTATAAAATCAACGACTCGTTTACTGTGGTTGATGACTACGTACTGTAAAGGATATGCCACTATTTTTCATGTTTCCTGAATATTGGCTAACAAAACGGGAACATAAAATTGTTTCTGATGATGCAGGTAGGAGAACTAGATGGTTACACTTTCAGACAAATATGATGAAAACGACGTTTTGTAAAAGAAACATGCTACATTAAAAAATATATTGTTAAAACTTTCTAGTGTGTATTGTTATTTAACTGACAGTTTTCTCCGTTACATCTGGAATATCTTCATTGTTATTCACGCACGAATTAACACTTGAAATAATTGAATAACAACGAAATGACGGGCAAGACACAGACATATTTTTCTTTTTCTGTAGAAATACGAACAATGACGTAAAATATTAACAATATGTAGTCTAGACAAAAACAAAAATTGGATATTGAAATTAAAGTTCAGTTTTATAAATATTATATATATAAGTTCTGCAACAGTTTGATATTAAAGAGAGTTGGTTATTAAAAAGCATAAAATCAAGGACAATTAAATATTTCAAACACATCAAACGACATGAGTGCGTAGAGGAGACAATTTTGGAGAGAATGATGCCTGGAAGAGGAATGAGAGGAAGACCTAAAAGACTATGGGTGCAAGATGTCATTGATGATCTGAGAATGACTGCTGCTGACGCCGGTCAACTTGCACAGAACAAAGATGATGATGACATAAGTTATATATATATTGCTCTCGTACCGTTCTACGTTACATAGACCCTGCATATAATTTCTCCACACCGCTCTGTCCTGGCTAACTCGCGCAATCTTTTCATTGAAATTGAGTCCAATATATCTGACCTCTTTCGGCAAAGTTTGTTTCAGGGTTTACCTAGCGCGTCCTATCTTTCTTGAACCGCCTGCCTCTTACTTCAATGCCTACTTTGATATTCTGTGATAATTTCTTCGCAAGGTACTCACAACATATCTCCACATCTTCTCCCTCTTATAACAGTTGTTACTAGTGATTGACCAAATATTTCTCTGATTTCATCACTTCTCCTGAATTCGTTCCATTTTAAATTTAATATATTTCTCAGACATCTGTTTTCAAATACATTCAACTTGCATTCTCGTTAGTCAATTTCCAAAGTAAGATTGGGTAAGTTGAAAAGTTGGGGATGATAACGAAGGCACAAATAGCAAATATGAAACGTGATACATTAAGTTGTTCTTTCAGTTAATAGATGATGATGATGAAGATATAGATAATGATATAAAGATAGACACACGGGTACCAAGACGACATACATTTTTTCCCCGATCAAGAAGCACTTGAGCTTTCAGCTCTTCGGCTCAGTGCCATGGACATCGTAACACTTCGGCTCAGTGCCATGGACATCGTAACACTTCGGTTCGATGCCATGAACACCGTATATCTGGGGAACCTGTGGCTTTTCTGCCAGCCCGCGGAATTGAGCCCGCACTCACAGAGGGCAAGTCATCCGTAGTTCAACGAGCTACGAACACGCTGGGCAGGACGACATACATTAAGCCGGCAACAGTAGATGTTCGGAATTTAGAAATGTCGGATTAAGAGATTGATTGTCACGTATAATCTACAGTTATGTTTATTGGTTGGTAGTCTATCTGTTAGATAAATCTATTTAACTCTCCTCTGATTAACTGAATGGTTGATTGATTAATATGATCATCACCTTGCACGTCAGTGAGTTAACATATGTGTTCCGAACTCTTTCTTATACAAGAATATCTCAGCGGCAGTGGACGTGCTTCGTAGCACCGGCGAGTACTTTAGAAGAGGGTGAAGATATTTTGAAAGATTTTATTTAAAACATTTTATAATTGATTTTCACCCAGCAACAGCACCTTTCCAGCCTGTTATTCTCGATTTTGACCTGCAAAGTGTTCTTTTAGGTGCTCAACTTGAACACATGACCTACGTTTTATTGTCCGTCTCCAATAGAACTAGGAACTCGATCTCACCTACACTGAGATCAGGGATCTCTGGAGCGAACCGAGATCCTTTGGAACGAGAGACGAGAACATAACCTCTGCGCCACAGAGGCCCTGAGAACACACTGTAACAAAATAGACTCTCAGACGATCATCCTGTCATGGGAAAGTTCAGTCACTAATATATTTCTATAACTTAACTATTCACAATACATTGGGACACCTATGTTGAAGTTTATCATTACAATTGTTTTGTTCCGTGTCTAGTAAACTAATTATAACATAATGTTCTGCTTAAACAAGATGTGAAAATGATCACACATTTTAGAACACAACTTTTCCAATTTAGGTCAGTACTCACATTTTAACGAATTTATGTGACAAATTTCCGTCGAGAACAAATTGTAGAAAGACAGTAATGTGAGCTAAAAAGAAGTGATTAAGAGACATTCATAGTTTTACCCCATTCTAGATAGAGCAAGACAGATTCTATTGTTTCCACTCAGATCTGGACACAATAGATTGAATAGACACCTACACATACTATGACTGGTTTCATCACCGACAAGTGCATGTGGACAGACAGCACAGACAGCCGAACACATCCTGCAAGATTGTCGCTTAATGAATCAACTGAGGAAAGTTGAATCAAACTATCGGATGCGGAGTTTGAACGAGGAACGCTTGGATTGTGATCGAGCTCACTACCACTTCAACTATAGACGCAAACTTAATGTTAGGGTGGTTATATATTAATTTAAAAAATATTTATCAGAGATTCATCATCATCATCACGTAGCTTGTCCTTTCCGGAGCTTAGCTCCAATGACAGCAGTCATGAAAAACTCTCTGTTCTGTGCAAGTTGACCGACGTCAGCAGCAATCATTCTCAGATCGTCAATGACATCTTGCACCCATAGTCTTCAATGTCTTCCTCTCATTCTTTTTCCAGGCGCGATTCCCTCCAAAATTACCATCTCTTGGCACTCATGTCGTTTGATGTGTTTGAAATATTTAATTTATCCTTGACGTTATGTTTTTTAATAGCCAACTCTCTTTAATATCAAACTGTTGCAGAACAGAAGCATTTGTTCTTTTCTCTGTCCATGATATTCTAAATACTCGTCTGTAACATTTGCATTCAAAGGCATTAATGATCTTCTCCGCCGCTTTGTCAATGCTCTATGTCTCACAACAATATGCTGCCAAAGAAAAAACGCAGGCTCTTAAACATTTGATTTTTGGTCTTATGTCAGTTCCCTTCCATAGGTTAGTTAGTTCTTTTAGTTTTTCTAAAGCAATGCTCAGCCTTCTTGTAATTTATTTTATAGCATTTCTGTCATTTGTCAGCAATGCCCCACGGTATTCAAAGTTGTCAACTCTTTCTATTTTGTGACCGTGGATAAATATATTAGCCATCAATTCTGTTTTATCCGTTGCAAATATTATCAGAGATTAGACGTTCAAAAATATTATAATGTATGTATTGGTATACAGATTCATCATCATCATTAGGTGTCGTGCCGGTAGGCGTAGGCGAACAGGGATCTCCACCAATCTCTGTATAGAGATTAGTGACATCAATAGACAGAATGAAAATAGTCACCACAGAGATGAAGTGTCTACACAGACTAGTCACCATAGAGATGAAGTGTCTACACAGACTAGTCACCACAGAGATGAAGTGTCTACACAGACTAGTCACCACAGAGATGAAGTGTCTACACAGACTAGTCACCACAGAGATGAAGTGTCTACACAGACTAGTTACCATAGAGATGAAGTGTCTACACAGACTAGTCACCATAGAGATGAAGTGTCTACACAGACTAGTCACCACAGAGATGAAGTGTCTACACAGACTAGTCACCACAGAGATGAAGTGTCTACACAGACTAGTCACCACAGAGATGAAGTGTCTACACAGACTAGTCACCATAGAGATGAAGTGTCTACACAGACTAGTCACCATAGAGATGAAGTGTCTACACAAACTAGTCACCACAGAGATGAAGTGTCTACACAGACTAGTCACCACAGAGATGAAGTGTCTACACAGACTAGTCACCACAGAGATGAAGTGTCTACACAGACTAGTCACCACAGAGATGAAGTGTCTACACAGACTAGTTAGAGCAGTGCTATCCACAGATGTGTTATAGCGTAATGCGTTAGCGTTC
This sequence comes from Arion vulgaris, assembly GCA_020796225.1. Classification (NCBI taxonomy): domain Eukaryota; kingdom Metazoa; phylum Mollusca; class Gastropoda; order Stylommatophora; family Arionidae; genus Arion; species Arion vulgaris. The sequence goes on from CM036764.1 coordinate 52,656,660, forward strand.
GCATGTCGACGCTGAAACAAGAGGGTTGGGGGTTGAGTCCCACACACGACGTGTCAATGTGAGGAAAGGAATTGGTCCTCATACCTGCTGCACACTAGGTCCTATAAATGTGAAGTGAAGTAACTTCATACATTATGGTCCTGAAAAGGCTAAAGGAAATGGTATAATTGTTAAGTTATAACTACTGAACGTAGAACCACGACGCCGAGTGACAGTTGCCATATAAAACCAAATACCAATAGTAATCGTTTTTCTACTTCTTCTTCTTTTGTCGTCTCACTGTTATCGATTTGTGGTCCAGTGTCGTGTTTTGTTTTTGTTTTTTGTCTTGCATTTCTCTAGTGGCGTAGTTATTGTTTTCTTTTTGACTGGGTTCAGCTTTGTCATCTATTCACCTGTTTCGTGGTCTTTCTCTCACCTTCTTTCCTGATATTGTTTCATGGTCTTCCTCTCACCTTCTTTCCTGATATTGTTTCGTGGTCTTTCTCTCACTTTCTTTTCTGATATTGTTTCATGGTCTTCCTCTCACCTTCTTTCCTGATATTGTTTCATGGTCTTCCTCTCACCTTCTTTTCTGATATTGTTTCATGGTCTTCCTCTCACCTTCTTTCCTGATATTGTTTCATGGTCTTCCTCTCACCTTCTTTTCTGATATTGTTTCATGGTCTTCCTCTCACCTTCTTTCCTGATATTGTTTCGTGGTCTTTCTCTCACCTTCTTTTCTGATATTGTTTCATGGTCTTCCTCTCACCTTCTTTCCTGATATTGTTTCGTGGTCTTCCTCTCACCTTCTTTCCTGATAGTGTTTCATGGTCTTCCTCTCACCTTCTTTCCTGATAGTGTTTCATGGTCTTCCTCTCACCTTCTTTCCTGATAGTGTTTCATGGTCTTCCTCTCACCTTCTTTCCTGATATTCTATTGTCTAAGATTCTGTATACAGTGGAGTTTGGCTGAATTCTTATTAAAGGGCAGAATCACTATAATAATAATCCAGATATCCGAAAGAAATTATGGATTTTAATAGATAACAAATTTGTTGGCGTGACAAGACCAAGTTTAGCTAAAGATAATAACAAGACTCGGTTGTCTGTCGCGTGGCGATACGATATTCACCTCTTGCTCTAGAAGTGTACGGCTCTTTCTCTGCTTAGACTAATCTGGATATTTTTCCATAGATCCCCGATCTCAACGTAAATGGGTTCAAGTTTCTAGTTCTATCGGAGACGGAGACAAAACGTTAGCCCTTCGTTAAATTGTACACGTAAAAGAACACATATCACTTTAAAATACATCAGAGTAGGTTACGAAGCAACTGCTCGACCATAATTGGTTTGCAAAGAATAAACTAAAGTTTCTAAGCAAAAATGTTTTCCATCTTAAACAGTTTAATAGATGATCATCACCAAAATTACGGAGTTGGTGCACTGTGGTTGACATCCTTCTATGTGCGACAGATCATATCACAAATGGTTATTCATTGAAGCGCATAGTTCTATCAAACAATCAATCACAAATATATCCTGTCTCGATTCAATGATTTCAGTTCATGTTCTACTGCTTCGCCCGACTGTTGCTGGGGCGCAAATGATAGTAACACTGTAACCTACAAGGCATGTCGTAAGAGGCGACTGAGGTAGGGCCTAGGAAGCTACCCTAGTAAATAGAAAAGGGAGCGAAAATCGGATGTACTGTTCTACTTGTAGGCGCATAACCAGCACAACGTACAAACGCTCTTAGGCTCTGATCGCATACAAATCACACAGAGTGGTTAACAAGTAGTCGATATGGAGCGTTCGAAGAAGAAGAAGGATAACATATCATTTCTCCATTACATCTTTTCAGTTCTTGTTCTTCTGTTCTTTTCTAGATCATTTTGTGTCTTCAATGTTTTCGTTTACCCGCAGGTGTCCATTTCAGTGCAGACTTCGCAACACAACTAGTCTCCATGGTTCCATCTTTTTCGTCTCTTTTGGGATATGGTGCTCATATTGTTGACATTGTTCAAGCAGTTCTTGGTTAGAGATTGTAGTTAACCAGAGCCCAGTGAGGCCATTACCGTGTAGTGATGGGTTGAGACTTGCGTGCTCCAATGAAACATTGGGTTAGGTCGGCGAGATCTTATGTTCCTGTCAGGGTAACCCAGATCGGACATGTCACTTAGGAATCTCCAGACTATTTGGCTTCCTGATCTACCAAGTTGATGGTTAGATTTCAACTAACACTTCCATCCTACAAAATCTATTTTCGTTGCGAAGACGTAAACATTTCTTTTATTGGTAATCTGCTGGATAGTTCTTCATATTTATTGGTAATCTGCTGGATAGTTCTTCATATTTATTGATAATCTGCTGGATTGTTCTTCATATTTATTGATAATCTGCTGGGTTGTTCTTCATATTTATTGATAATCTGCTGGATAGTTCTTCATATTTATTGATAATCTGCTGGATAGTTCTTCATATTTATTTCAAACCTCGCATGAACCGCATGTATAAAAAAAAAAAAAACTTAAACAACGAACCTGAATAAAAAAATAAAAAAATAATCCAGAAAATTGTCTAGAATTCAGACAAGGTCACCCATATTATAATGAACGGATTGCAGTAAAGTATACAACTCACGCATTTCAACACAAACCTTTATATTATTTACGATACAGATGAAAGGTTATTCGAAAAAACAAAATGGCTTCACGATTATGGCTACAAAGGAGAGTTTTAATGGAATCATGTCACGAACCGGAAACAGGGGATCTTTGAAAAAATAAGAGTATTTAATTAAAGAGTAGAAATGTAAACGTAAAAAAAGGATTGAAATCACAGTGAAAACTTGTGTTTTTATTTTTTACTGAGATAGTTTTGGAATCACAGTGAAAACTTGTGTTTTTATTTTTTACTGAGATAGTTTTGGAATCACAGTGAAAACTTGTGTTTTTATTTTTTACTGAGACAGTTTTGGAATCACAGTGAAAACTTGTGTTTTTATTTTTTACTGAGATAGTTTTGGAATCACAGTGAACACTTGTGTTTTTATTTTTTACTGAGATAGTTTTGGAATCACAGTGAAAACTTGTGTTTGATTTTAAAGAGATAGTTTTGGAATCACAGTAAAAACTTGTGTTTTTATTTTTTTACTGAGATAGTTTGTGTGTATAAATAAATGTTAATAATAAAAGATTGCACAGTAATGTCACGTGATATATTGTAGTAATTCTTAGAAACGAAATCACAGAATCATAGAATAATATACAGTAATGTTGCGTCGATAGGATGTCGCGTTTAACTCTTTCCATACCGTGAATAAGAGAAGATGAAGATTTGTCGGGTTTACTCTGAGACGAAGTTATCTAATACCACCACTAAACCCTACCACTAAACCCTACCACTAAACCCTACCACTAAACGCTAACTTTAAGCATTAACCATTATTCTTTCCTAAACTATAACCTTAACTCTAAACTGCAGATGAGATCTTCCTGTGTAGGAAAGAAATCGGATCACACATGGTTACTCATCGAAGTGCAATGATGATGGTTTTATCAATCAATCAATCAATCTAAATCCTAACCCTAAACAATAACCGTAACACTAATCCTTAACCTTAATATAATATTAAGCCTAATTATAATATTAAACCTAAATCCGAACCTTAACACTATTCCTTGAGATTAACACTAACACTAAACTATAACCTTCATGCTAACACTAAACTATAACCTTCATGCTAACACTAAACTATAACCTTCATGCTAACACTAAACTATAAACCTAACAATAACTACAAGCCCTAACATTAACCCTAGCTCTGCACTCCAACCCTAACGTTAACCCTAATCTTAACCTCAACACTTTACCTAAACTTAGCCAGAGACCTAACTATTCAACCAACCATAATAATAATCAAAAACCTAACAGAAAACCTTGCCATAAACTTAAGCATAAACCTAACAGCAAACCTTGCCATAGACCTAAGCATAAACCTAACAGCAAACCTTGCCATAAACTTAAGCATAAACCTAACAGCAAACCATGCCATAAACTTAAGCATAAACCTAACAGCAAACCTTGCCATAGACCTAAGCATAAACCTAACAGCAAACCTTGCCATAGACCTAAGCATAAACCTAACAGCAAACCTTGCCATAAACCTAACAGCAAACCTTGCCATAAACCTAAGCATAAACCTAACAGCAAACCTTGCCATAAACCTAAGCATAAACCTAACAGCAAACCTTGCCATAAACCTAACAGCAAACCTTGCCATAAACTTAAGCATAAACCTAACAGCAAACCTTGCCATAAACTTAAGCATAAACCTAACAGTAAACCTTGCCATAAACTTAAGCATAAACCTAACAGTAAACCTTGCCATAAACTTAAGCATAAACCTAACAGTAAACCTTGCCATAAACTTAAGCATAAACCTAACAGCAAACCTTGCCATAAACGTAAGCATAAACCTAACAACAAACCTTGCCATAAACCTAAGCATAAACCTAACAATAAACCTAATCATAAACATAACCATAAACCTAGCCATCAATCTAACTATAAACCAAACCATAAATCGATCCAGTATTTCGGTTTATGGGACTTATTTCTATATAATATTGTCTTCACCACTTAATCTTATGTAATATTGTCTTCCCCATTTATTTCTATATAATATTATCTTCCCCACTTAGTTCTATATAATATTGTCTTCCCCATTTACTTCTATATAATATTGTTTTCCCATTTATTTCTATATAATATTGTCTAGTTTTCCCCATTTATTCCTATATAATATTGTCTTCTCCAGTTATTTCTATATAATATTATCTTCCCCATATATTTCTATATAATATCGTCTTCCCCGTTTATTTATATATAATATTGCCTTCCCATTTATTCCCATATAATATTGTTTTTCCACTTTTTGCTATATAAAATTGTCTTCCCCATTTATTCCTATATAATATTGACTTTCCCAATTATTTCTATATAATATTATCTTACCCACTTATTTCTATATAATATTGTCTTCCCCACTTATTTCTATATAATATTGTCTTCCCATTTATTCCTATATATTATTGTCTAGTCTTCCCCATGTATTCCTATATAATTTTGTCTTCCCCACTTATTCCTTGGTAATATCGTCTCCCCCCTTCCCATTAATAGCGACAAATAATAACAAACATATAGAAAGAACAACATGATTTTAACATATTTAAACGGTTGTCTTGAAACTAGCTAATCGCCCTAATATAACCAAAACTATGTATTGAGCGACAAGTGTCTCTCAACACGAAGCTCTAACTCCCAGCAAAGGTGAACGATCAAATAACTGGTACTATCTAGTATTCACAAGCACTTAAGAAAGACAGCTGCTAAATAATAATGACAATAGTAGTAGTAGCAGTAGCAGCGACAGAAGAAACGGCAGTAATAGTAGTAGTAGTACTAGCAGTAGTTGTAGCAGTAGTAGTAGCAGTAGTAGTAGTAATAGTAGTAGGAGTAGTAGCAGTAGTAGTAGCGACAGTAATAGTAGTAGCAGTAGTAGTAGTAGTTGTAGCAGCAGTAATAGTAGTAGTAGTAGCAGTGAGTAGTGTAGCAGTAGTAGTAGTAGTAGTGGTAGTAGTAGTAGTAGTAGTAGTAGTAATAGTAGCAGTGGTAGTAGTAGTTGTAGTAGTAGTAATGGTAGCAGTAGTAGTAGTAGTAGTAGTAGTAGCAGTAGTAGTAGTAGTAGCAGTAGTAGTAGTAAAAGTAGCAGTGGTAGTAGTAGTTGTAGTAGTAGTAGTAGTAGTCGTAATAGTAGCAGTGGTAGTAGTAGTTGTAGTAGTAGTAGTAGTAGTGGTAGTAGTAGTGCTAGTAGTAGGGTAATAATAACAATAATAATATAGAGCGTATCTGTGGTTAAGAGGTTAAGCCGTTGTCTTACGTCCCGAAAGTCGTGGGTTCGAATCCGGACAGCTTTGCTAATGAGTGAATATGTTCTAGAAATGCCTATGAGTCTTGATGGAATTACTAATTTTGTACATTGTCTATTGTGTATCCTCAGATGGAATATGGAATTGGTTAAGCGTATGGATGAGAGCTTTCATTTGCGATCTATGGCCAGATGGGACGCCCTTGTTGTGTTATATCCGTGTTTATTTAATGTGGACTTGATATTGTCTATTCATCTTTTGTTTGGTCATCCGTTGGCTGTAGGAACTCGTACATTGACAGTTGAACATCAACAAGCTACAAATCCTTTAAAACAATGACATTTATTTGAAAAAGCACATAACAAACCCATATATATTTTCACTATTGTCAAAATTACACTGTGAACCCTTGTCTGTACTACAAAGTTTGTGTCTTGTCGCTGAGATCTTTATGTGTGAGAAATAGATCAAAGCACACATTGTTATTTATCACAGTGTAATGATGAAGATCATTTTAATCAATCAGTCAAATCTAAGCTACTTATCGATTTGTTTTATTGTTCAGCTTATAAATAAATGCATGTTTCTAGAAGACATCTGGACAAGAATATACAACAAGATGGATCGATATCAGCCATGACATGTAGACCGTTACACGGAGAACAACTAACATAATAACACATAAATTGCTAACATTCATCAACTGGTGCCTGCGCAGAATAGAGGGACTGAGATGGTATGATAGGACCACAGTTTAGGAACTTATGGAGAGAGAACAAAAACAAGAGAGAAACTGGGAGAATATAAAAGAAGGTTCCTTACCTGGAACCCGCAGGAACAGCGAAAGAAGGGGAGGCCGAGAAATACATGGAGACCAGATTTGAAGGCAGAGATCAACAATATAAAGAAAAACTGGAGGGAGCTGCAGGAGATAGCTAGAGATAGGAAGACTTGGCATGCGGTGGTTGAGGGCCAATGCCCCAATCCAAGTTAAAAAGGCAAAGAGAGAAAGAGAGAGTCTCAGAGTAACATTTTATTCTACAATTTTGAAAGTAAGAAACGACAGAAGAAAACTAGTTACGAGAAGAGATCAATTATTGTGTCTCTGGCGGAATCCATTGGAAGAAGATGTTCCAACTACAAACCAGACTTATCACACCCCCTGGTGACATGAACTGTAACTGACTTAGCTGCAAAGCACCTGCAGGCAAAATGATATTTTGTGTAGACTAACTGCCAGCTATACGCACCCATCAGGTTAAATCCCCTGATACCGCTGTACAGAATCTAGAAAGAGAACTTCAAATGCTGTCAAAAAGGACGACATTCAATTACACTGCATTCCATCTTACTGTATCATTGAAGAGAATGAAAGTGTCAATGTCTCACTATAGATGTCAGCACGGAAAAACAAATCTGCCAACCATTGTCTTTTCAAGTGGTCAAGCCCTCAAACCCTCAAACCCTCAAACCCTCATAAAGAACAAATCTTCTTCGAACGCTGCAAATCGACCATTCGATAACTACTCTCTGTGATTTGTATGTGATCTGAGCCTAAGAGCGATTGTACGTTGTGCCAATTATGCGCCTACAAGTAGGCCAGTACTTTCGATTTCTGCAATGCTTTTTTATTTACTAGGGTAGCTTCCGTAGTTCCTGCATCAATCGCTGCTACCTACATGCTACATGCTACATGCTACATGCTACATGCTACATGCTACATGCCTTGTAGGTCGCCGTGGTACTATTCTCTGCTTCCCTTGCAGGCCCTGGCACCACACGGAAGGAGAGAACTTTTGAAGTAGACGGAGAAACAAACACTGGATATGATTATAGAAAATACTTTCTCACAGACATCAGACAGCAGAAGAAGTCATTATGTTTCACCTACGTACTGGACACTGTATCTCTGGAGAACCGTTTTATTTTGTTGTATATGGTACCTTGCGGCCTCTTGGACTCAACGCATTACGTTCCTATGTTTCTTAGCACTTTCTCATCTCATGCCTTGTAATCTATATGTGTATTTTCTTCATATATATAATTTATATTTTCACTTGATTGTATATTGTTTCTCTTCTTTTCCACTTCTAGTTTTGTGTTGCACTCATTTCGTTATTCGTTTTTATTCCCAGTTCATTAGATACATTTGCATGTTTCCGTTATCTTCCATTTGTAAGTGCTCTCTATAATTCGTCACTCCTGTTGTGTCGTTTGCTTGATAAAGGCCTTTTGATCGAAACGTTGCTGTTTATCGTCACTGTTTCTGTATTTTGTAAAACTATAGTACTTTGTTTGTACGTGTTTCGCTACTTGACACTGCCGATTCAACAAACACATAAACTGAAAATAAGTCAAACAGCTCTCTGCTTCTGTGCTAACATGACGAACAGACACCGTAGCATGTTCTTCAAGACTGTCCTCTCCTGGATTAGCTTAGAAGAACATGTAATCACATCCACTCGACCTAAAAACTAATTTTCAGGGAAACATACCAGACCTGAAGCTGACTGCCCAGATTATGGTCCACAGTAAATGAACTTGCATGACCAGAGATCACAGAAGAAGAAGAAGAAGCCATTAATAAATACACAAAATCTAAAATACCGACAAAATTACAACTATTATCTAACACAAAAATGCACTAAGTGGCATCAATAACTCAGTACAAATTCTCTGACAGATTAATCAAAGACGAACTATTTAGTCAAGCCATCATGATAGCAAGATAACTAGAACTATTCTTTGAGAAGTACAGTTTTTAGCCGAATTTATTGACTTCAACCTTTCGCTTAGTTTGTCTAATTTGTCTCATCCTTTCAGAGCAAATGCTATACAGTAAAACTGTAATATAGTATTTATCAATGTTTTACAATTTATACCTCAGCGGTTCTAAAGTTGTTAAAAAGGTGGGTAACATTTTATTCTACAATTTTGAAAGTAAGAAACGACAGAAGAAAACTAGTTACGAGAAGAGATCAAGTGTCTAGGCAGAATGCTTGGAATATCAAGAAGAAAATTGGTCACAAGAAGAGATGAAGTGTCTAGGCGGAATGCTGGGAATATCAAGAAGAAAACTGGTCATGACAGAGATCAAGTGTCTTGGCAGAATGCTGGGAATATCAAGAAGAAAACTGGTCACTAGAAGAGATGGTGTCTGGGCGGAATGCTCGGAGTATCAAGAAGAAAACTGGTCATGACAGAGATCAAGTGTCTTGGCAGAATGCTGGGAAAATCAAGAAGAAAATTGGTCACGAGAAGAGATGAAGTGTCTGGGTGGAATGCTGGGAGTATCAAGAAGAGACCGATATAGAAATGAAGACATTAGGAAAAATAGTGGGTACAAAATCAATGCTAAGTTTCATCAAGAAACAACAAAGAAAGAATGGTTCGGACTCATACGTAGACCTGGCGGTGATTATGACAATACAATGGCTGTAGTCATAACACTACAATTTGGTTATGTTATGTTATGCGATCGACGTCATGGCACATTGGGCATTCCCATTCGTGCTCTGTCCTCCGTTGCAGCAGCCATCCCAAAGTCCATTTGCTCACAGTACCCATGAGAAGTTGATTACTATATCTTCTCTCTCTACGACGAAGACGACACTGTCTGGCATGTCCAAACTTAACACCTAATTCTCGAACTCGTTCCAGTGTCTGAGACCCGCCCATGTCACACAATTGAGAGCGTACCGTATTGATGATATCGGCTCTGTCCATGCTTCTGCCCACTTGAGTCGGGGCACTGTTTGCAAGAGAGTCAGCACGCTCGTTACCCCGCACTCCAGCATGTCCAGGCGTGTACAGCCAAGTCATTTTCTTGAGATGTGATCTCCGAATACTGTTCACCCATTCCACCCGCATACTTCCAGATGCAATCAGTTGAAGCATACTCATCGAGTCTGATATGATGATCGTATGGGTAACCTGTTGCTCAGCCACCCATGACAGAGCCCTGGAGGCAGCTGTGATCTCCATAGTCATGCTCGATGTCGTTGTCTCAAAAGCCCCGCAGTCCTCATGAAGTGTGCGACCGTTTCGTTGTGCTGAGTAAGCCCACGATGATCTGGTGCCACGCTTGACAGAGCCATAGGTGTAGATAATGATATCACCTGGGTGGGAGTGCTGATCCACGAGTGCAAGAATTTCCGCATTGACGACACCCGGGGCCCATTCTCTACAGCGGCGTCCAAGTGTGCTGATAACCCTGGCGTAAGCAGTCATATCCTCTGATATAGGCATCCATTCGTCACCGTGCCTCAGCTCATCTAGAGTACAGACCTGTTTAATAATATCCTCTGCCTCGGCCATCCAGGATCGACCTCTCTTCATTTGCCTTCCTTGTTCTCATTTATGGATTTGTGCAGAGGATGATTTGTGTCCAGAAACTCTCAGATACGCTTTTACCTGTGCGACTTTGTGTCTCGTGGCCATCGTTGGCAATCCAAGGACATAGCGCATTGCCTCACAAGAAGTGTCACGTGTGCAACCGAGTATAAGCCTCATCGCTTCATTTTGAATCCTTTCTAACTTATCCAGCGATGTTCTGCTTACTGTTAGAAGACCAAGGCCATAGTCCACCACGCTCAGCACTAGTCCCTGATAAAGAAAGAGTAGCAGGCGTTGTTCTATATCCGCCCCCGCCATAACTTTGAGAGCGGTTAGCCCTTTTCTTGCCTTTATGGTTACGTTCTCAACATGGCTCTTAAATGACAGGCTTCTGTCAACTGTTATTCCAAGATACTTAGTCTACAATTTGGTGTTGATGGCAATGAGATAGCAGATAAGCTGGCTGGCTCTGCTACTATATCAGGGGGTCAGTCAGTAGATGTAGCTGCCATTTTGAATTCCCTCATAGAGTTTGGTCGCAAAGATAATTTTCATATAAACCAATCCACGTCAACTATTAGATTGCAGGAGCTAGGATTGAAGATTGGACTGGCCAGTAAATACCAACACAACATGTATATTAATAGGCTCATCAATCAACATCGAACTGGTACGTTAGACGATGCACGCTGTTGGAGATATTGCGAAAGAGATTGGTGCCTCTATGGTCATGTCCGGAATGAATTGAAGATTTTCCAAACTGAAACTGATACTGAAACCGATTTCCAATAGACGTTGCGCTTAAAGAGAAATACTTCTCCGATATACTAGATACAAGACATTGCGCTTAAAGAGAAATTCTTCTCCGATATACTAGATACAAGACATTGCGCTTAAAGAGAAATACTTCTCCGATATACTAGATACAAGACATTGCGCTTAAAGAGAAATGCTTCTCCGATATACTAGATACAAGACATTGCGCTTAAAGAGAAATGCTTCTCCGATATACTAGATACAAGACATTGCGCTTAAAGAGAAATACTTCTCCGATATACTAGATACAAGACATTGCGCTTAAAGAGAAATGCTTCTCCGATATACTAGATACAAGACATTGCGCTTAAAGAGAAATGCTTCTCCGATATACTAGATACAAGACATTGCGCTTAAAGAGAAATACTTCTCCGATATACTAGATACAAGACATTGCGCGTAAAGAGAAATGCTTCTCCGATATACTAGATACAAGACATTGCGCGTAAAGAGAAATGCTTCTCCGATATACTAGATACAAGACATTGCGCTTAAAGAGAAATACTTCTCCGATATACTGAATACAAGACGTTGCGCTTAAAGGGGAAATGCTTCTCCAATATACTGGATAAAAGACAATGCTACTTCCAAGCAAAACGTGAACAAGATAAATCACAGAGACAGTGAAAGACATTATGTGACGTAGAAGTTAGGTGCTCGTCTCTCATGTCAAAGGTACCAGGTTCGCTCCCTCGTGGAACCATCTTGATATTATTTCAGAGATCCCTGATCTCAGTGTAGGTGAGATCGAGTCCTCGTTCCATCGGAGACTGCCGATAAAACGTAGGTCCTGTGTTAAATCTGAGCACGTAAAAGAGCCCTCGGCAGTTCAAAATTGAGAAGAGCAGGCTGGAAAGCCGCTGTCCCGCAACAATTCATAAGAAAAGATTAAAAATTAAAATTCCTACAAAAATGTCTTCACCATTTTCAAAATTACATCGAGGACTCTCGTAGTACTATGTAGTTCGTGCACTGCAGCTGAGATCTTGCACTGCAGCTGAGATCTTGCACTGCAGCTGAGATCTTGCTGTGTAATAAAGAGATCGGAGAACACATGGCTACTCACCGAAGTGCAGTGATGAAGGTCCTATCAATCAATCAATCGATCAGTTAAAGTACACAGAAAAGCCAGTTCTAAAAATCTCTTCTTATCGGAAGCTATGTGGCAAAACAGGATTATAGAAAAAAAAACCACGACTATTTTGTTGCTATGTTTCCAAAAACGTTTACAAAAAATTGTTGAACTTAGGAAAAAATGTCGTGAAGGGACATATCTGTGTGATTGAAGGAGAGGAACATCATCAATGCACTTCGCTGATTAACCAAGTATGTTAATTATATTTCTTACACAGGATCGCCTCTGTGGCGTAGATGTTAGGAGCATGTCTTTCGTTACAACGATTCTTGGTTCGCCCCCTCGAAAAGCGTTTGAAATATACCAGAGAACCCTGATCTATGTGTGAGATCGAGTTCCTTGTCGTATAGAAAACGGACGATAAAACGTAAATCCCTTGTTCCATTTAAGCCTGTTAAAAAACCCCTTGCAGTTCAAAATCGAGAAGAGAAGGCTGGAAATCCACTGCCTATGCACAATTTATTAGAAAGATAAAAAAAAAATTCCTGCAATAAATTTATACCATCTTGTAAATTACATCAGGAACCCTTGCCGGTGATAAGGAGTTCGTTCAATATCGATGAGATTTTCCCTTGTAAGAAAGAGATCGAAGCACACATGTTTACTCACCGAAGTGCAATGATAATGGCCCTACCAATCAACCTTTATTATGTAAACATGCACTTTGTACCTATAAGTACGTCTCCAACTAGAACCGAAATTTAGAACCTTCCATGTACATAAATGGTACAGTTTAGTAAATGGAGGCGGAAGACTATTTACGTATTTAAGAAATACGTGTAGATATGTACATTTGCATGTGTGTATATATGTATATCTGCATGTGTGTGTACATATATATATATCTGCATGTGTGTATATATGTATATCTGCATGTGTGTATATATGTATATCTACATTTATGTATATATGTATATCTCCATGTGTGTATATATGTATATCTGCATGTGTGTGTACATACATATATATCTGCATGTGTGTATATATGCATATCTGCATGTAGGTATATATCTATATCTGCATGTGTGTATATATATATATGTATGTATATATGTATATCTGCATGTGTGTATATCTGCATATGTCCGTGTGTGTATATACACGCATAACAAAATCAATATCGTTCATTCCAATACTTAGTATCACATGACATAAAAAAGACAGAAAACAGAGCTAAGTTCCATGGACGCATTATCCAAGATATATCTCTCCCACACGGGGTATCATTTCAAGATATATCTCTCCCACACGGGGTATCATTCTAGTGTCGTCCTTTTTATTGAACTACTTCTGTTCTTCTGTATCCGGGTCTCTAACTCACACTTAATTGTTACACCCTAGGGAAACATATAATACGCTGCTAAAGGAAAGCGATTTTGAAGGAGTGCTTTGGTTGGTTTTGCTATCGTTAAAAAAATGATGTTTACGGTAAAATGGTGTGAAAACGGTTACCAATCGATGTTAAGAAAGACTGTGTTATTATACCCTTTGCGAATTGAAGCTGCGGTTAGAGTACACTTGCTAAAATAAGTATCGTATATTGTCAAAACGTGCGTATAACAGAATATTTGTCTGTATAGTAAATCTGTGACTTGTTTAGAAGGTTTTTGTGTTTCTAGAGATTTGTGAAGTTGAGCATCAAATATCTTGTGGTTTATGTTCTGTTAATGTGAAAACATTTTGTTTTCGACGGGGGTGTATGTTGTCTCCATTGTTCTTCCTGTTTGTTATTGATTGGGTGAAGGTGATTGGTTACTAGACACTTAGTCGTCCCCAAAAGATGCTGAAGTGTTTGAATACTGATAGTTCCTGGGACTCACTGGTTATAACACTCATCACTCTGTCCCTCATACATTCAATTCTACATATACAATATATAACCTCCCATCTTCTTAAATCGCTGGATGCATTCAACATTAATGTTAGTGTCGTCATTCAATAGACGCTGGCCAAGAGAGTGAAGAACATCCCTCTCATCTATTCTTAAATCTCTAACAATGAATAATGTTGAAGCAAGCCTATCCGCGTTCTCAGTGCCGTACCCTTATGTGTTCTTTCATATCCAGGACAGAAGGTCCATGAAGTCTCTGGACGTTTAATAACTTGATAGACGTCATCAACTCATACCGCACTCTGCCATTTTGTATCTAGTGAAGCAGCGACTGAGAATCGGATATAACAACGGTCCCAGTAAACAGAGTCCAAGAGAGCCCCTGAAGAGCAGCAGTAACGGCTCAACCTCCATCCTCATACTGAAAGAAGTTGATCTGTATGCTCCGTAACAACCCTACCAAGCACACTAGCCAAGAAACCCCAGACTGACTTCTCACTTGCACAGAACCACCATCAGTATCAAGAATAACACAGTCACCACTTTTATTATCTGCTGTCAGCTGTACTGATGATACAAATTAGAATATGGAAGTGGTTAGGACATATATAGAGAATGCAGGAGACGAAACACCCATATATCGCTTTGAAGGAAACCGGGGACAAAAGGGGTATGTTCAGACTTAAATAGACATAGAGACGAACTGTAGACACAGGCACACACACAGAGAGAGAAGAGAGAGAGAGAGAGTGAGAGAGAGAGAAGAAAAGCAGAAATGAACTGATATGAACTAAGTTCTGAAAAAATATCTTCTTTGTAGAAAACTGGTGATACATTATCCTTCAAGTTAACTCATTCCATCTTCCTAGCAGATATAATGGCTCGTGGTATTTTTTTAAGGTTACACAAAGCCAGTATACTGGCTATTTCAGTATCAATCAATTAATCAAGTGCCATGCCTGAGGGCGTAGGCTATCATGTATCTCTCCACAACTCTTTACCTCTCTTTGGTGCAAAAATCAGTTCTGACCTCGATCTTTTGTTGAACGACAATATCAGACCATCCAACATCTTCTCCCTCTGTCTTTCACAATCTCAGTTTCTGAATTTTACCTGTAGTCACCAAATGTTCTAAACTTTCTCTTCCAATTATATACCCGACTGATTCTTATTCTTTTGATAAGATTTCTTTGTGTGCAGGCCTGATTTAAAACTTCATAATTTATTTTCGTCACTTCAAATGGACTTTTCAGCATTCTTCTACAAAACCACATCTCTGTGGCTGCTCCAGCGATAAATATTAATTGCTTGTTCCTTGTCCATGATTCGCTGCCTTACATTAGCATTGATTCAATGGATCACTGTTTCTGCAGTGCCATTTGTCATTCATTCACGCATAGGAGAAGAAAAAAACTTCAGTATACAGCCTAACAAAAGTGCGTCCACATTGAAAAAAAAAGACGAAATTTAAGGGTTAAGCGAAGAAGAACACTACTATATTACTAACACATACAGACACAAAATATATCTACGTTTTGAAGCAGTGCACTGAGAGTTAAAATTCTCATATTTCCTTCGCCGTGTCTTGCTAATCTAATTTGTAATAATAGAAGTAACTGCCTGCGGTGTTGCAGACTGGGTTTTGTGGGTCTACAGACCATACCATGAGAAGAAAATATTAGGGTAACCTTACACCATCAAGATGTCATAATAGTCGATTATAGAAGTGTATGCAAGATTTAGAAAACTACATTAGAATGGATCAAGTTGCATATTTATGTCGGAGATTGTTAGATGTAACGACATACACACACGTTCTGTTTCCTGCTATGTTAGTGTAATTTGATTACAATCTTCTAGTTTCATTCTGAACATTTCCTTGTTCAGTTCTTGATGATGACAATCTTGTTTGTTCAGTTTGAACATTTCATTGATCTTTCTTTGATGGTGATAATCTTGATTTCTCCATTTTGAATGTTTTCTTGTTGTTTCTTGATGGTGACATCTTCATTGTTTAATTCTGAACATTTTCATGTTCTTTCCTTGCTGATCACCAAGTTGATGTTTCATTCTAAACATTTTCTTGTTCTGTTCTTAATGGTGACAATCTTGATGTTTCATTTTTAATGTTTTTTTGTTCTGTCTTTGATGGTGACATTCTTGATTTTTCATTCTGAATATTTTTTTGTTCTGTCTTTGATGGTGACATTCTTGATTTTTCATTCTGAATATTTTTTTGTTCTGTTTTTGATGGTGACATTCTTGATTTTTCATTCTGAATATTTTTTTGTTCTGTCTTTGATGGTGACATTCTTGATTTCTTCATTCTGTGAGAAGGGACGTTATGAAGGTATTGTCTGATTCTATATGTAGTGTTTCATGTAAGAAGTGAAGAAATTCACGTCTGTTGTATCCTTTCTTTGATAAAGGCCTTTTGGTCAAAACATTGCAAGCTCATGTGGCAGAATGGTCAAGGAAGCCAGTGGTGCATTTAGTATGACAACAAGCAGCATGACAATGGAGGTACTGGCGGTGACCAATGCACTACTCTGGCTAGAGTCACAAAACTACACTCATGCGTGCATTCTGAGTGACTCATTGAGTATGATCCGAAAGGTGGAGGCCGGTTCGGCGCGCAGGCAATGGACTGAATCACTGCAGGCGTCAACAATTTGCAGAATTACACTTGTCTTTGTTCCGGGGCACATGGGTGTCGTTGGCAATGCGAGAGCAGACAGACTGGCTGGCTCTGCCGCTATATCAGAGGGCCAGCCAATGGACAGAGCTGACGACGTGAACGCCCTCATAGAGCGTGGCCGCAGAGAAGACCTTCATCTAAACCAATCCACGTCAACTACTAGATTGCGAGAACTGGGTTTGAAGATTGGTGTGGCAAGAAAAGAACGGTACAACAGGTATACGAGACGGCTCATCAATCAAAATAGAACTGGTACGGTCAGTCGGTGGACGCTGTGGGAGATATTGAGAAGGAGATTGGAGCACCTATGGACATGTCCGGAGTGCAATGAAGATATTCCAAATTGAAACTGAAACTGAAACTGAACTGAATTGCTGCGTATCGTTATTGATTTTGTATTTTGTAAAACTACAGTACGTTGTTTTTACGTGTTTCACCATTACCTGAAATTTTGCAATCTATAATATATACCCTGGTGACTGGGGATAGAGACAGGGGAAGACCAAAATGAAGATGGTAGAAAGAAATGTTGACAATGAAGTTAGAAGAGGCGGGAGAACCTGCTAGAGAAAGATGTTGTTTTCGGACAGGCTGCGATGAAAACGACGTTCTGCTACTTGATGATGATGATTCTCTGAATGTCCATGACTGGCATCCATATATCAGTATTGACTCTATGCATCACTGCCAAACTCACATCAATAATATACAACAATTTTATATTTGCTGTAATTATTTCTTTAAAAGTTATTTTTTCTTACGTGCATTCTTATCGAATCTAAATTTGAACCAAGGACGCTAATATGAAAATCATATACATGTTTTTGTTTGAGTTGAAATCGTCTTGAGATAATCACTGGCATCATTAAATACGTTTCCTGGCCTGAGGGGTCAATCGTTTCTCTTGCATTTAAGCGATGGTATTTCAAACTGCCTATTATCTGCTCCCTCGGAATGTATGTATTAACCACAAGATTGTCACAGGAAGACAAATTGGATATGTTACAGAGCGTTTGTGATGTTTATATTTATTTGGTAGATTTTGAGATTTTTCATATTTTGGGATTTTGATTTTTATCATATTTGGGAGATTTTTTAGATTTTACATATTTGGGAGATTTTTTAGATTTTACATATTTTGGGAAATTTTTGAGATTTTACATATTTGGGAGATTTTTGAAATTTTACATATTTTGGGAGAAATTTTAGATTTTACATATTTTGGGAAATTTTTGAGATTTTACATATTTGGGAGATTTTTTAGATTTTACAGATTTGGGAGATTTTTGAGATTTTATAGATTTGGGAGATTTTTGAGGTTTTATATATTTGGGAGATTTTTGAGATTTTACAGATTTGCGAGATTTTTGAGATTTTATATATTTGGGAGATTTTTGAGAATTAACATATTGGAGATTTTTTGAAATTTTACATATTTTGGGAGATTTTTGAGGTTTTACATATTTGTGTTTTTTTTTGAGATTTTACATATTTGGGAGATTTTTGAGATTTTACATATTTAGGAGATTTTTGAGATTTTACATATTGTGGGATTTTGATTATTTATCATATTTGTGAAAATGTTTGAGATATTTCATATTTGGAAGATTTTGAGTTCTTTCATGTTTGGGAGATTTTGAGTTTTTTCATACTTGAGAGATTTTGAGTTTTTTCAAACTTGTGAGATTTTGAGATTTTTCCTATGTGGAGTTTTTTGAAAATCATATCTGGGAGATTTTTGATATTTGTGAGATTTTGAAATTTTACATATGTGGTACATGTTGAGATTATTGCTTTACTGGGAGACTTTGGTGTTTAGCCTACCTGGAGATTTTGATGTTTTAATATATTGGCAACATTTCTTCTTTAGCAAATAAATATGTATTTATATATGGTTTTTTTCTTTTTTAACAGACGGTCAATTGACAAGTGTTTTACTGTGACAACTTCTGAGTTTTCGCTTTTCTCTCTTGTTGTTCAGCTAATACATAAGTCCTCAAAAGACTCTACGCCTCTTCGCAATTTGGCTTTCCACACAACTCTGTCATGAGCTAGTTTTTCTTCATGTGCTGGGACCTACAGAAAAGTTCTTCATTGAAGCTTTGCAGACATCTTTATATCTGAGCAGTGGTCTGCCCTGGTGCCTCTTCCCCTCCGTAAGTTAACAGAACAACATTTGTTTTGGTATGCGACAAGTTTCCATTCTTCTCACATGCCCCAACCATCTTAGTCGTCTACTGCTGAGCATGCCCATGATGGAAGGCATGTTTGCACGTTGCAGTACTTCAGAGTTGGTTATCTTGTCGTACCACCTGATGTTAATAATCTTGCGGAGACATCGAAGGTGAAAGATGTTAAGTCTCCTCTCGTGTCTTTGGTAGGATGTCCATGTTTCTGAGCCATATAGTAAAGCTGCAGGTATGATAATAAGAGACAACATTAGAAATGAAGAAATCAGAAGGAGACTGGATGTGAAACCAGTCATGCAACTAATAAAAGAACAACAGATTAAATGGTTTGGACACCTGACCAGAATGCCATAGTATCGCCTATCACAGAGAGCCACACAGAAAAGTATAATGAGTACAAGGCAAGAGGAAGACAATGTATAAGATGGAGCGACGCCATCAAGAACAGCCTTACGAACATGCATATCAGCTTACAAAGTGCCTTAAAACAAGCAGAAACAAGATCACCAAGTTTCACCCCGAAAACTTCTATAAAGAAGTAAATGGTGGAAGAGAAGAAAAACAAGCACACACAAGATCACTACGTTTCACCCCCAACACTTCTATAAAGAGGTAAATGGTGGAAGAGAAAAACAAGCACAGACAAGATCACTACGTTTCACCCCCAACACTTCTATAAAGAAGTCAATGGTGGAAGAGAAGAACAAACACACACAAGATCACTACGTTTCACCCCCAACACTTCTATTAAGAAGTCAATGGTGGAAGAGAAGAAGAAGCACAGACAAGATCACTACGTTTCACCCCCAACACTTCTATAAAGAAGTAAATGATGGAAGAGAAGAAGAACAAGCACACACAAGATCACTACGTTTCACCCCCAACACTTCTATAAAGAAGTCAATGGTGGAAGAGAAGAATAAGCACACACAAGATCACTACGTTTCACCCCAACACTTCTATAAAGAAGTCAATGGTGGAAGAGAAGAACAAGCACACACAAGATCACTACGTTTCACCCGGCAACACTTCTATAAAGAAGTCAATGGTGGAAGAGAAGAACAAGCACACACACGATCACTACGTTTCACCCCAACACTTCTATAAAGAAGTCATTGGTGGAAGAGAAGAACAAGCACACACAAGATCACTACGTTTCACCCCCAACACTTCTATAAAGAAGTCAATGGTGGAAGAGAAGAATAAGCACACACAAGATCACTACGTTTCACCCCCAACACTTCTATAAAGAAATCAATGGTGGAAGAGAAGAACAAGCACACACAAGATCACTACGTTTCACCCCGGCAACACTTCTATAAAGAAGTCAATGGTGGAAGAGAAGAATAAGCACACACAAGATCACTACGTTTCACCCCGGCAACACTTCTATAAAAAAGTCAATGGTGGAAGAGAAGAAAAACAAGCACACACAAGATCACAACATTTCACCCGCAACACTTCTATAAAGAAGTCAATGGTGGAAGAGAAGAACAAGCACACACAAGATCACTACGTTTCACCCCGGCAACACTTCTATAAAGAAGTCAATGGTGGAAGAGAAGAACAAGCACACACAAGATCACTACGTTTCACCCCGGCAACACTTCTATAAAGAAGTCAATGGTGGAAGAGAAGAAGATGAGATAGCAAAGAACTAATTACACAAGCTCGATATATTTGAATCTTCATATAAATGTTAGTTTTGTGTTGTTCCATGCTCGCTTTGATCCGTATGTGCTCAGTCTCCTGCAACAGATATTAACGATTATGCATACTGATAGTTCCCGTAGCACGCTGATTAAACACACTCTTCACTCTGTCCATCAGGCATCCAGTTCTACTGGTTCCATCAAGCAAACAACAAATTAAATGATTCGTCCGCTAAAGCATATTACGAACAGACGGCGCACATCAAAGAACATTGTTACTCAGATACATCGGATAGAAAGAACAAGTTTAACCACACCTAAGGTAGACTACAACATCAGAGACAATGAAAGACAGACAAGCGTACACTAGAGCCCGTTCTGATCTATTCTTATCCTGACATAGTCAAACACAACATGATCAGTCTCCCCCAATAGATGTCAAATAGTATGCATACTGATGGTTCCTGTGGCTTGCTGGTTAAAGACAATACACTCTTTGCCCCATAAGCATCCAATTCTGCTTGTGTACAATATGTAATTCCCAACTCCTTAAATCGCTGGATTGATCTAACGTCAAGTTTAGTGTCCTTATCGAACCGCTAAAAAGGAAATCAAATCTTATAAGAACAATTTTCTGGCCAACACTATGTTACCAGTGTCAAACATGGTTAATAACAGCAGCTAATGAGCGGAAAATCATAACAACAGAGATGAGGTGTCTTGGAAGAGCTGCGGGTGTGGCAATAAGAGGCAGAATTAGAAATGAAGAAATCAGGAAAAAAACTGGAAGTGAAACCAGTTATGCAATTCAAAAAAGAACAACAGATTAAATGGTTTGAACACCTAACAGGAATGCCCTGGTATCGACTACCACTGAGAGCAACTTTGAAAACGTGTAACGTGGACAGAGCAGATTGAAGACCACACAGAAGGTGGAGTGACGGCATCAAGAAAAGCCTTATGAAAATAAAAACAGCTGACAAAGTGTCTTTAGAACAAGCACACACACACACGATCACACCCCCCCCCCACCCCCCACCCTCACCCCAAACATTCTATAAAGAAATAAATGATGAAAGAAGAAGAAGATTGGTTATTGGTTATTGGTTACTAAACTGACGTCATTGCACTCCGGGCAGACCCATAGGTGCTCAGTCTCCCTCAACAGATATCGAAGAGTATGCATACTGATGGTTCCTGTGGCTCGCTGATTAAACACACCTCTCACTCTGCCTCTCAGGCATCCAGTTCGACTTGAACAACGGGTAACTCCAAACTGCTTAAATCACTTGATCGATTCAACATCGATGTTAGTGTCCTCATCCAACAGAGAGTCGCGAAGAGACCGAAGAATATCCCTTATCCATCTTCAACTCCCCAACAATCGATGCTGTTGATGCAAGCCTGTCCGCTCTCTCATTACCGTAAACACCCGCATGCCCAGGACAGTATATCCACGTTAGCCGCTGGAGTTTAGAAACTTCTATAGACGACATCCACTCATACCTAAACCTACCCTTCTGGATCTTGTGAAGCATCGACTGAGAGTCAGATACAACAACTGCCCCAGTAAATGAAGTCCCAGAAATCCAATGGAGGGCAGCAGTAACGGCCTCAACCTCCATCCTCATACTAGAAGTAGTTGTCCTGTATGCCCCACTTCGCTCTGCAACAACCCTACCATGCGCATTAGCCAAGAAACCCCAGCCGGATTTCTCACCACGCTGAACCAACCCATCGGTATATACAACAACATCATCATCCCTTGCATTATCTTCTATCAGCTGCTTAACTACGAGATCAGCCTTCATGTTGCCCCAATCTCTACATTCTCTTCCAAGAGTAATGATAACGTTGAGATAGTTCATCATGCTACCATCTGTTGGGATCCATTCTTCCCCTTTTGGTAGGGTCGCAACCGTAGTCACCTGGCCAATTGTTCTCTCAGCCTGGGCCATCCACGACATGCCACGCGTGATTCTCGTGCCCTTAACATCATTAGTGTTCTTGTGTAGTGGGTGTCTCCTATCCGAAGTAACCCGCATATATGCCTTGGTTTGGGCGATTGCATGACGGGAGCGTAGTGACAGAAGGCCAAGCATATATCTCATCTTGACAATGGGGGTATCTCTAGTGCAGCCCAGAACTATACGCATACCTTCATTCTGAACCCGCTCGAGTCGTTCACATTGTGATCTTGATATCGTAAGAATTCCTAGTCCGTAATCTACCACTGACATTACCAGTCGATCGAACAAAATGGCAAGTAGTCTCTGCTCAATGTGTGCGACCACCATAACTTTGAGAGCCGCAAGACCACGCTTGCACCGTTGTTCAATATGGTGTTTGAAAGATAGACTATGATCAAAGGTTATTCCAAGATAGCGCAGCCTTTCTCTGCGCTCGATGATATGTTAGAGAAGAAGAAGATGCAACATTCGGTAGTCGTCCAGATACAGACGAACATTCCCCGTATTGAGCCTCAACACATTCGATTCCAGCATGTTTGTTCTATCGTTGCCACTAACACCCGCATGACCAGGACAGTGGATTGCACGCAAGTCTCTGTAGGTTGGAAACATCTACAGACGACATACACTCATACCGCAACCTTTCCACTGCCTTTTATTTGTATTTATTGCTAATTTATTCCAAGACATTAATAACTTATTTACGAATCCCCATTTCCAAAGAAAGGTAATTATGAATGGTCTTCATCTTCTTTCTCTTCGAACGTTCTATATCGATAACTTGTTAAACTACTCTTTGTGGTTCGTATGGGACCCGTGCCTAAGTGCCATTGTACGTTGTTCCAGTTATGCGCCTATAAGCAGGCAAGCACATCCGATTTCCGCGACGCTTTTTATTTACTAGTGTAGCTTCTCTATGCCTCTATCTCAGTCGTCTCTTACGACATGCCTTGTATGTCGCAGTATTAATATTCTTTGCTCCCCTTGCGAGTCCAGGCAATGAATGGTCATTTATAGCTATATAAAAACCCTGGATAACGGTACCTGAGTATATACTGTACCCACAACATTGATAAACTTAACACACGTCGCATTATCTTTAGCAAATCCGTGGGCTGGTTAATGCCATTTGTTATGATGTGCACATACACTGGAACAAATATGAAGGTAATTTATATGACATCATGATGCAGAAGAGCATTCGTTCAGCGATCTTTGACCCTCTCACAGCATCCAATAGGAAGAGGATTTAGAAAGTTATAGTGACAAGTTGAGCATGATAATAAATTATGGTTTTAAGTGTGTTGCACATGCAATACAGACAATGTTTTTGGGAAGGGAATATTTAACGCCAGTATTTTTCTATGAAATATTGCAATTAATACATTAAAAAATATATATTATATATATATATATATATATATATATATATATATATATATATATATATATATATATATATATATACAAGTAGATATTGAATGCCTGAGGGCAGAGTGACGAGTGTGTTTAGTCAGCGAGCCACGGGAACCATTAGTATGAATACTCTTCGATATCTGTTGGGAGATACTGAGCACCTATGGGTCTACCCTGAGTGGAATTAGTTTAGTAACTAATAACCAGTTTATATTTTTTCAACATATTTTGCTTTATTGTGTTTCACTTTTTAAAAATAATAATGATATTCATCATTATCTAGTAGCTTGTCATGAGCAGAACTTTGCTACATTAGCAGTCCTTCAGAAATCATGTCTCCCACAGGCCGGATGTCCCGCATCTGCATCTGCGGTGTTCAAATCATCACCAAATATCTTGTCCTGATGATAACTTTGAAATCTTAGCAGTCCTTCCTTATTTCATTCTCATAAACTAGGTGACCCATCTCAGCAGCAGTCATGATTCATAAGCTAGGTGCCCCATCTCAGCAGCAGTCATGCTCTCATAAGCTAGATGCCCCATCTCAGCAGCAGTCATGCTCTCATAAGCTAGATGCCCCATCTCAGCAGCAGTCATGCTCTCTTAAGCTAGATGCCCCATCTCAGCAGCAGTCATGCTCTCATAAGCTAGATGCCCCATCTCAGCAGCAGTCATGCTCTCATAAGCTAGGTGCCCCATCTCAGCAACACTCACGCTCAATCATCATAAAATAGCTTAGTGGCAAGAAAAGAACGGTACAACAGGTATATGAGTCGGCTCATCAATCAAAATAGAACTGGTACGATCAGTCGCTGGACGCTGATGGAGATATTGCGAAGGAGATCGGAGCACCTATGGACATGTCCGGAGTGCAATGAAGATATTCCAAACTGAAACTGAAACTGAAAAATAGCTTGTGCTGAGCAGCTATTTGCCACTTTAACATTTCTTCGGAATTTCAATTTTTCGTACTCCTGGTGTCCCGCTTATTCAGCCGTCACGCTCAAATCATCACCTAATACTTTGTCCCGAGTAGAACTTTCTTACTTTAACAGTCCTTCTGAGTTTCCTTCTCTCCGTGCTGACCTACTTATAGGCGCATTACTGGCAAAACATTCAATCACTTTTAGGCTCTGATCACATACAAATCACAAAGAGTGGTTTAACAAATGGAGCATTCGAAGAGGAAGACTCAACATTGCAATACCACACATGCTGTATTATACTGTAGAATGTTATCTGTTATGTGCAGCCATAATGGAGGACACCAGCCTGTATTATACTGTAGAATGTTATCTGTTATGTCCAGCCATAATGGAGAACCCCAGCCTGTATTATACTGTAGAATGTTATCTGTTATGTCTAGCCATAATGGAGAACCCCAGCCTGTATTATACTGTAGAATGTTATCTGTTATGTCTAGCCATAATGGAGAACCCCAGCCTGTATTATACTGTAGAATGTTATCTGTTATGTCTAGCCATAATGGAAAACCCCATAACAACATGTCACATTTTATTGAATGAATCTGTAAACATGTTATGTTATGTTATGTTATGTTAGGTTATCTGATCGACATCATGACTCAATGTACATTCCCATTCGAGCTCCGTCCTCGGCTGAAATACCCGTCATAAAATCCACCTGCTGACTGTACCCATGAGAATTAGATTATTAAATCGCACTTTTTATCACAAAAACGAGACTGTCTGGTAAACAATAAACATATTAATATTTGTTTATTGAAAGAAAATATTGAAATAGGAAAACCCATTGATTGAATTCAACATTCTTAAGAAATACCACCCTTTCTCAAAGACTTTAACTGGACTGTCAAACGAGATTAGAAAGAAACCAATATCCATGCAAATTAGGAGATACAAATTATTTGAAATTTCATAACATATGTATAGAAATAATTTCCATCTCAATGCTTCTAACACCCACCCCCCAAAAAAAGCACAAAATGATCTCCATGGATTGCTACTTATTTATGTCTTGCGCTCACACGAATAATAATCAGATACAATAATACATTGAGATCAAAAGTCAACAAAGTGTCAAATATTTTCACAGGAAACCAGAATTTATTAACTCTGTTATAAAAATATGAGACATAAAAGTGATACCCTCCTGGGTTTACAGCGTTAAGAACGAGGATAGGAAGCTCATGGGTGGTCTATGAATAGTTGAAATCGTGATCTTCAGCACGCTCTCTGTATAATTGATAATTCATTTGATGTTTGTATAGAAAATATTCAATCAAATCAAATGTATTGAAACTGCAGTGTTATATCGTGACAAGAGAACTTTTGGCATAGACTATGGGGATCTCTGTATGTATATACGTTTATTTTGCAGCCACTAACTATTGTGATCTCTATCGATATGTTTATTTTGTAGACACTGTCTATTAGGACCTTTGTATGTCTATACTTGAATTTTGTAGACAGTAACTATTGGGACCTCTTTCTATACGTGAATTGTGTAGCCACTATTGGAACCTCTTTCTATACGTGAATTGTGTAGCCACTATTGGAACGCTGGAGTCAGGGCATTGTTTGCAAGAAAGTCACCATGCTTGTTACCCTGGACACCAGCATGTCCAAGTGTGTCCAGCCAAGTTATGGTACGGAATTGATAGCATGTACATCATATATGTCGTGACTGTAAACAAACAAAAGAAACCCTTGTAAATACATTATGATATATACTGATACTTAGATGGCAGGGGCGGATTTGCGTAATACATAAGCGTTTGACTATCGACTCAGATACAAGATGATCGTGGGTTCAATCCTACATAAGCGTTCGACTATCGAGTCAGATACAAGATGATCGTGGGTTCAATCCTACATAAGCTTTCGACTATCGAGTCAGATACAAGATGATCGTGGGTTCAATCCTACATAAGCGTTTGACTATCGAGTCAGATACAAGATGATCGTGGGTTCAATCCTACAATCGACGTTCCACATGTAGAGAAATGAATTGTCCCTCCTACCTGCTGCATACTTGACCGGTCTACAACTGCGAAGTGAAGTGGTTTCATACCCTACGGTCTGAAAAGGCTACAGGTAATTGTATTTTATTATATGTTGTGCGATACGGTGTTTTATAAGATTTTATTTTTCTGTCATGATCAGCATACGATGTTTAATGGGGTCAACATCATACCGGCTAATTTTACACATCACTGATTCACTGTTACCACATTCAAGCTGACCGTTGACCGTTGACCGTTGACCTGAAAGCTATTATTTTATGTTCAGATAACAATTCTTCATTCTCCTCAGAAAATGAAAGTCGTAGCAAATCATTTACATGACGTCACCATTATCCACCGTTAACGAGTCGACGATATTCTAGGCACCACTTATTCGTTCAGTAGTTTAACATTGCTTTCTGAACGTTATGGTATATTTTTACCGTTCGCTACCACGGGAACAAATTTGCTTCCAAACTACCCTCTGCGAAGTCTGAACGAGTTACATTAATGTAGAGATCAAGCTCACTTCCACTCAAGCTACAGGCGACCACTCATTCTTCTATACTTACTGAGATCCACTATCGCTCAAGCTACAGGCGACCACTCATTCTTCTATACTTACTGAGATCAAACTCACTACAACTCAAGCTACAGGCGACCACTCATTCTTCTATACTTACTGAGATCAAACTCACTACCACTCAAGCTACAGGCGACCACTCATTCTTCTATACTTACTGAGATCAAACTCACTACCACTCAAGCTACAGGCGACCACTCATTCTTCTATACTTACTGAGATCAAACTCACTACCACTCAAGCTACAGGCAACCACTCATTCTTCTATACTACTTTATAATACAACAGTTATTTGAGTTCACCAAAAACATCGATCTGATTTATAAATCGATCCTGCGATCAACAAATATTATTGCAATATCATTTCTAATCCACATTATTAGCCCCTTTTTATTCATTGGTTGATTGGTTGATTACGTGTCAAATCTATATCACATGACTGCTGTTCTGAATCTCCACATCCTGCCCCCTGCCATGATGATCGACAAAATTGTTTGTTGTCCATATCTCTTATTTTTCCCCAAATTATTTCTTTATTTATCTCGTACACAGTTGTCCTAACCGCTCTAAAGTCAGGTTAGTTTTCCAGTATCATGTTTCGTTCCATGGCAAACACTAGTATTTGATTCGTCTCTTTCTGATCTAATTTTACAATTTCCTTCCATTCAATATCCCTTCCATTGTTCTTTTAGCAATCATATTTGTTTCTTACCCAGTCCGTGAAATATATCCAGCAACTAATAAAAATATGAGGATTAACAAGGATTATATAATAATGCTCTATCTAAGGTTATTCAATAACCAAATGAAAGTTAAAATTGCAGTCAGTTATATGTGGATTTATGGAAGAATTAGACATATTGTGTGTAAACAGGCTTATTTGCATAACCATTCACATAGGATATAATTATAGTTGTATTTCTTTTTAGTTTTTTGTTATAGAAATTCTCTAGTATTATCGTTGTATATCTTTATATGGTACCTTGCGACCTCATGGATTCAACATACTACATTCCTGTGTTTCTTAATACTCTCTCTTCTCATGCTCTATAATGTCTGTATTTTATTATTATTGTTTGATCTTTTCTTTTTCCTGTTTCAAGTTGTTCATATTTATTTCGTTTTTAATTATATATTTTAATTTTTCTGCTGTTAGGAATATATTGCCAGATTGTATTTGTTATGTCTGCTGTCCAAGAAGTCATAATTTCTTTGCTTCTATTGTATCCCTTACTTGATAACGGACTTTTTGGTCGGAATATTGCTGTAAGTATTGTTTATGTACTTTGCAAAATCAACGAATATCAAAACTTGTATCTCAATACAATGACAACGAAGATATTTACAACTGATAAAACAGAATTGATGGCTAATATAAGTGTCAGCAGTCACACAATAGAAAGAGTCGATAACTCTGAACACCTTGGGGGCATTGCTGACAAATGACGGGAATGCTATAAAAGAAATTAACAGAAGGCTCAACTTTGCTTTTGCAGAAACTATAAGAACTAACTAACCTATGGAAGGGAACTGACATTAGAACAAAAATCAAATGTTTAAGAGTCTGCGTTTTTTCATTGGCAACATATGGTTGTCATATAGTTGGAAAATGACTAAAGATATAGACAGCAAGTTGAATGCATTTGAAAATAGATGTCTGCGAAAAATAATGAATATAAAATGGAACAAATGCAGGAGAAGTGATGAAATCAGAGACATGTCTGGTCAACCACTAGTGACAACTGTTATAAGAGGAGAAGATGGAGATATGTTGGACACACCTTGAGGAGAAATGATCAACGAATATCAAAGCAGGCATTGAAGTGGGATGCAAAGGGTTCAGAAAGAGAGGTCGACCTAAGGAGACCCTGAAACGACCTTTGCTGAGAGAGGCAAGAGGTATCGGTCTCAGTTCCATGGATGAGAATGAACGAGTTGCCCAGGATAGAGCGGTATGGAGAAATTACTTGCAGGCCCTATGTAACGTAATAACGGTACGAGAGGAATTATTATTATTATAATATATGGTTGTGAGACATGAAACATTGACAAAGCGAAGGAGAAGATCATTTATGTCTTTGAATGCAAATTTTACAGAAGAGTACTTAGAATATCATGGACAGAGAAAAGAACAAATACTACAGAAGAGTACTTAGAATATCATGGACAGAGAAAAGAACAAATACTACAGAAGAGTACTTAGAATATCATGGACAGAGAAAAGAACAAATACTACAGAAGAGTACTTAGAATATCATGGACAGAGAAAAGAACAAATACTACAGAATAGTACTTAGAATATCATGGACAGAGAAAAGAACAATTGTTTCTGTTCTGCAACAACTTGATATTAGAGAGAGTTGACTATTAAAGAACATAACATCAAACACAATTAAATATTTTGAACACATCAAAGGACATGCTTGCCTAGAGAAGGTAATTTTGATAGAATGGTGCCTGGAAGAGGAACGAGAGGAAGACCTAGAAAACGATGGATGCAAAGTGTCATTGGCGATCTGAGAATGTTTGCTGCTGATGCCGGTCATCTTGCACATAATGGAGAGTTTTTCATGACTACTGTCATGGGAGCCACGTTCTGGAAGACACAAGCTACTTGATTATGACTTTGAAAGACTACAGTCTTTTTTAAATGTATTTCGTTATTGCTACTAATACATGCTGTAATAGACACAGGTTTATATAATAAGAATTTGTCTAAATCTCATGTGTAAGTAAACAAGTAAAGGAACTCTTTCATACCTCGTGGTATATAGGGCAATACAGTGTTAGGCCTGTATTTTTCATTGACAGTCGACACACGATGGGTGATGTGGTCAGTATCACACCGGCCGCCTTTACTTTCCCAGAGCATGTCTGGTACCCAGTTGAGGCCGGGTCGACCGGGCCGTCGCGGTCGGGAACAGTTCCGCGCACACTGTGGGAGTTGAACCCAGACCATCAGCCTTGAGAAGTGAGTTCACTAACAGCTACGCTACTGCGTCTCTACGAAATGGTAGTAGATTTGGTTTTATTCTCATTAAATGACCAACCATTTTAGTTGTTTTCTTTATGTTCAATCTCATGTGTGGACGTAGATATATTATATAATCATATTTTTCTTTCACTACAGTGTAAGGCTATTTATTAGTTTATTATAACACCAGTTTATTATCTCATCATTTAATCTGTTGCCACACTTCACCAATAGCTCATCACTTCTTTCATTCAGGTACCATACTCCATCATCTTTTCTTAGTCTGTGTCGTTACACTTAAAAATATTCGCCGTCTCTTCATTCCCTCAGATAGCGCACTCCACCATCTCTTCTTTCCCTCAGATAGCGCACCCCACCAGCTCAAAATGACTTTAATCACCACAGAACAACCTTTCACCAATTCTAAATATCTTTTTTTTTCACTTCATAGTCCCCACTCCAGCAATTCCTAACCTCTACTTTCTTGCTGAATCTTCACTTACGTTTCACACAAGATCTACTACTGACAATTTGACTAAAGAAAAGAAAATATGAAATACGCGTATGGTTATTGGTTACAAAAACTGACGTCATTGCACTCCGGACAGACACATAGATACTCAGTCTCCCCAAACAGATGTCGAAGAGTATTCATACTTATGGTTTCCGTGGCTCGCTGATTAAACACACTCCACACTCTGCCCCTCAGACACCCAGTTCTACTTGTACAAAGCGTAACTCCAAACTGCTGAAATCGCTGAATCGATTCAACATCTATTTTTGTGTCTTCATCCAACATGCAGCTGCGAAGAGACGGAAGAACATCCCCTTTATCCATCTTCATCTCCCCAACAACCGATGCTGTTGATGCAAGCCTGTCCGCTCTCTCATTACCGTAAACACCCGCATGCCCAGGACAGTATATCCACGTAAGCCGCTGGAGGTTAGAAACTTATATAGACGACATCCACTCATACCGAAACCTGCCCTTTTAGATCTTGTGAAGCATCGACTGAGAGTCGGATACAGCAACCGCCCCAATAAATGGAGTCCCAGAGAGTCTGTATGCTCATTGACTATTGACCATATTTCTAGCTGCCATTTATTCAATAATGTCCAAACACTAAGAGAAAATAACAAAGAAATCACAACCGCAGTAACAATTTACAGACGATATTTAACGACCCCAAAGAACCGTATGCAGTCCTGAGACTACCCGCAACAACCGATTTATTGCAGACACAAATATTTGAACAGATTTTTCAACAAAACATTTCTTTCCCTCTTTTTCTCGTCGATCAGACTTCCCCAATTTTATTTTGATTCATTTTTCTCTCAGATCCCATTCAGTTTCTCATTTCACCATCTTACTCTCATCTAATCTCTAAAAAATACGCGGAAGATATCGAAAAACAAGTCTTGCGGTTAAAAAGATGTCAGTGTTGGCGGGTTAACGATCTTGTTACCCCTACTTTACAATGAGACTATAGGGATTACAAACAGAGTCGGCTAATGTCAAGGGTGGATAATCACAAGTTATGATATGATCATGAAAGATGCGATGAAAAAGAACAGGTTAAATCTAGTGGGATATGAATGGGGTTAAAACTCAAGATCGCGTGCAGACTGGAGATTTGTGTTCGAAAGATATTCCCACTTTTTGATATAATGTTTGAAGATTTCTGTGTAGTTTATAACCATCTCAAAGCTAACTTATAGATAACCATATGGTTAATATGACCCTTCTTTTCCCGTGATGTTTATACGTTCATTTTCATGTAATTATTTTTAAAATGTATTATGTCTGATTTTCTTGTGTGTTTACTTAATTTTTCCTTTGATTCTTTTATCACGTTTTATTCGGTCGTCTATGTGGCATAGAAGTGAGGTGCTCGCCTCTAGCTGAAAAGGTACTTGGTTCACTATCTCGTGAAGCCATCGGGATATTTGTCCATATATCCTGATCTCAGTGTATGTGAGATCGAGTTCCTAGTCCTATCCGAAACGTACGAAAAAAGGTTAGATACCGTGATCAATTTGAGCACCTAAAAGAACCCTTAACAGTTCAAACATCGAGAAGAGCAGGCTGGATAGTTGCTGTCCTATCTCACATTATTTTGTCATCAATTTATATATGTCGAATATTTTATTATACTAATGATATATGTCGAATATTTTATTATACCAATTTATATATGTCGAATATTTTATTATATCAATTTATATATGTCGAATATTTTATTATATCAATTTATATATGTCGAATATTGTATTATACTAATGATATATGTCGAATATTTTATTATACTAATGATATACGTCGAATATTTTATTATACCAATTTATATATGTCGAATATTTTATTACATCAATGATATATGTCGAATATTTTATTATATCAATTTATATATGTCGAATATTTTATTATATCAATTTATATATGTCGAATATTTTATTATATCAATTTATATATGTCGAATATTTTATTATATCAATTTATATATGTCGAATATTGTATTATACTAATGATATATGTCGAATATTTTATTATACTAATGATATACGTCGAATATTTTATTACATCAATGATATATGAGAAGAAGACTTCTGCATGAATGAAGTAAACCTAATCCCATTCGGGAAACCAGATTTCGTTCCCCGGTACACCCGTACGACTGCAACCTACAGTACATGTCGTAAGAGGCGATTAATGTAGGCCCTAGGGATGCTACCCTAGTAAATAAAAAAAGCGCAGAAATCGGATGTGCTGGCCTACTTGTAGTCGCATAATTGGCACAGCGTACAATCGCTCTTAGGTTCAGATCACATACTAATCACACAGAGTGGTTAACAAGTGGTTGATATGGAGCGTTCGAAGTAGAGGTTCCCAGGTAAAGTCAAGACGTTTTTGTCTGTAGGGGGCATAAGTTTATGTAGGGGGCATAAGTTTATGTAGGGGGCATAAGTTTATGTAGGGGGCATACG
Organism: Arion vulgaris; assembly: GCA_020796225.1. Lineage (NCBI taxonomy): Eukaryota > Metazoa > Mollusca > Gastropoda > Stylommatophora > Arionidae > Arion > Arion vulgaris. The sequence goes on from CM036764.1 coordinate 52,690,141, forward strand.
TTTATGTAGGGGGCATACGTTTATGTAGGGGGCATACGTTTATGTAGGGGGCATACGTTTGTGTAGGGGGCATACGTTTATGTAGGGGGCATACGTTTATGTAGGGGGCATAAGTTTATGTAGGGGGCATACGTTTATGTAGGGGGCATACGTTTATGTAGGGGGCATACGTTTATGTAGGGGGCATAAGTTTAAACAACCCTATCCTTTCCATCTCAGATCTACTCCTATGTAAGCCTTTAAGAACTACCTCAAAAACATCTATTTGTTCATAAGGTGTCCACTACATTTGGCCGTCTTTCTTTTTTTCTCCTTATGACATTTCTAATGCAACGCTATCGTCTTCCTTGTATCTCTCTATTCTGCACTAACTTTGATTGATTGATTGATTGATTGATTGATTGATTGATCCGACCATAATTATTGCACTTCGGTGTGAGTCACCATGTGTGCTCTGATCTCTTTCTTACACAGGAATATCTCAGCTGCAGTGCACGAGCTCCGTAGCATCGGCGAAGGTACCCGATGTAATTTTGAAGATGGTGAAGACATTTTTGCAGGAATTTAATTTTTTATTAATAAATTTTGATTGGGCAGCGACTGTCCAGCCTGCTCTTGTCGATTTTGAACTTCCAAGAGTTCTTTAACATGCTAAAATTGCAGACGGGACCTACGTTTTACCGTTCGTCTCTGATAGGACTTGGAACCAGATCTCACCTACACTGAGATCAGGAGTATATGGAAAGACATCCAGATGGATCCACGAGGGAGAGAACCTGGTCCCTTTGGCACAAGTACCTAACTTCTAGTACGCCACAGATTTAATACCAGCGACAGAATCTTATTACTAAGCACACACAGAAATATTATGAATAATCGTATCATGCAAAGTCGATAATATGCTAGGCTTGTAACCAAGGGCCGTGATAATTCTGGGGCTCGAACCCAACTTTGGCCAATAAATGTTTCGATGGACACAAGGCACGCGGTTGGACAGCAGATATCCTGACCCTTCACTTGATAAACTAAATTAAAAGCCCCTCAGAAGTCGTAGTAAAACTTGCCTGAATGACGAGGGACACTAATAATAAAAAAACCAGACTTCAAGCAAAAATCAGTAGGGTGCCATATTAGCTAGCCCTGGCTGGGGCCTGAATGCATATCGGGTGAATGAAATGCAACAAATAAATAACACGTATGTTATGGAAAACTAAAAAAAATCCATCCAAATATATCATCAAAGTAAATGAAAGAAAATTAATATTAGTTTATAAATAGGGGAGACTGAGCACCGATATATATGTCTGGACTGCTGTAACGGTAGGTCAGTAATGAATAACCAATATATCATTGAAATACAATAACTGTAATTGCAAGCATTTTTAAAATAATATTATTCCATTATTCAAGTATTTGATAATCAACGAACTAAGGGAATTAACTAGTAGAAATAAACTCAGTATAATTATTTGTGGTTTTTTCCCTTGATTTAATTTACTGCGTCAGATCAATTTGGAGACTTGCTCTTTTCCAAAAATTTCCTTAAGAACTCTTAAGTAACTTTGAGGATATCCTTTATTTTTATGTTAATTTATCATATTCTCGAGGAACTGAAAGGGTGCTCGACTATCCTGGGAGACCATAAAGAAAACAGCCAGAGACACAGAAACAGGGAAATGTTTCTAACCACGTTTGAGGCCCTATACTCCACGAGGAGCGTAGAGAAATAAATCATATCAAGTAAGTCAAATTTACCTAGTATTGTATTTGATTAACTATCACTATCTAGTAGCATGTCCCTTGCAGAACGCTGCTTTCATCATATCCTGCGGCCTGAGTGGTTACTGGGGCCCAAATTTGGGTGGTAAAGAATAGAACCACTGTTACCTGCACGCATGTCATAAGAGGCGACTACGGAGGTTTGGCTGAAATCGGATGCACATGTCCTAAACGTGTAGAAGTCTATGCGTTTAGGTGCCTACTAAACCAATGTGCAACGTATACACGTTCTTGGCAAAGATCAAATCATATCACAAGAGTGATTACAATTGGTTGTAAAGAACGAACGCAAAGAAGAAGAAGATCACATCCCGCCTGAATACACTCTGTCTCTAGCTAGCTCTTCTGATGGCGCCGTCTCTTTCCATAGAAAAAGCACTGCCAGAGTAATAAACGAAGTATGATCTCCGTAGCTCCATCCACAATCATATTAGTTTCCAGAAAAACGCACTTGTGTACAGAACGATGCTGTCCGAATTGGAACTTACAACCATCGGAACCCACGGTAACGACGTAACCACTGAGCTACATAGTCTCTTTTATTAAACCTACGAGAATTAAGTTTGTTAATCAATACGAGAATTAAGTTTGTTCCTCAATACGAAAATTAAGTTTGTTCCTCAATACGAGAATTAAGTTTGTTAATCAATACGAGAATTACGTTTGTTAATCAATACGAGAATTAAGTGTGTTCCTCAATACGAGAATTACGTTTGTTAATCAATACGAGAATCGTAAACTATCATCATCATCAAATAGCTTGTCCTTATCAGAACATTGCCACTCCTAGAGTCCTCCGGAATTTCTCTCTCTCATAGGCCAGATGTCCTGCCTCTTCAGCCGTCATGTTCAACCCATCAGTTACATTCTGAATCCATCTTCTCCGTGGTCTTCCTCTTATTTTCTTTGACGATATTCCTCCTTCCATGATGGTCTTCTCCAGCCCTTCGTAATGTCCAAAGTACTTCAATTATCTTTTTCTTATTTGTAGCATCAGCCAGTTTTCTTTGCTTTTGAGTTCTTTCTGGAAAGATCTATTTGTTCTCTTCTCTGTCCAAGATATACGTAGGACTCTTCTGTAACACTTATATTCGAAAGCAGATATATGTTTTTCCATTGTCTTATTAAATGTCCAAGCTTCACCCCCATACGTTGCCACTGGGAATATGCATGGTCTTAGTATTCTGAACTTTGTTTTCTTATCAGTTCCATTCCATACTGTTTTGAGTTGTTTAATATTTGTGTAAAGCCATGTTTGTTCTTCTTTTAATTTCTCGTAAACTATATTGTTGTTGTGTAAACGATAACTGCTCAGGTTATATTGTGTACATAATATAATATTTGTGTATGTGTGTGTTTCTGTGTATGTTTGTCTCTTGGATTGTATGTTTGTCTCTTGGATTGTATGTTTGTCTCTTGGATTGTATGTTTGTCTCTTGGATTGCATGTTTGTCTCTTGGATTGTATGTTTGTCTCTTGATTGTATGGTTGTCTCTTGGATTGTATGTTTGTCTCTAGATTGTATGTTTGTCTCTTGGATTTTATGTTTGTCTCTTGGATTGTATGTTTGTCTCTTGGATTGTATGTTTGTCTCTTGGATTGTATGTTTGTCTCTTGGATTGTATGTTTGTCTCTTGGATTGTATGTTTGTCTCTTGATTGTATGTTTGTCTCTTGATTGTATGTTTGTCTCTTGGATTGTATGTTTGTCTCTTGATTGTATGTTTGTCTCTTGGATTGCATGTTTGTCTCTTGATTGTATGTTTGTCTCTTTGATTGTATGTTTGTCTCTTGGATTGTATGTTTGTCTCTTGGATTGTATGTTTGTCTCTTGATTGTATGTTTGTCTCTTGGATTGTATGTTTGTCTCTTGGATTGTATGTTTGTCTCTTGGATTGTATGTTTGTCTCTTGGATTGTATGTTTGTCTCTTGGATTGTATGTTTGTCTCTTGGATTGTATGTTTGTCTCTTGGATTGTATGTTTGTCTCTTGGATTGTATGTTTGTCTCTTGGATTGTATGTTTGTCTCTTGGATTGTATGTTTGTCTCTTGGATTGTATGTTTGTCTCTTGGATTGTATGTTTGTCTCTTGGATTGTATGTTTGTCTCTTGGATTGTATGTTTGTCTCTTGGATTGTATGTTTGTCTCTTGGATTGTATGTTTGTCACTTGATTGTATGTTTGTCTCTTGGGTTGTATGTTTGTCTCTTGGATTGTATGTTTGTCTCTTGGATTGTATGTTTGTCTCTTGGATTGTATGTTTGTCTCTTGGATTGTATGTTTGTCTCTTGGATTGTATGTTTGTCTCTTGGATTGTATGTTTGTCTCTTGGATTGTATGTTTGTCTCTTGGATTGTATGTTTGTCACTTGATTGTATGTTTGTCTCTTGGGTTGTATGTTTGTCTCTTGGATTGTATGTTTGTCTCTTGGATTGTATGTTTGTCTCTTGGATTGTATGTTTGTCTCTTGGATTGTATGTTTGTCTCTTGGATTGTATGTTTGTCTCTTGGATTGTATGTTTGTCTCTTGGATTGTATGTTTGTCTCTTGGATTGTATGTTTGTAAAGAAGCTCAAGAAAATACAAGTAGTCACATATTGCCAATGTATCGCTGATTTGTTTGATTGTTTATCTGTTAGGATGAAGGATTAAATTCATTGCTTCGTATTTTACTCCATTTGATTCGGCCCTTCTCAGCAGAAAAGGATCGCCACCTTCCAAGAGTATTGAAATAAAGCACGAATGCAGTAGCACCGGCAACAATCCTAGGCGTCTCTATTAAAAAATGCACTCCGGACTCGAACACAAGATCTACGGAACGCTAGGCAAATGTCTAACCACTTAACTACAGATAAGCCAAGACTTTCTTTTTGAAATACTATGATAACTTTCAAACTATTACTATTCATAGTCAGTCATTGAAACATACAGTGAAATATCTAACAAACGCATACCGTAGCAACTAACAGATATATAGTCAAGTCAAGTAGTAGCATGTCCCTTGAGAACGTCTCATTCAACACAGCCCGCCTGAAAAGCTATCTGTCTCTTGCAAATTCTCCGGCCTCTTCTAGCGTCATATTCAAAGTTTCTTCGATGTCCTGCTGCCACCTTCGTCTTGGTCACCTCCTGCTTCGTATTCCAGGAACCATACATTCCATTACCTTTCTCTCCAGACCGGCGTGGTGTTTTATGTAGCCAAAGTATTTCATCTTCCGGGACATGATGTTATTTAGGAACCAGTGCCGCTGGTACGCAGGTCTTGTAGGATGTCTTTATATTTCTTCTCTTCTCTGTCCAGGATGTTCTAAGAACTTTTCTATATCGCCTTATTTCAAAAGCTTCATTTTTGTGTTTTAATGTTTGTTTTATGGTCCGCGATTCGCATCCAAATGTTGCCACATGGAATATGCATGTTCTCAGAAGTCTTATTTTGTTTCTTTACTTGTGTCATGCCATAGTTTCTTCATGCTCACCTCCGGCAGTAAAACCATGGCTAACATTCTTCGAACTTCTTTCGTACAATCTCCATTGTTAGTAATTATAGAACCAAGATATTCCAAATCTGTGAAGTTCTCAATGTTTTCATTATTGATGGTAAATTTGGGTTAAGATTTTGCTTTGTCAATGGAGATAATTTTAGTTTTCTTTATATTCAGTATACCGTAAAATAACGAAGAAAAATGTATAATATTATAATGAACACTTATCAAATAGAAGTTTTTCCTGAGTAGAACTCTGCCCCCCTAACAGTCCTTCGGAATTTCTCTCTTTTATTCTTCAGATGTTCCGCCTCTGCAGCCGTTATGCACAAATCATCAGTCACATCCTGAATCTATCTTCTCCATGGTCTTCCTCTTCTCCTCTTCTGCTGTGAAGCTTCCTTTCATAATAATTTTATCAAAGCCTTCGTATATTTTATATCTCCAAATATACTTCAATTTTTTTTTCTTATTTGTAGCATCATCTAGTTTTCTTTGATCTTGAGTTCTTTCTGGATAAATCTATTTGTTCTCTTCTCTGTCCATGATATACGGAGGACTCTTCTATAACACTTATATTCAAAAGCACATATATGTTTCCCCATTGCCTTCTTAATTGCCAATGCTTCACACCCATACGTTGCCACTGGGAATATGCATGCTCTTAGTATTCTGATCATGTTTTCTTATCAGTCCCATTCCATTCTGAATTTAGATGTTCAAGTTTTTGTAAGGATGCGCATGTTCTTCTTTTGATTGATATCGTCCCATAATTAACATATGTAACTGGAGAGAGCCTAACACAACACCACTATACACAAAACTTGACAGAAGCAAAGACTCTCCTGAAACAATCCAGAAAAATGATGTGGAGAAAAACAAACGGAGAATACAACCCAGGTCACGACAGTATAAACACAGAACATAGAAAAGCACAGACCACAGTCTTCAGACTTAGAACGGGAGACTGGAGTCTCAGAGCATACCTCCATAGAATGGGTATCAGGGACAGTTGCCTGCACCTGTGGAGCACCAAAGCAGCCCCCAGAGCACATCTTGCAAGACTGCCCCAGTCTAAGCAGTGTGATAATGGAGATCTGGCCAACAGAAACAACACTAAAAGACAAACTATGGGGGACTGGTGAAGACCTCAAACGCACCGCCCTGTTTATGACATATACCGGTGTGGTCGCATAGCAGAAGTTGATCGCAGAAAAATTTAACATATATTTATATGTTTTAAAAAGTGGTTTTAAAGTCGAAGCATTGACTTCATTGCCACGGATTTCACCCCAAATACTTCGGTCTCTCTCCGCATGAAATGACACGCCAACTGCCGAGAATATTCACAAAGCACGAGCTCCGTAGCCCCTGCAACAATCCTAGAGACATCTGGAAATAAATGCACCCGTAAACGAAATGCGCGGTATGGACTCGAACCCACGACCTTCGACCCCACATTGGAGGGGCGTAACCACCACTCTGTCGAATGTCGCAATGTGTTCTAAGCCTCCTGTTAGAAAAATTATAAACGCTTATTTCTTACATTGATAATACGTTTTCTCTGTGTCTTGGCTTCATTCAACACTTCCACATTCATCATTTTAGCAGTTCATTGCATTCTCATCATTCTTCTATAAAACCACCTTTCTGTGGCTTCCAGAGATTTGTTCCATCTGCTCGTTTACTGTCCATGACTCGAATCCGTATGTCAGTATTGGTTCTATGTAGCACTGTATATCTCCTATTCTGAATAATAAACATATAATTTAATAAGTAACAAATATATAGTTTAATAAGTAACAAATATATAGTTTAATAAGTAACAAATATATAGTTTAATAAGTAACAAATATATAGTTTAATAAGTAACAAATATATAGTTTAATAAGTAACAAACATATAGTTTAATAAGTAACAAATATATAGTTTAATAAGTAACAAAAAATGTTTTAGAAGGAAGATATTTTTAGTAGAAAACACATCAGCAAATAAATATATTCTCAACATTTATATCAACTGACAAGAATGGGATTGAACAATCTATATAAACTGACAAGAATGGGATTGAACAACATTTAAATCACGAAAGACTGGCGTATCCGTTTCTTTTCTGACTTCTTAAACACAATTTTGGTTCTCCGGAAGTTCATTCCAACTATTTAACGTCGCTACATCTTCCTGGAAGAAGCTCTTGTTAAACCAAAATTGTTTTAATCCCTGAGATAATTTGTTTAACGCGGTTAAGAGTCTGTGTTTTAAGGATTCTATTTGCCACAAATTAGGACAGAAACCTAAGAGAGCTTCGCATGCAGTATCAGGAAAATCGTTATCTTTTGGTTGTTCTACATTTGTTTCCATAATGCAGACGATTGGTTTAACAGTGTTGTTGTTAAACGGTTTTGAGGTTAGCTATTACCTTATTGTAACTGCACTTTCAATTAGATATATCTACAATATGTGATTAACTAATGTGTTCTAAGGTACAGATTCAATTCCAAAGTAGGCGTAGACTTTGTTCTCACCGAAACGGATCTCAGGTGGACTCTACTGGTGAATACACATGGGTTCTCCGATACTGGTGCATTATAATGGGGTCTGCGATACCGGTGCATTATAATGGGTTCTCTGATACTGGTGCATTATAATGGGTTCTCTGATACCGGTGCATTATAATGGGTTCTCCGATACTGGTGCATTATAATGGGGTCCCCGATACTTGTGAATAATCATAAGTTCTAAGATACTGGTGAATAATCATAAGTTCTACGATACTGGTGAATATCCATGGATTCTCCGATCCATTTTTTTTAAAAATATATTTTAAAAAATTAGTGAATTAGAAGCGACTTTGCAGCCTATTGTTATCGATTTTCAAAATATCAAGAGTAGTTTTAACTTAGACACGGCACGTGGGTTAAATCGTCCACCTCCGAATGAAATAGGAACACTATCTCACCTACATTAAGGTAATGGTGCACTGAACACCATTAAGGTAATGGTGCACTGAACAACATTAAGGTAATGGTGCACTGAACAACATTAAGGTAATGGTGCACTGAACAACATTAAGGTAATGGTGCACTAAACAACATTAAGGTAATGGTGCACTGAACAAATATCTCAATCGCTCAATCGCAAACGAGACGCTAGACTAGTTTTAATTTCAGTTTGAAATATCTTCATTGCACTCCTGCCATATCCACAGGCGCTCCACTAATACACGCCTCCATAATGAAGCGAATATAGTGCTGCCACGACACAGAAACCATCGGTGCATTAGGTACTAATGGACTGAGAAATTCCCCGTGTGGTGCCGGGGCCCATAAGGGAAGTAAAGAATAGTACCACTGCTACCTACAATGCATGTAGTAAGAGACGAGTGATGTAGACCCTAGGGATGCTACCCTAGTAAATAACAAGCAGCGCAGAAATCGAATGTGCTGGCCTAATAGAAGACGCATAACTGACACAATGTATAATCGCTCTTAGGCTCAGATCGCATACAAATCACACAGAGTGGTTGAGAAGTGGTCAATATGGAGCGTTCGAAGAAGAAGAAGAAGAACTGCGAAATATTCTAAATAACTAAATATGATAAGAAATACAATGTAAACAAATATTAGATCCTTCGGAAATCAACAATTATCAAACACAGAAGGCGAACCACAGATCTTTGATTTTCACAAAACTCATTGCATAGAGTCGACATTGTTTACAAAGATGTAATAGAGTGAAACTCTCCTTGTAAGGTGGTAGTAGTATTAGTAGTAGTAGTAGTAGTAGTAGTAGTAGTAGTAGTGTTAGTAGTAGTAGCAATATTGGTAGAAGTAGTAGTACTGGTAAAAGCAATAGCTGTAGTAATTTTGTAGTAGTGGTAGTAGTAGTAGTAGTAGGAGCAATAAAATCAATAGTGGAGTAGTTGTAATAGTATTAGTAATGTGATGATAGTAATTGTTGCAGCTGTAGTAGTTGTAGTAGTAGTTGTAGTAGTTGTAATAGTAGTAGTATTAATAGTAGTAGTAGTAGTAGTAGAAGTAGTAGTAGTAGCAGCAGCAGTAGTAGTAGTAGTAGTAGTAGTAGTAGTAGCAGTAGTAGTAGTAGTAATAAAATCAGTAGCAGTTGTAGAAGTCGTAGTAGTTGTAGTTGTTGTAGTTGTAGTGATGGTAGTTGCTGTTGTTTTCTGTTACTGCAATATCTAGTTATTTGAATCTCATTTCTAATCAACTTTCTACCAATAAATTCTTCTTCTTCTTCTTCTTCAAACTCTTCATATCGAGCACTTGTTAAACTACTCTTTCTTATTTGTATGTGATCTGAACCTAAGAGTGATCGTACGTTGTGCCAGTTATGCGTCTACACAGTGGCGGCTATTAATCAGTTTTGTTGGTGGGAACAGACATAAATTTTCAGAAAAATCATGGTTTCTGTTAGGATATATTTTAATGTATAAAATAGCCCGTCTGCCCAACGTGTTCGTAGCGCGTTGGACTACGGGTGACTATCCCTCTTTGTGTGCGGGTTCAATTCCGCGGGATGGCAGAAAAGCCACAGATTCCCCAGATTTACGGTGTTCGTGGCACCGAACCGAAGGGTTACAATGTCCATGGCACCGAGTCGAAGAGCTGAAAAGCTCAAGTGCTTCTGGATCGGAAAAAAAATGTATAAAATAATAAATACATGTTACATCTTATTTTTGGTGGGCCCGGCCTCACTAGCCCTTAATGACGATCCGCCACTGCGTCTACAAGTAGGCCAGCATATCCGATTTCTGCGACGGATATACTAAGGTAGCTTCACAAGACCCCTACCGTAACCGCCTCTTACGACATGCCTTGTAGGTCACATTATTACTATTCTTTGCTCCCCTTCTGAGCCCCGACAACTGAGAGGTGAAAATGTGTTCAGATGGAAGACTCCTTACAAAGCCCAAACTATATTTAATCCAAGAAATGATACTTTAATCGGAAGTTGCACGTCAGCGCCATTGATGTGGGAAGCCATTGCTATGACGTTGTTTTGCGGTTGTCAACTACCCGTTTCCAGGAGATCCTCAACGGGGAATCCCGTTCGCTGCACATCTTGACAGACCAGTAAGGGCTTTGTATTGATGTTAGATTCAAGCCGGGTGTCTATAAAATTGATGGCACAAACACAGAATTTAGTTAATTTCATTTCATTTGCCTGTTTCAGATTTTGCTTCAGATTTCTTGAAATTATTTCATTGTGTTGTGTCTCCATTACTTCGACACAAAAGCGTAACTTCTAGCTGACATACAGTTCACATACAAACACATTATTCCTTGTATATATATATATATATATGAAAATAATGATCTCATTAATACATCTGGATTAATTCTTAACGAAAGATTATTTAACATCATAATATAAATTACATATTAACCCTTCCACTCTGCTGAGCTGATGTACTGTCTCGCGATAAGTTTTAACGTGACGCAAAGACAATATACTAACTAATTCATTATAGCTTGCAATATAAGTTCGTTCACAGCTTAAAAAAAATACTGAGTGAAAGAGATAAATAAAAAAAAAATAACTAATGTGCACATTTTAGATCTAGTAATTTTGAGAATGAACATTCAGGATACAAATTCTCCAGCCACCGTTCCGGTTCGGATGAGTTTATCAGGTTTGTATATTTTGTTTATTTTGTAATGAGATTCGTAATTTGGGACAAATTTCTCGATCAACCTAGCATGTTATTACAACAAATGTATAGCAGCGAAGGATTGATTTCATTGCTTCAGACTTCCGTGCATAAAGAATGAATTCGGAAGCTCCATCTCGAGCAAGATATGTGTACATGAAATGAATGACGCTTCTTCTTCGAACGCTCCATATCGACTACTTATTAACCATTCTTTGTGTTGTGTATCTGATCTGAGTCTAACATCGATTGCACTTTGTACCAGTTATGCACCTACAGGTAGACCAGCATAACCAATTTCTGCGACGCTTTTTATTGACTAGGGTAGCTTCCCTAGGCCCCTACCTCAGTCGCCTCTTACACATGCCTTGTAGGTCGTAGTGTTACTATTTTTGCTCCCATTGAGGATTCTGGCAACACAAGGGATTATTTGTTTATGAACTGAACGACGCGAGCCGAAATCAAACGTCTATTTTTCAAAAGGCAAGCCAGACGTCTAACCACTGCGCCACAGAAACCGCTTAGAGTGCTATATAATGAATAAAAAAAATACAAAATGAAGGTAGGGCATAAGTACTTAGAAGTAAACAAATTGCCTTCAGAAAAATGTAGTGAATAAATTTTCATACGCTACTAACACATGATCTAAGTTTTCTCGTCCATCTCCTATAGAATACATGTCGTCTAATGATATCAAGTCGGAGGATTGACTTCATTGCACTGGGATTCCCATATGGCTTCATCCCTGTCGACAGAGATCGCGTGCCATCTGCCAAGAGCATTTCACAAAGCACGAACTCCGTAGCTCCGGCAACAATCCTAGTGGTCTAATGAAAATATTGCACATGTGTCTCGATCCGGATTCGAATCAACAACCTTCAGTACGACAAGCAAACGACTTACCACTTCGCCAATAAGACCTATAATACATGTTGTTACAACAAACAAATATACATGCTGTCATCATCAGGTGATGTGCTGGCTGGCTTAGGCGATCATGTATCTCCACAAATCTCTGTCTTCGGTATTTGCTATCATCTCAGATGTTGACACTCTACTGTGTCATGAAGTCAGGCTATCCAAAATTGTGTCTCTCTGTCTTTATCTGTCTTGTCTACCCTCGATTTTACCAGTTATTTCAATATGTTCTCTCTGTCTTGTCTACCCTCGATTTTACCAGTTGTTACAATATGTTCTCTCTCTCTCTCTCTCTGTCTTGTCTACCCTCAATTTTACCAGTTGTTACAATATGTTCTCTCTCTCTCGCGATCGTTCTTAAGCCGTTTTTATCATTCGATATATAAACAGCCAAACATCAGAACGGGATGTACGTGCACAGCCTTCAGTATCTATTGGGGCTCAGGTGCTTATCATTGGGTGGTGTGTTCGATTTCAACCAGTGTTTGTGTACGGTTCGCTCTCCGCTAGCCTTTTGCTGTCCCCAGCCAATATGTTCTATACCTCCCTTTCTCATCAAATGCCCGAAAAATGATGACTGTCTCTTTCTTATACTGAACAATATTGCCTTTATTTGTATCTTATAGGTGACTGCTCCAAATTGAAAGTAATAAATAATACAAGCACAGTAACAGACATATATCCATCACAAAAAGCTAGATTACCAGATGGTAGTAAAGTTGAACAACTGGCATTAAAGTTTTCAATATCATCATTACTTAACCTGCCCCCATCAACATCAACTTCAGAATCTTCAGGTAATTTTATTAATATATTTCTTGTTTTATCATCAAATTTCTCCATATTATATTGGCTTTTGTTATCAAATTTCTTCCTATTATATTTCAAATGTATTAACACAATTAACACCGCTGTTGTCACACAAAGAGATACCGATAAAAAGTAAAGCAAATCTTATACGAACGGTTTTATGGCCAATACTATGTTACCAGTGTCTAACATTGCCAATAACATCAGCTAATGAGCAGAAAATCATAATGACAGAGATGTGGTGCCTTAGAAGAGCTGCGCGCCCGAGTGGTTACCGGAGCCCAAATTTGGGTGTAAAGAATAGAATCACTGTTACCTGCAACGAATGTCGTAAGAGGCGATTAAGGAGGTTGGGAGTCGTGCTAGCTACTCCACATTGTAAACAACACTAGATGGATACAGAACGGAGAGCGAACCCAGTAAACGCTAGCTGAAACCGGACACATCGCCGAAGGATAAGCTCCAGAGCTCCAAATGGTGCTGAAGATGTGACGTAAAACACACCAATGCTATGACTGCGTGAATCAAATTTCTACATGAATAGAATTAATGGGAGGTCTGGTACATCGGTCTAGACAGTGATCACGAGAGAGAGAGAGAGAGAGAGAGAGAGAAGAGCTACAGGTGTGACAATAAGAGACAAAATTAGAGAAGAAGAAATCAGAAGTAGACTGAATGTGAAACCAGTCATGCAATTCGTAAAAAAAACTACAAATGAAATAGATGCCCTGGTATCGTCTGCCACAGAAAACCATATTGAAAACGTATAACGAGTACAGAGCAAGAGAAAGACCACGTAAATGAGGAAGCGACGACATCAAGAACAGCTCAAGAAAATGAATAACAGTTTATAAAGTGACTTAGAACAAATACAAACAGAAGATCACTACAATCCTCCACCCCATCTCAATTTCTCCATCCCCCACCCTTCCCCACTCCTCAACACTTCTATAAAAGTAAATGATGGACGATAAGTAGAAGATGATATTGGTTTTGTTTGCCTTGATCCGTAATCGAATCGGTTTTACGAATTTACTGACTGCCGATCTTTTGCTGAATATATTTATTTGCTTTGGCTAATGGAACATGCATCATCTGCAACGTTTAAGTCTTCTAGATGCTCTAGTAAAGCATTTGCCAAGCTGAGGTACGCGGACCACCGACGGCCCGCGATGTACTCACAAGGGGTCCTCAAGCCCTTGAAGTAATATTATGATCTTTAACATTTCCACACACAAACAAATTATAAAAACATGTATAAGAACAGTGGTAAACTAGTTTCAAAGTTAACTAGTGGTAAACATGTTGGTGTAGTGTAATAATAACTCCATCGCTAGAAGAATAAAAATTTAAATAAGTAATTTGCTGAAACGATATTGGGATAGATAGGATAAATAACGTTGGCGTGCATTGGATTTTGCTACAATACATTTTGACTGAGCTTCAAGATGGATCGTTGGCTGAAATTGAAACGCAAATGTACTGATGATACTAATAATTGTGCATCTTGTTCAAGACACAACTAAACCTCGTCCTGTTGCTAAGTGTCGTGGTTTTCTGTTTTTGTCTTGCGTTGATCTAGATTCTAGTGACTTGGGTGACAGCTATTTTTTTGTTTTTCACAGGATTCTTTTATGCCATCTAACTATTTTTTCTTGGTTGTCTTTCTCTCGTCTTCTTTCCTGATGTTCTGTTGTAGAAGACTTTGTATACATTGAAGTTTTGTTGCATTCTTATTAACTGGTCGAACAATATAATTCTTTGTTTCTCAATTTAATTCAAGAGAAGTTCTGTCAAAACATTCTTTCCTATGCTGGTGTTGGTGACTGTCTTTCTGATGTTGTTGGTAACTTTTCGTAATCGCATCCAACCAAAGAGTGCCGCGCAATGTCAACTGTGTGAATATTCAGAAGAAACTGTAGCACACCATCTCTTCCAGTGCCCTGCACTCAGTGACCTATGCCACAAGTACCTACCTACATACCCAGATATTGAAAACACTCTCTATGCTAACACATCACAACTCAGACAGACCAGTAAATTCACTACCATGACCTCATGTCGAAGAGCAAATGCTCAGATGACCGCTGGATCGGAAAAGTAAAGTAAAAGTAAGGAACTTTTCGTAGGCATCGCATTTCATATGTAGTTATTATTTGTGACTGTGCTTTGCTGATTATGTGAACGTTACTATATATGAACATATATATGATATTTATAGACTACTGTTTTGTCTTGTTCCTCAGAAAAACATATTAACAATACGGACCAAGTAAACGTATTTTCGTACAATCACATGATATGCGAAGATCACGTGACACATGTTCAAACAGTATCACGTGATAATGAACCACATGACTTAAATACTAACATTAAAAGCAAGCGGAACAGAACCACATTCTCCACAAGACAGTTACATGTAAGTCAGAGAATTGTACGTTATATTTTGTGCATTTGAAGCATGGTATTCACGACATGTAAAATGAGGTGCGTGAGGAATGCGGTAAATAAAACAAGAAAAGACCATATAAGAAATGGTGAAATTCGAAGAACAGTCGAAACAACAACTGAACTATTAGATTCATTGAAAAACAGAATGGTTTGACTACCTGGTGAGAATGAACCCGAATACACCATTTGCAAGAGCATACCATCTGAAAATACAGGGTGTTCAACATCAAAGTAGCCCAATTTACAGGCTTTTATTAGTCAATTG
Source organism: Arion vulgaris (assembly GCA_020796225.1). Classification (NCBI taxonomy): domain Eukaryota; kingdom Metazoa; phylum Mollusca; class Gastropoda; order Stylommatophora; family Arionidae; genus Arion; species Arion vulgaris. The sequence continues at coordinate 52,705,517 of CM036764.1, forward strand.
GGCTACTTTTATCTTAAACACCCTGTAGAATTATTAAGAGGAAGGGGCAGAACAAGAGAAAAATTGATTGATGGAGTTACAGTCATCTTAAAACTCCGCAATACCACATCATATCAAGAGACCGAGCGTGCACTATCTCGGAAACCGATCGACTGTTAAAAAAAGCCGAGACGAAAAAAAGAAAAAGAAAAAAAGCACGGATATTTAACAAAGCAGAGAATAAAAACTATATGTGTTCTTTTGAATATAAGTGTTACAGAAGAGTTCTTCGTATATCATGGACAGAGAAGAGTACAAATAGATCTATCCAGAATCAAAGGAAACTGGCTGATGCTACAAATAAGAACGATAAAATTGAAGTAATTTGAACATATAAAGAAACACGGATGGTTGAAGAACACCATACTAAAAGGACACATCCCGGAAATAAAGAGAAAAGTAAGACTGCGGAAAAGATGGATTCTGGATCTAACTAGTAATTTTAGCATGATGGCTGCCGAGGTGTTAAATCTGGGCTATGATTGAGAAATTCTGAAGGACTGTTAGGGTTGCAATATTCTGCTCATGAACAGCTGTTTGATGATGTTATTTAGTGTATATTGGGATATATATTGTGATCTTTTTTTACTTTTAGTCGTTTTCATATTTCCCATACATTGTTACACAACGTATTATATACGTTTGTACACTATTCACCTCCAGCTTTGATACAACGTTATGTTGTATTACTCAGAGCTTCATGTAGTCATAAGTTCGTTCAGTTCAAATATTAGCGATATAATAGAAGAATGCAGTAAAACTATGTAGTAATGATGAAACATGTTCAAAATAGTTCTGTAGTTTAACAAAGTATTACAACAATAAACAGCGACGTTCCGACAAAGAACCTTTATCAAGCAAAGAATACAAGGAAGCGTAGACATTCAGATTTATTCGGTTGACACTACATAGCAGTCAGATAATAAATACCTGAATCTTTAACATTCAAGACAGGAAAATCTGTGAAAAAAAACCGCAGTAGATGCACCAATTAACACTGAACGGGAGTTGTTAGCCTAAACCAGCGTTTCCCAAAGTGGGCGTACCGCCCCCAAGTGGGCGCTAAAGCGTTCTGGAGGGGCGGTGCGGGAGGCGTTAGCTTCTTCTTCTTCAGCGATCTCTGGTCATGCGCTTAATTTACTGTGGAGCACAAACTGGGCAGTCAGCTTCAGTTCTGTCAAAGCTTAGTTATCAGGTCGACTTGGTGTGGCCACGTGTTGCTTCTCAGCTCAACCAGGAGAGGACAGTCTTGCATGACATGCTCCGGTGTCTATTCCGCCTGCTGACATTGGCAGAGAGCTGTTTGTTTGTTTGTTTGTTAAGTAGGGGATTAAAGCCTCTTTAAGCCGAGGCACGCACCTTTCAACCTAAGGCGAACCTTTTATTGGTTATATCAGAGCGTGAAGGCCAACAAACATGAAAAATAAGAATTAACTCCTTTCGGAGAATCCAAGAATTTAAGGTACAGAGAGCTGTTTGACTTATTCCTAGTCTATATAAGTGTTTGTTGAGTCTGCAGTGTCCGATACGTAGTCGAAATATAATGACCTGGTCTGTTCTGCTTAGGTCTTTGAGGGAGTCTTTTCCATAATCATATCCAGTGTTTGTCTTCCAGTCTACTGCAGATTTTCTGTGTATGAGGGTTTTGACCTCTTGAAAAAACAGGGGCTGGTAAATTTTCTCTTTGACACTGCCCTCCTTAGCTAAGACATTGGCACTCTCATTGCCTGCAATCCCACAGTGAGATGGAATCCACTGCTAGTGAATTTCTGCCTTTTCTGAAAGCTGAGCAAGTTCTCTTTTTAGGCTTTGTTTTGTGCTGTAAGTGGATTTTTCCTCCAGGGCTTGAATAGCTGACAGTGAGTCTGTAAGAAATACCATCTTGCCTGCAGGGGCTTGCAGCTTATTGATTTGCCGTGCTGCCATCAGATGGGGTAAGAGTTCTGCTTTGTAATTGGAACATATTCTTCCAGTAGGGGACGCTAGAGACACAGTAGTAGCATATGGGTGCCTAATATAACCACGTACTTATAGAATAGTGTAAAATTCCAATAAAACTTACAGTCTTGTATTAAACATATATGAAAGTCATCCTACATAAACAGTAATTTCCGATTTCCTGAATGAACTGAATGGCCTTATGTTACCATATTCTAATTGTTATCTCTTATCTGTTGTGTTTCCCCAGGTGAGTGATGACATTGGTTGTCCACTCTTGTTTTATTTGTATCGTTGGGAGCTAAAATTTGCTTTCCTGGGCCAGATGCGTCCCCAATGTATTATATCTGTCTCTGTTTAATGCGCAATGTTGTTTTGCATATATCTCGATCATCAGCCAGTTTTTCCCATTTGTTGGGACCGATAGAAAAGTTATTCAATGAGGCCTTGCAGACATCTTTATATCTGAGCAGTGGTATGTCTTGGTGCCTCTTCCCTCGAAAGTTCACAGAATAACATTTGTTTAGGAATGCAGCCATTGTTCATTCTTTGCACATGCCCTAGCCATCTAAGTCTTCTACTGTGAGCATGTCCATGATGAAAGGCAAGTTTGCACGTTGCAGTACTTCTGAGTTAGTTATCTTGTCGTACCACCTGCAGTTCATAATCTTGTGGAGTCATCGAAAGTGAAAGATGTTAAGTCTTCTTTCGTGCCTTGAGTAGGCTGTCCATGTTTCTGAGCCATATAGTAAAGAGCTAATCACACAGGCTCGATATATTTGAATCTTTTGTCCGCGCTCTCTTTGATAGTTTGCCGAATGTAGTAGCCGCCCTGTATTTGAATCTTTTGTCCGCGTTCTCTTTGATAGTTTGCCGAATGTAGTAGCCGCCCTGCATTTGAATCTTTTGTCCGCGCTCTCTTTGATAGTTTGCCGAATGTAGTAGCCGCCCTGTATTTGAATCTTTTGTCCGCGCTCTCTTTGATAGTTTGCCGAATGTAGTAGCCGCCCTGTATTTGAATCTTTTGTCCGCGTTCTCTTTGATAGTTTGCCGAATGTAGTAGCCGCCCTGTATTTGAATCTTTTGTCCGCGTTCTCTTTGATAGTTTGCCGAATGTAGTAGCCGCCCTGCATTTTCGCGTGTTCATTTCTTCTTCAAAAGAAAAGCTGGCAGTGACTATGAACCCAAGATAGCATAATTTTTCAACTGGGGTTGGATGGTTAACATTTAAAGTGATATTTGTTGATGTGTTATTTTCCTGACATAAAACCACTGTTTTGGTGACACAGGTCGCATGCCAAATTTTTAATTAGGGATTGCAGTTTAGCCTCACTGTGTGCAACTACGGCAGCATCGTCAGCGAAAAGAAGTTCCTTGAGAAGAATTTCTGTTGTTTTTGTTTTGGCTCTTAAGCGAGCCAAGTTGAAGAGTGAGCGATCAGATCTCGTGAAAATGAAAACATCTCCATCAGTATCCCCGAAGGCATGGCGTAACAAGACTGCGAAGAAGATGCCAAAGAGAGTGGGGGCAAGGACACAGCCCTGATTGACTCCATTCTGAACCTGGAAGCTATCAGATGTGCTACCATCGAACTGTATACTGGCTTTCATGCCCTCATATGTATTTGTTTAATGACTTGATAATGTTTATCTAACTTGTTACGGTCTTCACTTGTTCCATTAAACTGATTTCCTTTTCTTTATTATATGATGTTATTGGTGATTTGTTGTATTCTATTCTTATTAAATACCTAAACTATTAAATGTTGTCTTTCTATGTATTCGGTGCATGAGGTTGTGCTCACATTTCTCTTATGTCCTTGTTTCGTAGTCTATCTTTCCTGGTGATCCTCACCACCTTCCTCAAGTAGCTCATTTCACAAGTGATGAGCTTTCTGTAAAAGTAAAATAAAGGAAAGGAATCATTTGATACCTTGAGGTATATTGAGTAATGCGATGATAGGTCCGTATTTTTCATTGTCCGTCGGCACACGATGGGTGATGTGGTCAACATCCCACCAGCCGCATGTTTTATAGTGCTTTTCATGTTACCCAATTGAGGCTGGATCGACCTGAGAGCCGATACTGTCTGAAATATATTCCCCGCCCACTGTAGAATTGAACCCGGACCACTAACCTAAGAAATGAGGTCACTAACAACAACTTCTTTACTGCGGCTCTCCTTCAGCTTTCTGTATGTAATAATATATTGTTAGTTTATGCATCTGAAGTTAGTTTATATGCATCTGAAGTTAGTTTACGTATCTGAAGTTAGTTTACACATCTGAAGTTAGTTTATGTATCTGAAGTTAGTTTACACATCTGAAGTTAGTTTACGTATCTGAAGTTAGTTTATACATCTGAAGTTAGTTTACGTATCTGAAGTTAGTTTATGTATCTGAAGTTAGTTTATTCATCTGAAGTTAGTTTACGCATCTGAAGTTAGTGTCTGCATCTGAAGTTAGTGTCTGCATCTGACGTTAGTTTATGCATCTGAAGTTAGTTTATGCATCTGAAGTTAGTTTATGTATCTGAAGTTAGTTTACGTATTTGAAGTTAGTTTATTCATCTGAAGTTAGTTTACGCATCTGACGTTAGTTTATTCATCTGAAGTTAGTTTATTCATCTGAAGTTAGTTTACGCATCTGACGTTAGTTTATTCATCTGAAGTTAGTTTATTCATCTGAAGTTAGTTTATTCATCTGAAGTTAGTTTAGGCATCTGAAGTTAGTTTACGTATCTGAAGTTAGTTTATTCATCTGAAGTTAGTTTATGCATCTGACGTTAGTTTATTCATCTGAAGTTAGTTTATATATCTGAAGTTAGTTTACGTATCTGATGTTAGTTTATTCATCTGAAGTTAGTTTATGCATCTGAAGTTAGTGTCTGCATCTGAAGTTAGTGTCTGCATCTGAAGTTAGTGTCTGCATCTGAAGTTAGTTTATGCATCTGACGTTAGTTTATGCATCTGAAGTTAGTTTACGTATCTGAAGTTAGTTTACACATCTGAAGTTAGTTTATGCATCTGAAGTTAGTTTATGTATCTGCAGTTAGTTTACACATCTGAAGTTAGTTTATGCATCTGAAGTTAGTTTACGTATCTGAAGTTAGTTTACACATCTGAAGTTAGTATATGCATCTGAAGTTAGTTTATGTATCTGAAGTTAGTTTATGTATCTGAAGTTAGTTTATGTATCTGAAGTTAGTTTATGCATGTGAAGTTAGTTTACACATCTGATGTTAGTTTATGCATCTGAAGTTAGTTTATGTATCTGAAGTTAGTTTATGTATCTGAAGTTAGTTTATGTATCTGAAGTTAGTTTATGTATCTGAAGTTAGTTTATGTATCTGAAGTTAGTTTACACATCTGAAGTTAGTTTATGCATCTGAAGTTAGTTTATGTATCTGAAGTTAGTTTACACATCTGAAGTTAGTTTATGTATCTGAAGTTAGTTTACACATCTGAAGTTAGTTTATGTATCTGAAGTTAGTTTATGTATCTGAAGTTAGTTTACACATCTGAAGTTAGTTTATGTATCTGAAGTTAGTGTATGTATCTGAAGTTAGTTTACACATCTGATGTTAGTTTATGTATCTGAAGTTAGTTTATGTATCTGAAGTTAGTTTACACATCTGAAGTTAGTTTATGTATCTGAAGTTAGTTTATGTATCTGAAGTTAGTTTACACATCTGAAGTTAGTTTATGTATCTGAAGTTAGTGTATGTATCTGAAGTTAGTTTACACATCTGATGTTAGTTTATGTATCTGAAGTTAGTTTACACATCTGAAGTTAGTTTACTCATCTGAAGTTAGTTTATGTATCTGAAGTTAGTTTACACATCTGATGTTAGTTTATGCATCAGAAGTTAGTTTATGTATCTGAAGTTAGTTCATGTATCTGAAGTTAGTTTATGTATCTGAAGTTAGTTTACACATCTGAAGTTAGTTTATGTATCTGAAGTTAGTTTACACATCTGAAGTTAGTTTATGTATCTGAAGTTAGTTTATGTATCTGAAGTTAGTTTATGTATCTGAAGTTAGTTTATGTATCTGAAGTTAGTTTATGTATCTGATGTTAGTTTATGTATCTGAAGTTAGTTTACACATCTGAAGTTAGTTTACACATCTGAAGTTAGTTTACACATCTGAAGTTAGTTTATGCATCTGAAGTTAGTTTATGTATCTGAAGTTAGTTTACACATCTGAAGTTAGTTTACACATCTGAAGTTAGTTTATGTATCTGAAGTTAGTTTACACATCTGAAGTTAGTTTATGTATCTGAAGTTAGTTTATGTATCTGAAGTTAGTTTATGTATCTGAAGTTGGTTTATGTATCTGAAGTTAGTTTACACATCTGAAGTTAGTTTATGTATCTGAAGTTAGTTTACACATCTGAAGTTAGTTTACACATCTGAAGTTAGTTTACACATCTGAAGTTAGTTTACACATCTGAAGTTAGTTTACACATCTGAAGTTAGTTTATGTATCTGAAATTAGTTTACACATCTGATGTTAGTTTATGCATCTGAAGTTAGTTTATGTATCTGAAGTTAGTTTACACATCTTAAGTTAGTTTACACATCTGAAGTTAGTTTATGTATCTGAAGTTAGTTTACACATCTGAAGTTAGTTTATGTATCTGAAGTTAGTTTATGTATCTGAAGTTAGTTTATGTATCTGAAGTTAGTTTACACATCTGAATGTTTTAAATATGTACTTGTACATTAACCTTCATTTGTATTGACCAGGAGTTGGAGCGGACGTTCAGAAAAACACATTATCCTGATATCTTCACAAGAGAAAAGTTGGCAACAAAAGTTAAGCTACCAGAATCAAGAATACAGGTACGTTGTTACTCATTGACCCCGTCTGTAGCTCAAACAGCAGTGAGCTCGATCACAACCCAAGCGTACCTTGTTCAATTATCTCGGCGGGCAGTTTGGAAGCAAATTCTTTCCCGTGCAAACACTGTTCGATCGAACTGTATCTGATTATTCTGTGTCTAGCTAAAACGAAACGTTTGGGAAAGACAGTCCTCAGTGAAGTCATTTCTTTTAATGGCTCGCTGGTTGTGTTCGTAAGAACGCTTCTATTGCAAGGCTAGTCGAGACAATGTGTGCCGTAAGAAAAACGGATAAGTGGTTCGAATCCTGTGTTTGGTAATGTGCTTTTTCAGAAGTTTCTAATACCTCTACACTGTCTATCTATTGAGCATATTCATTGCTTCCGCTGATTCCCCTGGGGTTCTTACAAAAAAAATCACATTGTTCTCATTCCCGTGAAAAAGAACGTTCACCGCTCAGAAAGAAATGGTAAACTACTGAACGTATAAGTGGTACATATAAAGTCGAGAACGCGTTTACTGGGGTTGGTGGCGACGTCTTGTAAGGGAAATGCTACGAATATATGTCACTGAGCTGCCTCATAATATTAAGTTATTGTTTTTGAATTCATTTTGGCGTATATATACCAGTCTGTTATGTGCTGTTTTCGCTCAGAAGTTCGGTGGAATGGGTTTTCAAGATACCGAAATTCAAAGGGTTAAAGTAGTTGATCTCTTTTCAAAAGTGACCTATATCGTTTCAACAGTGACCTATATCGTCTACACAAATTGCCACATTAACAAAATATAATGAAAATGTCAAGAACATGTTCATTGCGGAATATTGCATTCACTACAGCCCGGCTGAAAAACTCGGTCTTTTGCGAGTTCTCTGGCCTTTTCTAGCGTCATGTTCAAAGTTTCTTTGATGTCCTGATGCCACCTTCGTCTTGGTCGTCCCATACCTCCGTCCCATGCCTCGTCCTTGGTCGTCTAGTCCTATGATTCTGGTCCCATTTCAGAAACCATACCTCCAATTACCATTCACTCCAAACCACTGTGACGTTTATAATAATACAAATAATAATAATTCCTCTCGTACCGTTATACGTTACATAGGGCCTGCAAGTAATTTCTTCATACCGCTCTATCCTGGGCAACTCGCTCAATCTCCTCCATGGAACTGAGACCGATATTTCCTACCTCTCTCAGCAAAGTTCGCTTCAGGGTCTCCTTAGGTCGACTCTCTTTCTTGAACCCTTTGCATCCCACTTCAATGCCTGCTTTGATATTCTTTGATCATTTCTCCTCAAGGTGTGCGCAACATATCTCCATCTTCTCTTTCTTATAACAGTTGTCCCTAGTGGTTAACCAGACATGTCTCTGATTTCATCACTTCTCCTGAATTCGTTCCATTTTATATTCATTATTTTTCGCAGACATCTATTTTCAAATGCATTCAACTTGCTTTCTATATGCTATAAACTGTGACGTTTAAGGTGTCCAAAATATTTCATCTTCCAGGACATGATGTTATTTATGAGCCAATGCTCCTTGATATGCATGTCTTGTAGGAATGTCTTTGTTTTTCTTCTCGTCTCTGTCCAGGATGTTCTAAGAAATTTTCTGTAACACCTTGTTTCAATTATGTTCTTTAATGTTTGTGTTATTGTCCACGATTCGCATCCCTATTTTGTCACTGGGGATATGAACGTTCTCAGAACTCTTACTTTTGATTCTTTGGTTGTGTTGTGTCATAATTTCTTCATGCTGACACGCCTCTGGAAAGCCATGGCTAGTCTTCTTCTAAATGTTTTCGTACAATCTTCATTGTTGGTAATTATAGAGCCACACTATTCATAATATGTGACGTTCTCAGTGTCCTCATTAATTATGTCAATATTCCGTATGACATAATAAAAATTGCCACACACCATTGATTAATTGACTAATATGACCATCCTCACTGCACTTCGGTGTGTAACCATGTGTGCTCCGATCTCTTTCTTACAAAGGAAGATCTCAGTGGCATTGCATGAACTCCGTAGCATCGACGAGGGTCCGAGATGCAATTTTGAAGATGATGAAGATATTTTTTGTGGAAATTATATTTTAAATATTTAATGAATTTTGCCCAGACAGCGGCTTTCCAGCCTTCTCTTTTCGATTTTGAACTGCCATATGTTTATTTACGAGCTCAAATTGATCACGGACCTACGTTTTATCGTCCGTCTCCGATAGGACTAGGAACTCGATATCATCTACAGTGAGATCAGGGATCTCTGGGCTCCACGAGGGAGCAAACCTCATACCTTTGACACGAGAGACGAGAGCCTAACCTCTACGTTACAGAGACCATTACCACATACAATATGGAGTGGTAGCATCAATAACAACATTAGAGAAATAAATACCAATTTACCAAGTACATTTAGACAAGAAGCACAGAACATCCGTACATCTTTCTTCAGTACATCATTGGACGCCTGCGTGTTTGCGGGGTTCGCAGGCGGAGCAAGGAATAGTAACACTGCGACCTGAATAGTAACACAGCGACCAGAATAGTAACACTGCGACCTGAATAGTAACACTGCGACCTGAATAGTAACACTGCGACCTGAATAGTAACACAGCGACCTGAATAGTAACACTGCGACCTGAATAGTAACACAGCGACCTGAATAGTAACACAGCGACCTGAATAGTAACACAGCGACCTGAATAGTAACACTGCGACCTGAATAGTAACACTGCGACCTGAATAGTAACACTGCGACCTGAATAGTAACACAGCGACCTGAATAGTAACACTGCGACCTGAATAGTAACACTGCGACCTGAATAGTAACACTGCGACCTGAATAGTAACACTGCGACCTGAATAGTAACACAGCGACCTGAATAGTAACACAGCGACCTGAATAGTAACACTGCGACCTGAATAGTAACACTGCGACCTGAATAGTAACACAGCGACCTGAATAGTAACACAGCGACCTGAATAGTAACACTGCGACCTGAATAGTAACACTGCGATATACAACGCATGTCGTAAGATGCGACTGAGGTAGGAGTCTAGGGAAGCTACCCTAGTATATAAAAAGCAGAAATCGGATGTGATGACCTACTTGCAGGTGCATAACTGGCACAAAGTACATTCACTCTTAAGCACTGTCCGTGTGGTCGCGGGCCTGCAAGGAAGTAAAGAATAGTACCACTGTAACCTATAAAGCATGTCGTAAGAGGTGACTGATGTAGGCCCTAGGGATGCTACCTTAGTAAATAAAAAGCAGCGTAGAAATCGGATGTGCTAGACTACCTCTAGGCGCATAACTGGCACATTCGCTCTTAGGCACATATTACATGAAAATCACAAAGAGTGGTTTAACAAGTGATCGAAATGGAACGTTGGAGGAAGAAGAAGAAGAAGCACAACACTGGGATACAATGATGTCAGAAAAAAAGAAGAAGTTTCTTGATTATTTTTGACTAATTTTCTTTGAAGGTTTGGTTCCAGAACAGAAGAGCAAAATGGAGAAAAAGGGAAAAGCCATTCCAGAGTTTTCATCTGGCATCACCATGTACAGTTACCTGTCCTTTTCAATGGCAGGCATACAGTAATTTTGTAAGTTCTAGACGTGTGTCTTCATATGGTTATTCATCTGTTTCTTCATTTATGTCTTCATTTATGTCTTCATTTGTGTCTTCATTTATGTCTTTATTCTGTCTACATGCGGCTCACATGTGATGATGTATATTTTCCACTCTAGACAGACAAATATGCCTTACTTTATTTAAGACGTGAAGTCTTCATAATTCAGAGAAATGTCTTCTATTTCGCTCGGTCATCAGTCTGTTGAATGAAGATACTCACATTGATTTTGAATATATCCAGCGATTTATGAAGTTTGCAATTGCACTTTGAACACGTTAAACTGTATGTCTGATTGACAGAATGTTAGTTTATTAGTTTGTTTGGACAGAGAGCTACCGAAACCATCAGTAAGCTTACAATTCAGTGTCTGCTAGGGAAGAATTAGGATCACTGCGCCCAGGTGAGATGGACCAGTCCCGGTGCTCCAATGCCTGACAAACGAATCACAAAACAGATGATGTAGGGCGAGCTTGTAGAGGGCAGATGATCGGTTATACCTGTTGTGCTGTTTTTTTCTGGACACTCCAGTCTTCAAGGCCAGCTCTTGCAAACCAGTAGTTGACATATTGAGCAAGTAGAGGATTTCTTCAAGGCCAGCTCTTGCAATCCAGTAGTTGACATATTGAGCAAGTAGAGGATTTCTTCAAAGCCAGCTCTTGCAATCTAGTAGTTGACATATTGAGCAAGTAGAGGATTTCTTCAAGGCCAGCTCTTGCAATCCAGTAGTTGACACATTGAGCAAGTAGAGGATTTCTTCAAACCCAGCTCTTGCAATCTAGTAGTTGACACAGTTAGCAGGTAGAGGATTTCTTCAAGGCCAGCTCTTGCAATCTAGTAGTTGACACATTGAGCAAGTAGAGGATTTCTTCAAACCCAGCTCTTGCAATCTAGTAGTTGACACATTTAGCAGGTAGAGGATTTCTTCAAGGCCAGCTCTTGCAATCTAGTAGTTGACACATTGAGCAAGTAGAGGATTTCTTCAAGGCCAGCTCTTGCAATCCAGTAGTTGACACATTGAGCAAGTAGAGGATTTCTTCAAACCCAGCTCTTGCAATCTAGTAGTTGACACATTTAGCAGTAGAGGATTTCTTCAAGGCCAGCTCTTGCAATCTAGTAGTTGACACATTGAGCAAGTAGAGGATTTCTTCAAAGCCAGCTCTTGCAATCCAGTAGTTGATAGATTGAGCACGTAGATGATTTCTCGGCAGTTAAACAATCAATGAGTAAGTTGCAAATCATCTGCCCGGTAAAACTAAAATTGAAGAGTAAAAACATAAGTTAACATTTGTAAGAATACGACTGGGATGGTATGACAGACCTATGAATAAGAACAGAACAGGAAGCCATGACGTCCCAGGTTAAGAGGACATAATGGTATTGTGTCGAGCATACCCTACACAGAAGAGTGTCACTAGACACGCACTTGAGTGGAACCCTCAAGGATAACAGAAACGAGGGCGTCTTAACCTGACCTGGAGACGAAGTCTTCTTGAGAAACTGAAGAGTACTCGACTATCCTTGTGAGACCAAAACGAGAACAGCCAGAGACCTGGAAAACGGACGAACAACTGTTGAGGCCCTATGCTCCACGAGAAGCGGTGAGGAATACATAAGTAATCATGCGCATCATTTGCTCTGTTTATAAAATGACAATTTTGTATTTACATTGTTGTTATTTTAGTCTGCAGATACAGGCCTTCCTGCAGTTTACAGACATTTTCCAACATTGTTAGGAACCCAGCATGCTCTGCGAATGGAAACGGTCAGAGGGTCACCATTTTGTCATGTTCCTTCAACCATACTGCCCACATCTTCCCCACCATCGTCTACATCGTCATCAGTTCAAACAACAGGTTGTGGTACTATTCTAAACGTATTTAAAACTCACCATCGCTAGTGCAGATAAACATAACAACACTAGTGCAGATAAACATAATATCACTAGTGCAGATAAACATAATATCACTAGTGCAGATAAACATAACATCACTAGTGCAGATAAACATAACATCACTAGTGCAGATAAACATAACAACACTAGTGCAGATAAACATAACAACACTAGTGCAGATAAACATAACAACACTAGTGCAGATAAACATAACAACACTAGTGCAGATAAACATAACATTACTAGTGCAGACAACACATAACATCACTAGTGCAGATAAACATAACATCACTAGTGCAGATAAACATAACATCACTAATGCAGACAACACATAACATCACTAGTGCAGATAAACATAACATCACTAGTGCAGATAAACATAACATCACTGGTGCAGATAAACATAACATCACTAGTGCAGATAAACATAACATCGCTAGTGCAGATAAACATAACAACACTAGTGCAGATAAACATAACAACACTAGTGCAGATAAACATAACATCGCTAGTGCAGATACACATAACATCACTAGTGCAGATAAACATAACAACACTAGTGCAGATAAACATAACAACACTATTGCAGATAAACATAACATTACTAGTGCAGACAACACATAACATCACTAGTGCAGATAAACATAACATCACTAGTGCAGACAACATATAACATCACTAGTACAGACAACATATAACATCACAAACGCAGACAACATATAACATCACTAATGCAGACAACACATACTATCGCTTGCACAGTCAAAAACAAACATCAATGGAAGTCAGTGACTTTTGCCAAACTCTTACCGTAAATATGGGAATAATTCGATCGTTTAAATATTAAAAAAATCGAGTTTTTAAAAATGCTACCTTACCAAATTAAATGCACGTTGTGATCTGTGATTGCAGCTATTTTAGTTGGTATTTTGATTTATGAACTTATCCTTGATGCCATTTTAGTATATTCTTTTACTACCATACTGAAAACACAAACAACTAAAGGGAAAAAAACAAGAGGTATCTCTCACATCCATCTTGGAAGATCTATATTTTGTTGATGACATCGCACTTCTATGTGAGACACATAAAGATATCAAGGGAAAAACTCGCCGTCATAACCAGAACAGTAGGTGGCTGCGTTAAACATCAATAAGAAATCAGAAAACAAACAAAAGTGACAAGAATTGCTTACACAGTTTCAGCAAGATAATATGAATGCCATCAAACAAAAGTGATACAAACTGCTTACACAGTTTCAACAAGATAATATGAATACCATCAAACAAAAGTGATACAAACTGCTTACACAGTGTCAACAAGATAATATGAATGCCATCAAACAAAAGTGATACAAACTGCTTACACAGTGTCAACAAGATAATATGAATGCCATCAAACAAAAGTGATACAAACTGCTTACACAGTGTCAACAAGATAATATGAATACCATCAAACAAAAGTGATACAAACTGCTTACACAGTGTCAACAAGATAATATGAATACCATCAAACAAAAGTGATACAAACTGCTTACACAGTGTCAACAAGATAATATGAATACCATCAAACAAAAGTGACAAGAACTGCTTACACAGTGTCAACAAGATAATATGAATACCATCAAACAAAAGAGATGATGGTGATGGATTAGACATGTGATACGAATAGAAAATAAATCTGTCACGAAAACTGCACTGAGATGGACGCCAGAGGGTAAACGATAACGTGGAAGAAACAAAACAAATTAGAAGAGAACATTAGAACAAGAAGTGAAAGAAATGAATCATAGCTGGAAACAATACAGAGGACGACCAAGAATTGAAAAGCATATCGTGCATTCTTGTCGTGAATTCTGGTTCCATAAAACAATTGTGGACATAAATCAATAACATATATGGTACAGAAAGAGTTAAAGATACTTCTCAACTAACTAACAATTGTGGACAGAACTCAATAACATATTTGGTACAGAAAGAGTTAAGGATACGTCTCAACTAACTAATAAAGACTGTTATTAAAAATGTATTTTTAATGATTTTCTTGATTTTATTTTATTGGGTCTTTTTAAACTTCAGTTTTGTTTTATTTATTTGGTTGATGAAGCAGTTTTGGTGTTACCAGATCTTGATTTTTGCTTTAAATGTAAACTCCAATTGTCAGACCAAACGATGAGATTGTTTATTGAGTAATATGAGTTTTATCGTTCCTACATAGACGGACAAGAACAACTTAAAGGGTTAGATCATATCTAAATATTAACACAAACAAGGAACACCCCGTTCCGTAATAAAGACATTAAAGAGAAAATGTGTAAAGTGTGGAGAAAGAGAGGTAGATCTTGGCTGAGTCAGGGGGAAAGTACACGTGTGGAAATATGTAATATTTCCGGCATTGAACAAGGACAGGACTGGAAACAATCAACATTGTATGGAAATGTTGTAGAGCGTCAGGCCGGATAGATTAGAACAATCAACATTGTGTGCACATGTTGTAGAGCGTCTGGCCGGATAGATTAGAACAATCAACATTGTGTGCACATGTTGTAGAGCGTCTGGCCGGATAGATTAGAACAATCAACATTGTGTGCACATGTTGTATATCGTCTGGTCAGATAGATTAGAGTGCGGATTCCCATGCGGAAGACCCAGTTTCAATCCACGTTAAGACCAGGGAGTTTTTCTTAGGTCAGCGGCATAAATAAAAATTCTAACAGGAAAAGTTCGCGGCGACTGCACAATCCATGCAGTCACAACATTCCACATGCACATGTTCTACACCGCCCAACCAACGCTGTATTACAGGCTGTACAGATTTTTTATGCGAAGAGAAACGTTTGAATACATTCTGACATCGGGTAAGATACATGGGAAAGGAGATAGAGGTTGACAGAGGTAAAAGGTTATAGACAGTTTAACATCATAGAAAAAGTAAATAAAAGTAAAAACAGGCACAACAACTTGAATGAATGATCTATTTACAATTTTTTTTATTAAATAACAAAATAACAATATTAAATAACAATTTATAATACAGCAATAGCAGTATTAAGGACAAACAATAATATTAAATTACACAATTCAACAATATACCCAAACTCATTTCTCTCCGTTCCAAGGCACATGGGTGGTGATGGCAATGAAAGAGTAGACAGGCTGGCTGGCTCTGCCACTATATCAGGGAATCAGACAATGGATAGAGCTGACATTCTGAACTCTTCCTTAGAGTGTGGCCGCACCGAGGATTTTCATTTAGATCAATCCACGTCAACTGCTAAATTGCAAGAACTTGAAGTGAAGATTGTAGTGGTCACAAGAACTTGAAGTGAAGATTGTAATTGCCACAAGAACTTGAAGTGAAGATTGTAGTGCCCACAAGAACTTGAAGTGAAGATTGTAGTGCCCACAAGAACTTGAAGTGAAGATTGTAGTGCCCACAAGAACTTGAAGTGAAGATTGTAGTGCCCACAAGAACTTGAAGTGAAGATTGTAGTGCCCACAAGAACTTGAAGTGAAGATTGTAGTGCCCACAAAAACTTGAAGTGAAGATTGTAGTGCCCACAAGAACTTGAAGTGAAGATTGTAGTAGCCAGAAAAGAACAGAACAAGAGGTACATGTTTATCAATCAAAATCTAACTGGTTCTGTTAGTCGCTGAACGTTGCTGAAGATATTTGCGATAGAAGATCGGATCACCTAATGACATGTCTGGAGTACAAAGAAGATAATTGCGATAGAAGATCGGAGCACCTAATGACATGTCTGGAGTGCAAAGAAGATATTTGCGATAGAAGATCGGATCACCTAATGACATGTCTGGAGTACAAAGAAGATATTGCGATAAAAGATCGGAGCACCTAATGGCATGTCTGGAGTACAAAGAAGATAATTGCGATAGAAGATCGGAGCACCTAATGACATGTCTGGAGTGCAAAGAAGATATTTGCGATAGAAGATCGGAGCACCTAATGACATGTCTGGAGTACAAAGAAGATATTGCGATAGAAGATCGGAGCATCTAATGACATGTCTGGAGTGCAAAGAAGATATTGCGATAGAAGATCGGAGCACATAATGACATGTCTGGAGTACAAAGAAGATAATTGCGATAGAAGATCGGAGCACCTAATGACATGTCTGGAGTGCAAAGAAGATATTTGCGATAGAAGATCGGAGCACCTAATGACATGTCTGGAGTACAAAGAAGATATTACGATAGAAGATCGGAGCACCTAATGACATGTCTGGAGTGCAAAGAAGATATTTGCGATAGAAGATCGGAGCACCTAATGGCATGTCTGGAGTACAAAGAAGATATTGCGATAGAAGATCGGAGCACCTAATGACATGTCTGGAGTACAAAGAAGATATTGCGATAGAAGATCGGAGCACATAATAACATGTCTGGAGTGCATAGATGATATTTGCGATAGAAGATCGGAGCACCTAATGACATGTCTGGAGTACAAAGAAGATATTACGATAGAAGATCGGAGCACCTAATGACATGTCTGGAGTACAAAGAAGATATTGCGATAGAAGATCGGAGCACCTAATGACATGTCTGGATTGCAAAGAAGATATTGCGATAGAAGATCGGAGCACCTAATGACATGTCTGGAGTGCAAAGAAGATATTTGCGATAGAAGATCGGAGCACCTAATGACATGTCTGGAGTGCAAAGAAGATATTTGCGATAGAAGATCGGAGCACCTAATGACATGTCTGGAGTACAAAGAAGATATTACGATAGAAGATCGGAGCACCTAATGACATGTCTGGAGTACAAAGAAGATATTGCGATAGAAGATCGGAGCACCTAATGACATGTCTGGATTGCAAAGAAGATATTGCGATAGAAGATCGGAGCACCTAATGACATGTCTGGAGTGCAAAGAAGATATTTGCGATAGAAGATCGGAGCACCTAATGACATGTCTGGAGTGCAAAGAAGATATTGCGATAGAAGATCGGAGCACCTAATGACATGTCTGGAGTGCAAAGAAGATATTTCAAACTGAAACTGAAATTATGCGAATAATGTTGAAACATCAAAGATAGTGAACGTTAATATGTGTTATGTGTTACCACTTCTTCTTCTTCAAACTCACCATATCACCCACTTGTTAACTACTCTTTGCGATGTGTAATGTAATCTCATCCTTAGAGGGATTGTACAATGTGCCAGTAATGCGCCTACAAGTAGGCAAGGACATCTAATTTCTGCGATGCTTTATATTTACTAGTGTAGCTTCTCTAGTGTAGCTTCTCTAGTGTAGCTTCTCTAGTGTAGCTTCTCTAGTGTAGCTTTTCTAGTGTAGCTTCTCTAGTGTAGCTTCTCTAGTGTAGCTTCTCTAGTGTAGCTTCTCTAGTGTAGCTTCTCTAGTGTAGCTTCTCTAGTGTAGCTTCTCTAGTGTAGCTTACCTTTATCACCTCTTACCACATGCCTTGCAGGTCGCAGTGTTATTATTTTTGCTCCCTTTCGACTCCGGAAACACACGGGCGTGTTGGTTACTAAACTTGCATCATTGCACTCGTCATTGCACTCGATTGACAGACGAATAAGTGGTAAGTCTCCCAAACATGTCGAAGAACATGCAATCTGATGGTTCCTGTGTCTAGCTGGTTAAACACACTCCTTACTCTGCTCCTCATAAATTCAATTCTACTGCAAAAGAGCATAAAACTATATTTATCTGGTTTTGATAACCACAAAAATTCTGTTTCAAGCTTTCAACTGATATTTCACTTTCACAAATGGTGTTTATCCTTTTACTCGTTTACCTCTGCGCCTACTCAATGACCTAATATAATAGCTGACTAAACACGATATCAAATGTATACATTAAAAAAATATTTAAACTAAATAGTACAAATGGTTCAATGCGTTCAATACAATCTCGTTAACAAAATTACATTTAAAAAAGTGTAATTGGTTAATTTATTTCTACAGGAATGAGCTGTCACAATATCATGAATCCAGATGCTAACATTATCAAGATTATTTTTAACTACGACACACAAACAGACAATGAGGTTTATAATTAAGATAATATTTCTATGAAATCTTTCATATCTAGTTTTCTAGTTTTCTTCCATGCTTAATGTCTAGTCTTGTAAACAATGGTATCAAAGCTGTGAGGCATGCACATAGAATATAGCATGTTCCCATTATATGCATGACTGGAACAAAAGAATCGCACGTTTCAACGATTACACCTGAAATGAAAGTTAAAGTACAAGAGCAGTGATTATTTTGTGCACAAAATGAAACAGCAATGAGGACTGAACGAATAGAAGGCAAAGTAAGAGATATTCATCATCATCATCATGAGTCACCATCGCACCAAACGGTACATAAAAGGTAAAATAAAAAGTACAGGAACCCTTTTTCTTACCTCGAAGTACATCGGGGAATAATATGGTATTAATCTCATATTTGTCATTGATAGTCGGCACACGCTGGGTGATGTGGTCAGCATCACACCGGCTGTCTTTAATTACCAGTGCTTCTCCTGGTACCAAATTGAGGTTGTGTCGACCTGAGAGCCGTTACAGTAGGTCAAATATTCCATGCAGACTATGCAATTGAACCCGAACCGTGCGTCTAGGAAGCGAACTACACTGCGGCTCTAAAC